>QAXD01000019.1:403087-426988 GCA_004335575.1 Haematococcus sp. NG2 | reverse complement strand
AGCATTTAAACCATCCGCACACTGCTCACCATGCCATCAGGTGGCTGCAGCACCAGCACAGCAGCTGCAGGGGCCAGCAGCTTGTCACAGCCATGACCTGCAAATCACAGCAGAAACATTCAGCGTATTGAGATCACCACGAATCGCTGACAATGATGATGCGCGAGTAATTGTTGAACCGCAAGAAGCGGACTTCTGCAAGCAAGCGTGGTAACGTCGGCCTGGACCTGGCTTCCACACCAGGACAACGTATGCGCGAGTAAACATGATACATGGCATTGCTGTTATGCTGGCTGATGATGAATGATTGCTTTGGGCCACTGGCGGGAAGTGCTATTTGCGCTTATTGAGCCTAACTGGTGGGAGAAAACAGCATATCAAGTAGGATTGGTGCACCTTCCGTGGTTTGGAGATGCCACCCAGCAGGTCCCATGCAAGCGGCTTTTGTGCAACCACCACTCACCATCTGGAGCACAGCAAACGTGATGTTCTGGCGTGTCGCTTCAATGTAGGACGCGGCCATCTTGACGCTTGGTTCACGTTGATAGATGGCGGTACTAATGCTGAACAGGGGCTGATGAAAGAGCTGTAGTAGCTCCTGTAAAGGCTAGATTTGTGCTGAGGTTGTGGCCACGGGCCCCATTAAATGCAGGCCGAGCTGACCTGTGATGCGAGTGAGCACAACCGCAGGAGTGGGCTGCGGCCCACCTGCACACCAACGGCGTTAGTGTCCATTACCACCTCCGCCTGAAGCTCTGCGCTGCTGCGATGAACAGGCCGATGGAGCAGAAGGGTGCATATCTGCTCTGGTGCTGGCCGCGCCTGACCCTAACTCCGGGCAACAAACATGTTTGCCGTGAATTACTAACGGGTGGAATATGTGCCTGCAAGGCATGCATGCATCATCATGCAAGCAGCATCCAGCACTGTTACATGTGCATGTTGTGTCACAGCGGCACCACACTGCTGCCAGTACCTGCTCCACCCCTGGACTTAAGCTATGCTTAGATGTCATGCCCACAGTGTTCAGCCTGAAACAAGAGCGACATGCGAACCCCCAGTGCCGCCAGTCGCCACCACGTCTCACTACAATGCAGCCGGTCCAGCCGATCCAGTGGGTTCAGTTGGTTCAGCCTGCTCAGTTTTAAAGCCTGTTCAGCTGGTCCAGCCGGTCATGAAGCTGCACCTACCAAGCTGGGAAAGACCTCGAGGCTCGGGCCCAGCACAGCACATGATAGTGTAGGGTTATGCATGGTGAGAGGGTTGAGGTGCAGTCCATGCAGGAGGCCTACGCTGCTGAAATGACATCGAGGATATGTCGTTTTGTTTGGATGTGTCCTGCGGCTGTCCAGTGGCACCATGGATACTTGCATGGCAGGAACTCGGTTTTGTACTCATCAGTATGCGCCATAATGAACTGATAATCACAGTGATACACCGTAAGCCAGTCAAGGGCTTCTACATACGTAGGTGGCAGATTGACAGCAAATTACAGTCTAGGCCTGATTGGAAGCACTTCTGGATCAGCTACTCTATCAGGTCAACTCTCCGTCATCCTTAATAAAAACAGTCTTCCTATCATCGTGCTGAAGCCACAGTTCCAGCGATGGGTTCTCATGGTCATAACCCTTGAAAAGGTCGATGCGCAAGCCCATTCTCTGTCACATGCTTGGTGTTAATTCACTTGAACACCAGATGGTGCTCAGCATCAATCATCATCCAGCCTTCAAGACCACTAGCCTCACACCACTCACAGACACGAGCTGGCATGTTCTGAATGCTCTGCTGCCCCACGTATCACATAAACAGAAACACGTGCTCCTGCCCCTCCTCCTTGCCTGCCTTCATGGTATTCTGGGCTGCCACAAAAGCATCCAGCTCCGCCTGCACCTTGCTCAGGTGCAGCACCTGCGGTGCGTGTTCAAACCAGGGCCCCGTCACAAGCAATAGCAGGATCAGGGCCAGCAATCAGGGCCAGCAATAGCAGGATCAGGGATCAACCGTGATACCCTGGCCCGAGCAGGTCGGGCCGCACAAACATGCAGCAACATCCAATGCGGCAGGTGGGTGTGGCGCCCCGCTGTGCCCACCGCTGCACGGCTGCGGCAGCCACTGTCATACCACCCACCTGGGTGTCTGCTTTGCCGATGCCGCGCGCCGCGTGCACGAGCCGCGCCAGCAGCGCCTCAAACTCCTCCATGATGTCGTCGCAAGCCGTCAAGGCCTGCCGCATGAACAGCGCAAGGTCGCAGGCAGCACTGGGTGGCATTGGGGTGCGAGGGGCGGTGGGAGCGCATGTAACATGTAGGGTGAGGGGAGCCAGCGGGTGGCGAACCTCATGCACACGTGCTTAGTGCGACTGCGACCATCCGTCGACCTGGTGGCCTCACCGACACCACACACACACACCTCCCGGTACAGCACCAGGTACTCGGCCAGCTCCTTCTTGGTGATTGAGCGGCGTGGCACGGAGAAGGGCGCCTTGCCGTAGGCGCTGCCCCACACCTGCCGGCAACACGCACACCCAGCATCACATAACAGTGACATGCCAGCGACCACACTACAACCCCATGCAGCCATCATTCCTCACCAGCTGCCACTGGACAGCCCAGGTAGGAACATCCATGCATGTACGGTCACCACCACTTGCTGCTGTGAAGTACCTGGCACACGACGACACGCGCACCACCAACCACACCCACACCCGCACTTACACCCGCACCCACACCAACAGCTGAGCATGCGCACACATGATTTCATGAGCCCCATTGACGTGAGGAGGCACTGCCCACCTTCAGCAGGGAGTGCATGATGTTCCCGAAGCGTGTGAAGACACAACCGCTCTCCTTGGCCTTGTCCATTGCCTCTAGGATCGCAGCCAGCGCCTCCTCCAGCGCTGCCTGGTCTTTGGGGGCGGCATGAATGTATTTGACTTTGCCGTCCACGACCTGGTCCTTGCCGCCCAGGTATAGGGACCCCTGTGCCACAAGCAGGCGCACGCACGTAACCAGCGTCTTTGTAGTTAATTGGCTGGCTGTGTTTAGTGTGTACTGAGCCCATGTGTGCTGTCCAGCACCAGGAAACTCCTTCACATGCACAAAAATGCCCTGACTTCACCCGTGGACCTCACCTTGACGACATGTGCCACACTTGCTCGCTTCATGAGCAGCGTCTCAGACATCGCCGCCACACGCGCGCCCAGCGCCTGCCCGCCCGCCTTCCTTCCGGCCTCCTTCACGGCCAGGAAGATCTTGTCCTCAGTCTCATCCGCCGTAGAGCGAACGTGGTCGAACGCCGTCCTCTCCTGCAGCAGCATGTTCTCCTGCAATTGAACGCGGCACACAGTCACGCAGGTGTGGGGAAGCCTTGGGCGAGCGGCAGCAACAACTTTGGCCATGGCAATGCAATGAGCAGTCGCTGCAGTGGCTGGCTCCAGTGCTTACCACCTCCAAGTCCTCATACTCTGCCTTGTCCAGGCCATTGAAGTGGATCTCGCTAGGGATGTTGTGGCAGAAGCGGTAAGCATCGGCATTTGCCTTCCCCTCCCCCACCTGCAATGCACAACCGCCGACAGTGATGTCCAGCATGTGCAAGCAAGGATTTACGAGTGGTTCCTGCCCATGGAAATGGTCAGGACTGAATGGCCAAGGCCATGAACAAGCAGGCGTGGAGGGACATGTGTCATCTCGCGGCAGCGCGGCTTTGACCGCGCTAATAAGGCGTGTTACGAAGAGTGACAGGTCAACAGCAGCATGTACCCCCTGCAGATGACGGTGCGGAAGGACACAAGCGCACCTCCTTGCCCTTCTGCTGGCGCAGCTCTTCCCAGCTGCTCACCAGTGCACGGATGGGCTCCACGCGGCCATCAAAGCAAGCATACACAACGGCTGCCTGTTGCGCGAGGAAGGCGTGTAGGGGGGTTGCGGAATAAGGCGCTACAACATTGAAGTGCAGCACAAAGGGAACGTGTATGCATCTTCCCAGTGCTGCTACTGAAGCATCAGGCGCCATGCTACACCATCAGCAGCATAACAGCCATCACAGGTCAAGCACGGCACAACTGTTTTCCGCACCACAAATGTGGGTGCGCCCAGCACGCCGCGCGCCACCTGCACGGAGACCACGTCGCTGTCGCTCAGCGTGGGAGCCACAACGAAGATCCGATGACGGGAGGTGCTGGTGGCGTTGAGCTCCACCACACCCTTGCCCTGCAGCAGCTGCCCTGCCAGGGTGTCATATTCGAGAGCCATGTCCTACACAGCGCACCCGCACACACATAGCACATCAGGCCATCATACTAGGAGCATGCTGGGATAGCCATGCCACGCTGGCAAGCATGATGGGATAGCTGCATGGCCGATGGTTTGAGACACAAGGGCAGCAAGGTACGTAAGACGAAGGCCCCAACTTACATATGGCAGGTAGTACGGCTTCACGCCGTGCCTGCTGCGGTCCGACATGAAGACGACCTCAGTGCCGACCGGCAAGAACACCGTCTGCCACGCGGCACGGCCGCCTGCTGGGGACAAGCCACCTGCAGCGCACAAGGTCACGCATGGAGGCATGACGGCTCCCGCCCATGCGAGCATGCACATGGGTGCACACAGTGCAGCCAAGGTTGTGTCTCAAGGGGCCAGCAAGGCAGCACATGGCACGCAACCACAGCTAGATGCTTCTGCAATCATCTAGGCGCGCAGCGTGGGGGGGCCGGCAACGGACTAAGCTAAGGGGCCAGAGTTGCCAGACCCCCCATGCTGGGCACCCAGTTGAATGCAGAAGCATCTAGCTGTGTCCGCCATGTGCTGCCTTGCTGGCCCCCTAAGACACAACCTTGGCTGCACTGTGCACTACGTATGTTGCTGCACTATGCTGCTGTTGCTGCACGCAGCCCCACCTACCAGGCACTTTGGAAGGGCTAGGGGGCTCAATGCCCGCTGGGTACTGGGCACCCCAGCCACGCGCTTGGCCACTTGGCCCCTGGTCCTGGTCATTCAGATCGAGGACCAGCTTTCCTGCATTAAAAGCCATCATTAGAAAACACCTGAAGCAGTGATGATCAGTGCAATCTGATCTACTGCTGCTCATGAGGGTGGCGCAGCCATGAAGGGGCTGGCATCATGTGAGGGTGTGAGGAATAATGCATCAAGCAAGGATCTTAACACGGAGATGGTCACCCCACGATTAGTGCGCTGCCATAATGCTGCAGAGCAGGCGGTTCAGAGCAGGGCTGTAAAGCACATCTGCTAGCAGTCCCCTAGCCCAGATCTGGACCCAATCCAGCACCCAACCTACCAGCGATGGCTGCAGGTGAGGCAGGTGAGCCGTCAAGTTGCCTCTGTCACTGGATCGGCAGCCAGAATTAGAGCGCCGTGCCAGATCCATGCTCCATGATCCATCTATGCCAGGCCCCACCGTGGCCCGTGGTGCAGGCTGGATCATCATTCATGCAGCATCGCATCTTCGCAGAGCTGCAGATCTGGATCAGTGCAGTCGCTGTGTTGAGCATTGCGGACGTAGCCATCAGATGGTCGCAGCAGCCACCATGCACGTGCAGACTCGCATCGCTCTGCACAAATGCGGGACAGACATGCAGGTCATCATGGTCAGGCGAGTGCTGGCAACAGGAACAACCCAGCTGCAGGCGCCAGGGCATCGCGCAACCAGAGCAAACCAGAGCACGGCATACACAGTTGCTGCGGACATGATCGTGTAAGCCCCCCGTGCTGCGCACATGATGCGTGTAGGCTTCTGGGGATGAGGCGTGGTAGCCTCAGATCCCTGCAAGCATTGTGGCCCAGTGTACTGCGCATGTGGACGGCAGGAGGAGTCTCATGCGTCAGCATGTGTGGAAGCACAGCCATCACCTGCATTCATACACGTAGCCCATGCCACCTTGTTGTCTTGCAGCAGCACAACACGGACAGCAGGATCCCCAACAGGCAAGAAGCCCCACTTCAGTTCGCAGCTTTGATAACAGCCAGTTGACCAGCGGTAGGTGCGGGAAAACCACAGTAGGAGGAAACCGGGATGGGGGGGACTGAACGCGCCTATGCTGCAGCATGAGATGCGTATTGCTGTACCTTGTCAGAGAGCTGAGGAGGGGCCACCTGCAACCACAGCACGCGGCACAGCAGGCCAAGTCAGAAAGCGTGGCAGGCATGCAGCATACACAGGCTGCAGTAGCTGGCAGGAGCAGAGTTGCACCAATCGGCCGTATTGACCCCCAATAGAAAGCTGATGAAGCACGTGCGTGAGCTCAGGCCAAGACTGAGGCAGCCAGACATGTTCTTGTGCCGTGCGCATGGCTGGTGAGGTGTCTCTGTCTGCACTGCGGCTCCTCGCGCATCGCCATTGCTGCTAGCAATGTCGCCACGCACAGGGTCAGCTCATGGACCTGCGCTCCGAGCATGGCTTCACCACCTGGTGCTGGCCTTCCGGGTGCGGGGCGGGGAGGGCGGCCAGCGCGCAGCGGGACTCACCTAGAAGGATATGGAGCAGGCCATGGGGTTCAGCATGGTTGCATGCAAGCCAATTGGGACCGGCGGCAGCATCCTGTGCCAGTTGGCTTCTGTGGATGCAGCTGAGGGGGTGCTGTAGAAGTGCAGGCCAGAGCCAAAAGCACGGCTGCAGCCAGGCAGCGTTGCCGTGCGCTGCGACCAGACCAAGCTGCACCGCAGTCAACAGGAAGCGATGCGGCAGCTGCAGCCCCTCGTGGATGAACTGGCCAAGAGCCCAGCCCTGGGCTGGACAGGTCTGCGCATGCGCATGTTGGGCAGCGAGGTAGTGGTGCAGCTGGGGGAGGGCGAGCCGGTGGTGTATCCACTCTGGCGCCACCTGCGCATGGGCAGGCCCAACTAGTATGCACGCAAAAAGGGCCAGCAACTGCAGCTGATGCACTGCGATGAGGACATTGTAGCGGCTGATATCGCCAACGTCCTGCACATCGCTGCGCAGGAGCAGGAGTCCCCCCCCCCCCCGCAGTTGAATGTTGGCGGGATGGTGGAAAGGATGGGAACTTGCAGCTGCTGCTGGTTCACCGGGTGCGGTGCGGGCACAGCCGCAGCCTCCTGCACTCGCAGCTGCTGCTGTTTCACCGGGGTGCTGCTGGCACAACCAGTGCACTATCGCCCTTCCCCTCTCCTTTGCAAGCAACTGATTAAGTGAGGCGGCTGTTTTGCTCTTATTGCAGCAAAGGATGAAGGATGGCTTGGCCACACTGTTGGCCAAGAGCTCATTGCACAGAGAGGCCTACACTCAGCTGCCAGCCCATGCTGACCGCAATGTTTGTGATGGAGCTTTGTTGGCGGGCTTCATGACGACTTCTGAGCAGCCCCCCCTTTCAACCTGTTGTCCAGCACAGCTCCAGTGATGGCAAGGCGCCGCATGATGCGTGTCGTCAGTTTATGCCGGTTGCACCTCAGTGCGCAGGCTTGGATATGAAGCGCATGAATGAAGCATGGCGGGCAGCCCCTGATGAAGGGGTGGGGGGGAAGGGCGACTGATGTGAGGTCTTGGGGGGAGAAAGAGTGGAAAGAGGAGTTCATGCAGCGACGCAATGAAGGGTGGAAAGCCGGGTGGAAGCGCATGCAGTAGCCTAGAGATAGGTTCAATGGTGCACACTAAAGCATCACATTGTGTGCACAGGGTTGGTATGGACATTGAAGTGTATGATCATTGTAACAGCTATGCCATGAAACATTGTGCCACAAGTGCATTTGCCAGCCATGCCATGCCTTGAACCAGTTATGCCATGCCTCCTGACAAGCTAGGTGATGCTTTGTGCACCCTGAGATGGCAGGGCATTGCGTACACCACACAAGCAGCTGCTAAAAAACAAAAGGGTCCCCGCTTCTCCCGCACGCCCATGCTTTGACCCTCAGTTTGCATGAGTCGATCTACTCCCCACGCGCACCCCAGCCCCCGTTCTTAGCAGGGCTCCACAGCCAGCTGTTGGCCAACCCTGTGCTCCCACATGCTGCACACCTCTGCCGCCCATCTGTACAGCTGGGGCACGCTGTCAGTGGCAGGTTGGTGATCAGCCCGCCCACCTGCGAGTGCGTGGCACAGGCAAGGGAAGGGCTGAGTTGATTGCTTTCGCACACATGCAGTCCGGCCATGCAGCAGCAGATGCACATGTTTGCAGGAGAGGAGCGGCCCATCATCAACACCGCAGGATGTGCAGTACATGCCAGACTATACCTTGCCGCGCCCGTGGCACGTCTCGCAGGGGTAGTATCCCGCGCCGTAGCACACACGGCATTTCCTTGGCCGCTGTGCGCACACGTACATGAGAGTGGGCACCATTACTGTTGGCACACAAGAGGTGCACACACCGCAGAACAGGCATGAACTTGCTGTTGGTGGGGACACTGTAACCTGGCATGCAGTGGAGTCAACATGCATTGACACCATACCACTTGACGCACCAGCCATGCCGCTGCCCGCTCAAACGCCCAAGGCAGCGCTGCGCATGCAGGGGCGATCACTGCAGCTGCTGCAGCTGTAGCTGCGACATTGACTTCCGGTGGCTGGAATGCAGCCACATCTGTGGGCACCAATGCACACATTTGGATCATTCACATGTCATGCGGCATGCACCTGATGCACCATGCATCGCCTACCTGGAACTGCATGAGCTGCAACTAGCCGGCCATGTCCTCCACGTGGATAGTGTGTGCTGCTTCTTACTTGCTGCGGCTGTTGATGAAGCCCTGGCACATGCTGACGAGGCGTGGGCACCCCTTGTGGCTGCAACAAGGTGGTTATGGGATGCATCGCAGTAGATCCTCCTGGCGGATCCTGCAACTCTTGTGGCGGAGAAACATGGCTGTGAGAATCACATGAGTGTGGAAGAGGGAGGAGAGGTGCAAGTTGCCCAACTTTCAGCCGTGCGCGTGTTCTTAAGCGCATCTGATTCCAGTAGCCATGCGGCTGTAGACTTTGGTTGCTCTGCAGGAAACGAACTTGGGGGGTGTGGCGCGCGACAGCTCCAGCAAGATGCCGCCAGCAGCGCAGCAGGAGGAGGAGCTCGCGGTGGTTGGCCTCGCAGCTGGCAAGACGACGCACAAGGTGGTGTGCAGCCCTGAAGTGCAAGCGCGCGTGGTTCATGATGAACGAGCATGCCTGACAACCGCCCGCCTGCTTGTGCTGCTGTGCATGCAGGAGGCATGGGGCGAGGTGCATGTCAGCAACGTGAGTGAGCTCCTGCAGTGTGCCTAGACCTGCGCACTTTGGATGCTTGCGGGATCCATGCACATTGACAGCTGGGGCATGCCCATGCCGAACGTGCAGCATGGCGTGATGCGCACATTGGAACCCCGGAGCCCTAGCTTCAAGGTTGTTGCACGTGGCATGTGGTGTGCCCTTCGCAGGAAGCCGGGCGTGCACGTTCCCATATCCACCTCACATCCACCTGGCATGCACCTCCAGAGGTAAACTGATGTTGTGGCCCCTTTCTCGCACCTTGCTGCCTCATAAGTATAGATTCTCGCTTATATATCTGAATCCTCAATTCGCTACCTTCAATCCCTGTCTGTGCTTGACTTGCATTCAGATGGTGTTCACCATCTTCACCTACCCGGACAACAGCAAACTGTTCCGTGACATCCAGCGTGTAGGCTCGCGCCAAGTGCTGGTCAGCAAGCCAGGTCAGCCCGTGGCGTGTGCATACAGTGTTCTCACACAATCCATGGTCTTTCACGGGCCGGGTACAGGTGCTCTGCGACATGTGGCATCATTCAGTGTGCACCTGTGTGTTGCGCAACATGCTTGTGAAACCCCTGCGCAGGCTGCAAGGAGATTCGTGTGGAGCAACTGGGCGAGCTGCGAGTGAGTGATTGGTTTTGGTTGTGTGTACGTGTGCTGGTGGTGGTGGTGGTTGCTGGTGGGGGCTGCAGAGGCAGATCTCTGCACAACTCAGTTGGTCTCCGCGAATAGCCATTCCAGGCCATACTCGCCTTCAGTGCAAATGCACCAACCTTGCCTTGCATAGTCTGCTCCCCACTCACACTCACATAGTCTGCTCCTGCTCTGCTGCTCTGCACAGGTCCTGTGGATCTGCAGGCAGTACTCAACATTCCTGCACGTGGTGGAAGACGCGCGGCAAGCCCCGGACCTGTACATCATCCACTTTGAGCTGGAGAAGAGCGATGTGTTGCAGGCGTTCACGGGTGGGTGCCGAGTTTAGGGTTTTAGGGTTTACTCACTGGTGGGTGCTGTCCCTCCTTCAGCGCCTGTGCGACGAGATGTGTACAGATTCGGTGTGGTGTGCGCAACCAGTCATGTGGCCTGTGCTTGATGATGGGAGCGGTTGCGTGCAGCATCGAGTTTTGGAAGCTCATCAATTGATCATATAGCATGTGCTCAATATGATGGCTGCACCCTGCCGCAGGCCACTGGGAGCTGCGGCCCATCAAGGATGAGAGTGGTGCAGTGATCGGGTGCGCGTCTGAGCTGCGGCAGGATGTGCTGCCGCGTGGCGTGCCCTCCTGGCTCTCCCACATTCCCGTGCTGGGCGATCTGCTGCGTGGTGTCACCATGCGCGCGATCCGGCGGCTGATGGAGGATGTATGCACCGCGATCAACAAGGTGTGTGCAGGACTTTGACCAGCCAAAGCGCTTGGCTGCTGGCTGCAGATTGACAGTGTACGCAAGGAGCCGCAACCCAGATCGCATGCAGCACTCTCACACTGCTGCACCATGCTTTAGAATCCCACTGCCTGATGGTGCAGCACATGTCCTGCTGTGGTACTGCGTGCTTGCCCCATGTGGTGTGCCTAAGCTTGTTCAGTCCGGTAACGCCCATTACCTTGACAATATTCAAGCGTGGTTTGCTGCAGATCAAGAAGGGCATAGAGAAGGGCAAGACGACGCAGGATATGCTGCGTGAGATGTGTGGCGTAGTGCAAGAGGAGGGGCATGCAAACGGCGCTGTTGCGTCGCGCGCCCTGGACATCAGTGAGGTGCGTGTAGGATGCATTTATAATGCATCGCTGCCAAAATCGTGCCGCCACCAGGTGTCATGAAGGCAATGGGACAGGGTGTTCGTTGTGCGGATTTGCTCAGGATGTATGGTCGTCGTGTGATGCTTTATGCCCTGCCCTGATGCAATGGGTGCCTGCGCTGATGTCTCCCGTTCTGTCTGCTGGTGTCCCCAGGACCTAGATGATGATGAGGAGCAGAGTGTGGATGGTGCAGCAGCCAGTGCAGCAGCTCAGCTTGCACAGCAGCTCGCAGGCCAGGTGCTGGTGGTGGAGATGTGGGTGGTAGAGGAGAGCGTCAAAGTGCAGATCACCCCGCTTGACAAGTGAGGCGGAGGCAGAGGGCGGTGCCCTGGGGATGCAGGCCTGTTGGAGCTCTGGTGGCATGGGTCAATATAGGGTGTACGACAACACAGCAGCTGCGTGTGACTGGTCATGTATGCGTGCAACTGCTGATCACTATTTCAAGGTGGCTGCCTGGTGATCCCTTTCGTTATACCATATCCTGCACACGTCAGTCGTCCTAAGACCTGTGAGACGGTCTGGGCTGCTGGCCATGTTAGGCAGCGGATCCTTGCGTTGGGGTTAAAGAAGCTTCCAACATGTATGAGTGTCATGTTTCATGAGGAGAAGAGTACCAATTAGAGTACTAAACTGCTTTCAGCTTTGGACTGTCTGTTCAATATTTGATTCCTATTCACGTAGAACAGCAACAGTTGAAACTCAAACCATACTACGGTTTGCTTTCGCTGTAATGAGCTCTGTGCTGCAGTCCCAGCAGCGATCGACGGAGCATGCCACCTCTGCCTTGAGGCTCATGACAAAAACCGACAAAGGGTGACTGTCCCCTTATTCAGGTTTAACAGCACCTGCCCTACCAAACAACCTAAAGCTCCAACAGCACTTCCAGCTCTGCAGTGCTGAATGGCAGTTCCTGGACTGCATGACGATCCTGGTGTAACGACTGCGTCCTGCCCCTTGGGTGCAAACAGCACTACCATCCAGCACAGGAATACAGCTGTTCATGCATCTACAGTGCTCGTAGCCTGCTGTGTGGGTGCAGCCAAAGACGCAGCCTCATCAGCTTCAGATGCACCCGCCTCAGCCTCGTCTGCCTGGTCTGAGTCAGCTGGTGCCGGTGCCACCGTTGCTGGGGATGCTCCTGCCTCTGCTGCAGTGCTGGACGGCTGTGAGGGATGAGGGGCAGTGGGTGCAGCTACGCGGCCACTTCTCCAGCAAGTGGGGCAGCAAGGGGGCTGCTGGCCCTCCAGCGGCTTGAATGGCACAGTGCACTCACCGTCGCAGGCGGTGCAGTTGCCTCGGTAGATCGGCCTGCACACGAGTGGTCGTGCCGCAAACGCGCTTGTGAGGTGTCGGGGCGTGACTGAGCTCGTGATCATGCCTTGATAGGAGGAGCTGTTTGCATTGTGAGCAGTGTGTGAGCAAGAAAGATAGGTAGGTAGGTAGGTAGGTAGGTAGGTAGGTAGGTAGGTGGGTGCCTGCACTCACTTGCCACCATTCGTGTATGCGCCTGTTGGTTGCCAGCCCTCCAGGCTTTTGCGGCGGCCGCGGCCTGCATGGTCCTGAGAGGCGCCACGCCCCGCACCGCGGCCGCCACGCCCACCACGGCTGTTCGCCCCGCGCTGCCCTGCCTGCCCCCGCCCGCTGCCCCCGCTGCTCCCGCCACGGCCTAACCCTGTACTAGCGCTGCTGTAGCCGCCGCGGGGTGCTGCGAGGGCGTTGGTTGCACAGTGGCAGTCGGTGCACAGCGCTGCAAGCAGTGTGCTGCTTGGATGCAGCGTGATTTACACCACCTCAGGATACACACCTCGGATACACACCCTTGAGCTGTGAGAACCTACCCCACCGCACCTGTGTATGAGCCATAGCCATAGTCATCATCACTGTCGAAGTCATCCAAATCATCGAGCTGGGAGTAGTATGCGGCCTCAAAGTCGACCTAGTGCACATGTCGTGCAAGTCCGACATGTCACGTTGTGAGCATTCATGAGCGTGCCCCAGTGCTCATGCAAGCATGTTTGGTGACATGTCCAGTACTTCAATATAGAGTGCAGCAGCAGTTTGCAGCACATCAGCAGGCCAGGATCACGTGCTGTATTTGAACTTGCCTCGCCTGTCTCCCAGTCAGTGTGCATCGCGAGGTTCTCATAGCCTCCATAGTAGTCTGCAGTGATAATGCACACAAATGGCGTGATCAGTTATCCAGCATCGATCTGTGTGCCGGCGGGGCGAGGTATAGTACACTTATACCTCACCGTCAATGATCCCCATCTATGTAGTACAGCTGAGACGACAGGGAAGGCTGCCCCCTTCAACTGCACCACAAAACCCTACCGTAGGCCCTCATCATAGAAGTGAAGGGCTTTCATGATTTCGCAAGTTCAACGCGTACAGGACTTTACTGGCGTCACGCTTGCCACAGGTTGCAGTCTGTCAAACATGGGGCCCAATTCACGAGAAGTCTGAAACCCGTTTAAAAATGATGTAGTCAGCAATCATGCTTCATACCTAGGCCCAACACTGCTTCGGTCACGCTGACCCTCCATCGAATACAAGGCAACATGCAGGACGGTAACCGGCTCTTGAAATCTAATGACGAGCGGTAGGTTTTGCAACCTCACAGCTGGGTTTGCATTGCCCCGTTGTCAACCGTTCCATGACAAACTGCAGGTTCCTTGCCAAAATCACTGGGCTTGGGCACCAGCTTTTCTCTTCTCTGAACTCAAAGCAGAGAGGTACGTACAGGGAACAAAACCAAGACGCAAGAGTATGGGTGTGGGTGCATGCGAGCCGCATGCCGCATCTTGTGCAGGGGCGCAAGCGCCAGGCACACTTCACCCTGTGCATGCCATGTTGCCGAGCAGGCCTGGTCACTCCTCGGTCACCCACGGACGGCCCCCTCAGCCCAACACCAGGCAGCCCCAGCCAGCGCGTGAGCAATTCGCGTCCTGGCACACACCCAGAGGCCAGTGGGGCGGCTGGGCCGTACCGCTCCCCTGGGGCAGTACAGCCTGGGTCTCGGCAGTCCTCCCTGTCTCACCAGGCCCTTGAGCAGGCTGCTGGTGGGGCCCCTGCAGCCCTCCCCCCTGCCTTTGCAAATGTTGGGTACAACACGGCGGGGGCTGCGGATGCCGGCCCCGCTCTCTCAAGCCCCGGGTCCCTGCCCAGGCTTGGGTCAGGTCCGGGTATGGTTACCAATGCAGGTGGTGACCCACTGGCAGCCACCCACATCCTGCAACAGGCGCAGGCAGCTGGGGTGTACACTCCGCTGTCTGGGAGCAGCGGCTACAGCTCACCCATGCAGTCACACCCTTCCACTGCGAGGGAGCACGCAAGCAGGCTGTCTGGGGGGCTGACTGCAGGGGTGCGTGGCCCAGATGGCCGGCCCACTACCACCACCCCACGCTTCTCCAACCTGGCTCGGCAGTTGGATGCATTACCGGCCCAGTCTCTGAGCACAGGGGGTGCATCGTCGCCCACAGCCACCACCAACCCATCCTCCCGACGCAGCTCCCACCTCATACAGGGCATGGACCCAGCTTATGCGCATGCCCTGGCCTCGGCTGCGGCAGCAGGGGGCTTCCATACCTACAGCTCCCCTCAGATATCTTCCGACGCCGCCATGCGTGCCATGACGGCGCCTGGTGTGACCGTCCGTGTGGGCAGCAAGGAGCGCCGGAACTCCACCAACACCCCACCTGTATCGGCCGTGCCACACGGCTCTGCCACCACTCTTTCCCAAACACAGTCCACACTGGACTCCTACATCCGCACCAGCCTGGGGCCACAGCCGCCCGTGCTCGTCCGCCACGCCTCCAACTTTGAGCTCAGCAGCGGCGAAGGGACGCCGGCAGTGCTGCTGAGGGCCGCTGAGGCAGAGGCCCGGCCGCACGTGTTGCGCACACCGGGCGGCTCAAACCCTTTCCCTACATACGCGCCCTGGGCCCTGGAGGACGGGGCAGCGGAGGGGGCGGCGGCAGGGGGTGCGGGGTTTGATGGCCGGCTGAGGGAGTCTGCCCTGGTGGAGGCGGACCCCCAGGACACTGCGTGGTTCAAGTCGCTGTACCCGCGCGCAAAGCCCGCGCACCGTGCAGACGCGGTGGCACTGCGGCACCTGCTGTCTCAGCAGATGGCGGAGCTGCGGGCGGCCGCGCAGCAGCACGCGATCGAGGGGGCGACCCAGTGGCCCAACCCAGAGGCGGGTGTCAAGGGGCTGCCACCAGCGGAAGGGGCCGCGGCCCATGCACAGCACATGCGTCACCGCTCGGAGCTGCCGCCCCAGCTGCTGGCTGCTGCGGCGGACGTGCCAGTGCAGGGATTTGACCTGCATGATGTGCTTGTGCACACGGACCCAGATGGCCACATGAACATGCAGTCCTTGGCGGCTCAGGATGAGGCGAACGCACGCGTGATGGAGGCGATGATCGGGTGGGTGGGCACGGAAGGCATGTGCACTTGTTCGTGCACGCGTGCGTGCCCACGCTTGTGCTGTTGGCGTGGGGCAGCCATAGGAGCACGGCGGCAGGCAGGCGAAGGATGTGACAGGAACACACACCACTGCACAGAACGCAACCATATAAATGCAACCATATTATCATAGTTACAATCATGGGGCAATGAGCGGTGCGCTTGCAGCGGGAGGGGTTGCTGCACACATGCCACAGCATTCCTGCAGGCAACGCGCGCATGCACATGTGTCTGCCCAGTGCCTGCATAACGCCTGCGCAGTGTCTGCCTGCGCAGTGTCTGCCTAATGCCTGCCAAACGCCTGCCCAACGTCTGCCCAATGTCTGCCTCATGTCTGCCGCATGTCTGCCTGGCCACGCAGGCAAGTGGGTGTGCAGTGCGCGGAGCGCGGGCGCGTGCTGTACCAGCTGTGGACGAGTGAGCGGCTGCTGCTGCGCGCGCTCATGGTGGACCTGGGCAAGGCGCGGTGTGTGGGGCATGGCACAGCAACCGCACGAGAATTTTACATGGTATATATTTTATAGCGGCCAGCACACCCATTTCTGAGTGATTGGCATGTGCCGGTCCTGCTCATTACGAGCTGCCATGGTGTCTGAATGGTTGCGTGGGCAGCTGCACATCCAGGCAATAATCAACAGACCACTGGAATGGCGCCCGCCCCAAGCACACACCGCAAGCAAGCAGGGAAGGGAGGGGATCGCATGCTTGCAGCGTCAAGCAAGCAAGTGCTGACAGTTTGCTGCTCGGCCTCGGTGCTGCTGCAGGGTGACCGCACACCGCGCGCGCCGCAACCAGGCCATTGCGTCCACAGAGGCGCATGTCAAGGAGGAAGCCCTGCACGCTGAACGGGCGGCCGCCGAGCACGCCGAGCACCAGCTCACGGCGCGCATGATCCAGCAGAAAACAGAGCTCGAGCACTGGAAGAGCAAGTTTGAGATGCTGCAGGCGTGGGCCAACACCAGCAACCTGGAGCACCTGCAGCGTAGTGTGCAGGAGCTGCGGGAGAAGCTGGCCCAGACAGAGGCAGCAGCGGTCACGAGTGCCGCAGCCAGCGCTGAGGCCCACAGCACAGTGCAGGCGCGGCTGGCGGAGATGCAGGCGCTGCGTGCCAAGTGAGTCATAATGATGATAATAACATTTGGCGCTGCGTGCCAAGTGAGTGACGGCTCACAGAGCATTCCGCCATGGGCTGGGCCGTTCAGCTACTTGCCCAGTGCAGAGCCTCAGTGGAAGCATGCACTACAGTGCATGCCATCTTTTGTCCCCCTCTTGCATGCTTCTTGTTGCCGCAGCACTTCCCCATTACAATCAACACATGAGGTGAACCTGGCACACCTACACCCACCTAGCAGATGCCTACACCCAACACACCAGGCCCCACACTCTTGGCTGCTATCAGCAAGAAACATCAAAGACTGCACAGAAACCAGCCGGAGCCAGCACATGGCTGCCCACACGTGTGATGTACGGTACCCGACGTGTCCATGCGTGCGCATGCGTATCCATGCGTGTCCATGCGCTGCAGGCTGTCATCCAGTGAGAATGAGGCGGCGGAGCTGCGTGAGAAGCTGGGGGTGTCCACACCCCGGCCCCGCCGCCCAGCCAATATGGCCACCGAGCTGCTGAGCCCGGAGCAGTGCGACCTGGCTGTGATGATGATGCAGGCGGGTGCGGAGGCGGTGGACGTGCACCGCCTGCTGGCAGGCATCAGCCACAAGGGGGCCAGTGTGGGGCCTTGGATGCAGGTGCTCGGAGGTGAGTCCTGGTCAGCAGCAGCCTGTCTGGGCTGTGGCAGGCAGGTGCATGGGAAACAGGGCAAACAGGGGGCAGGTGGGGGCATGGTTCAAGTGTGCGTCTGCGCATGTCTCCATGGGTTGGTGAGTTGCTGCTTTCCTGCGTGTGTGCGCACCGCTGTGTCAGTGGACAATTGGGTCTGCTGCTACTTGTGGGTGGTGACGGCAGGCCTTGGACCCTGAACATCTGTCACGGACCATTGAATGCTTGCCGCTGGTTTTTGTCCACCTTGTCAACCATGTACTCGGCTGCAGGCTGCCTGCGGCCCGAGAACCTTTCGGAAGCCGCGCTGCAGGCGCACACACCGCCTCCCGGCATGGGCCATGCTGCACAAACCGCCGGCAGCTTGCACACGCAGCAGCTGGCGCACCAGTCTCACAGCCTGGGGAAGGAGCCGAGCATGGCCGCCATGTCTGTGGAGCCCAGCACGCGGGAGCTGGGGTATGCGGTGACGCGGCGGGGCGGCAAGGGGGCCAAGCAGCTGGCTGCGGCGGCAGCGGCGGCCCTGCAGGCTACACGCGTGGTCATCACAGGAGGTGCGCGACGGGGAGGCATGTTGGGGTCAGGGGCGGTCCTAACGGAAAGGAAGGTCCTATCGGAAAGTATGGGGGCATCGGGTTTGGGGGTATGCGGTTGAGGATCGCTCCAGCAGCGGTTGTGTGGCCATGGCAGAAAGTATGGGGGCAAGAGTCAGGGTTGGAGCCTGCATGCCGATCTGTATGATGGATGGAACGTTCATGACTGGAGCCGGTGTTGTCTGGAGGTGCTTTCTGCGCTGCCGTTCAATATGGGAACCAACCGCCAGTCGGCCAACAGCCAATCCCATGACATATGCACCCTAGTTCTGGACAGGCACTTGGCGAAGCATCTGATGGGCGATGCAAGTCGCCAGTGAGGTGCCTCTGCGCCATGCAGTCATATCTCATATGTTATGGGGCTGTGCCTGCGCAGCTTCTGTGCCATTCACTCGTTTTGTGGCTCACACACACACATTGCATTCACACGTTTTGTGGCTCTGCCTGCGCAGCTCAAATCCGTTGGGCGCGTGACACCCTGTCGTGTGGGGACGTGGCCAAGCTGTCGGTGATGCTGCAGCCTGCAGCGATGGAAGCACTGGGACAGGCACGCACTGCCTGCCACCTGCCTTGTGCACGTGATTGCTGTGCTCTTGTACTGCCTGGAAGGCTCATCGAGCTCTCTTAAAGCCCTCTCAGCCAACTGATGCGTTGCTGGCGGCTCTCTCCTGGACCCTGTGTGCGGTATCCTTGCCTTACTCATGATGTGAAGCACGTGACATGTGGTCATGTGCAACCCAGACTCCAGCCTCTGATAACTGCGCCCAAAGCCCTGCGTTTCACCCTGCTCGTACCCACAGGCCATCAACCTGGGGGTGGACTGGGACAGCCTGGCATGTGTGGCCATGGGCTGCACCTCACCCACCTCCGGCTTCGACTGGCTGCCCTTCAAGCCGCTGGCGGGTGTGCTGGGCCGCAAGCAGACGGCGTCAGACATTGGCGGCCCTCTCACAGGTGAGAGAGGCAGGGGACATATGTGTGGAGTGTGTGCAGGCACAGGTGGCAGGGTAGGGGACCGCAAGGGGGCGGAGTGCATGGTTGCATTGTGTCGGTTGGGTTGGCAAAGGGACAGGTTGGGTTGGGTTGGGTTGTGGCAGTGCTGGTGAAGTTCAGTGGGTCTGTTGGGCGGTGCTGAACGGGTTGGGTACATCGCCACCTAAGGCGTGGCTCAGTTTGTCTTCACGGGCTGAAGAAGGCCTAACTGGTCCCACAGTGTTATCATAAATCACGTGTTTCTAACTCACGTGTTCAGTTGGCTCGCTGGTGTGTGCTTGTGTATAGTACTTTTTCTGGGACGTTGCGGGCTTTGCAATCATGAGGGGGTTTGTCATACCTTGTGCAGTACAACATGTTGATTTTCCACGTATTGACAGATACATGATTGCATAATGCATATGTATCTACTGAT
Organism: Haematococcus sp. NG2; assembly: GCA_004335575.1. Taxonomy (NCBI): domain Eukaryota; kingdom Viridiplantae; phylum Chlorophyta; class Chlorophyceae; order Chlamydomonadales; family Haematococcaceae; genus Haematococcus; species Haematococcus sp. NG2. The sequence goes on along the minus strand of QAXD01000019.1, from coordinate 407,744 downwards.
TGTATGTACCACGCGCCATCGCTGTTGCTGCAGTCGCGCTGCTGGAGATCCGCATGTCCACTGCCCAGCGCATGGCACACCTGGAGTCACGCACGCAGGAGATGCACAGGTGCGCGGCCGCCTGTGCTGCTCGGCGTGTACTGCTGGGCGTGTACTGCTGAGCGTGTACTGCTAGGAGCTTGGAGTGGGTCTGAGCGCTCACACGCTCAGGGCTCGGCGTGTGTGAAGCTTTGAAGGCCCAGGTTGTTGAGCAGCCACAACTATGTCGACGGTGTGAGGCGCTCGTTCGCACAACTGCATACAAGGAAAGGCCTGTGTGGGCGAGAGTGTGTGGCCTGCGGTGCGCAACATGAGCATGGGCATGCTCCACTAAAATGTGTGACGCAGGGAGATCGTAAAGCTGAAGCGGTCGCTGGCGGACATGAAGAACGCGGAGGCACACCGGGCGGAGGCGGAGGCAGAGGCCGCAGCAGCCATGCGGCGGCGCGCGGCCATCCGCGTTGCAGCCCCCCCTGGTCCTGTGGAGGTGCTGGGCAAGGGCAAGTGAGTGGCGGCTGGGTATGATGCACTTTCTGGTACGCCGTACTGCCAACCACCATCCGGTCACCCCCGCCGGCTGCCATAATCAGCACAATCCCCATTTGCCTGTTGGCCGGCATCCAAGTACCACCGTAGAAAAATAGTTCTGGACTCCAGTATGTCCTGGTTCTGGGTGTCTGCCTCTGCACCATCCTTCAGCGGTTTTCTGCCATTGTCCATGCACCATCCATGCCTTTCCAATGTTTCCATGTACCTCTCATCGGCTGTCGTCCATATGCTGTGCATGAACCGCCCATGCACAGCAGCGGCAGCAGCATGGCTGGTATGTTGACACAGTAAGTTGACACAGTATGTTGACACATTCCTGCGTGTTTCCTCGTGTGGCGGTGTTGTGGCCGCAGCTGGGGCGAGTTCTTCAGTGGGCTGGGTGTGGGTGAGGACGTGCCGCGCTGCCTGCGCGCCAACGGCAAGGTGTTCAACAGGTGCGGCCCTCAGGCTCTGCCCAACACGCGCTGCTGCAGAATCCTAAACACTCAACCCTAAACCCTAAACCCTAAACCCTAAACCCTAAACCCTAAACCCTAAAAGCAAAAAATCAAACTCCCTGGCAGCCATCCACACCACAGCATTGCTGCAGCCGCAGTGCCACTGTCATGAACACATACACATATGTACGATAGATTGCCGTTGCAACTATGCAACGATTGTATAAGGAGTGCGGCTGAAGCTGTTTGGGTTCTGCCATGGGCCCCCACTGTCAGGGCCCATTGTCATGGCATCCCATGGAAATGCAGGCTGGGAGATGCAGTCGGTGGTGTCTGGCATGCGCACTTGCACCTGTGCGCGTGCGTCATGCCTGGCGTACGATTGGACGATCTGAATGCAGCACACATGGCATGCACAGCACGTGCAAGTGCAGTACTGTAGACCCTGATGCTCAAGGGCCGGGGCGTTCCTGGGGACCCAAACCCGGACGCCAGACCCTCAAAGCCCCTGGTTGGCATTGTGTCAGGAGAGGCCTTATTACTTTATTAGATGATATCAACCCTATACCTGCACCTAAAAAACCCTCAAAACACTAACCACCCGCCAAACCCTAACCACCCGCAGGCGAATGGAGAAGGTGGAGGCAGAGCGCATGGCTAATGAGGTGTGGGAGGCCAAGGGTGCCAACGCACGCACACTGGCGCAGCCTCTGGGCGACTTCCTGGCGTCATACTTGCAGGTATGAGGCATTCGTACATCATACCTGTAGGTGTAAGGCGTTCATACTTGTTGGTGCGAGGTCGGTGGGGGTGTTGTACCATTCCTTTTGTGACATTTGTTGATGACACGGCATGCCATGTGTTTGCCGCCAAGGGTTAGTTCACTGCCATGATGGTTCCCGTCACCCATTAGAAATGTACTGCGGGATGAACCTCGAACCTTGTACCTTGCATCACTTATTGCGCATTGGCAAGTTGCATGCTGAGCACCATACCATATCAGTACCGTTGTAGTGGCTCATAGTGCCGCTGTTACACTGTGCATCAGCAGTTTTTTGTCCTGCGTACTGCCTCCCTGTACTGCAGCGCCGTCACAGCGGCAAGGTGGCGACTGAGGTGGCATACAATCTGGTGTACACGCTGTGGCAGCACATGTATGACCCGGACTGTGCACTGTTCATCAAGGTGGGCCACAACGTGTGAGAGTGCGTGAGAGTGTGTGCACAAAGCGTGTGTACCTGTGTGCGTGAGACTTGCGTGCTGCTGGGCTCCCTGTGCGCGCATGTCATGTGCCACAGGTGCATGTGCATGCGCCATGTGCTCCATCTGCTGACAATCCCATGCGACATGGAAATGCTCCATGCGTGAGGACAGTTCCCATGCGCATGCTCCATCGGCATGCGCATGTGCATGCTCATATGCTCCATATGGGCTCCTACATCATATGCTTCCTAAACCCTAAACCCTAAACCCCATAATGTGCATGCTCCATGTGCCCCAGGTGCTGCAAGGGGAGGTGAGCCAGGACGTGGGCCAGCAGCAGGACCAGATGGCAGCAGACCTCATTGCCGCGCTCACACTCGCGGACCAGGCGGCCCACAATGGCAAGGTGCGCGTTCGTGTGTGTGCGTGTCGGCATGCACTTGTGCTCGCCATTCTGGCTGAGGGTCCTAGTGAAACCTGTATTATGGTTTGGTCCTCACTGCCGTTCCTGCACAGTAACAAAGAGTAAGGATCACAGGGGTGGCGGGGGCCCTAAACAGGCTGCAGGTACTGACCGTGCATATGTGGCTGCACTTGCACATGCCGGGGCTGCTGCCCCGCTGCACGTACACTAAACTGTGTGCGCCGATGGCCCGCACCAAGCACGGGCGCATGGGTTTGGTTCCTGCTGCTACTGCTACTGCTACTGCTACTGCTACTGCTGCTACTTGCCACCGCTTCTACTTTTACTGCCACAACTACGATGCCAGTGTGGCCACTACTGCTGCTACTGCTGCTGCTGCTGCTGCCCTGCCCCCCAGGCCACCGGGTGGTTGCGGCGAGGAGATGCGTGTGCCGCGCTCCAAGGCTTCTTCCGCCTGTATGGCAGTGGCAAGTCCATGCGGCAGATGGATGAGGTGCGGGGCTGAGCAGACAAGGGTGTGGTTTAGCCCGGGCTCACACGCCCAGCAGTTAGGGTTTCTCGTAAGATACAAGCTGGAGGGTTTGGGTTGCCAAGGGTTAGGGTCACGACCATGGTCCAGGACCTAGGATTCAGAAACACAGAGCAAGGGGGATGTTGGTGTGTGGATGTCCATTTCGTTGTGCACTGTGATCACAAGTCGATCCTGTGGGGAACAAGCTGGTCATGGTGCCTGGCTGCCTGCCTGCATTATGTGCACCACCTATGCTACCCTGCTGCTTGTACCGCCTGTGCCACACGTACCGCCTGCGCATTATGTACCGCCATACTGCCTGCACCACCTATACCGTCTTGTCGCCTGCTCTGCTGCTATTATGTGCGCCACTTGTACCACATGCGCTAACTGTACTGCCTGTACTGCCTGTACTCCCCAGGTGCTGGAGGCGCTGGAGCAGGACTGCCCTGGGGAAGCGGTACAGTATCGCCGGCTGTTTGACGACGATGAGGACCTGAACCAGGGCGTGTTTGCGGAGACCATCCGGCAGCAGCACCTCAAGGACAGGCTGAACGTGCTGGACGCCGGTGGGTGGTGGGGGGACGGTGGGGAGCGGTGCAGCATCATCATACCTTATCATCATTGAACAGCTTTGCGCGCTTGAACCTGTGACGCTGCGGTTTGACACGTGTCCCTCCACGCCTGCTTGTCCATGGCCTGGACCATCCAGTCCTGACCAGGGGAGCGGTGCCCTTGGCATCATGTTGTGTTGCGTGTGGCCTGCTGGGCACGTCGCTGCCCTGGTGTGCGGCCCACATGCTGTGTGGTGCATGTGGCGCTTGGCCCACTTGGCTGCAGCGCTGTAGCTCAGCTACCAGGCTGCATGGCCACCAGTCATGCGTGTCACATGCCGTGCTCACGAGCAGCCTCAAAATCCGCCATGTCGGATGCGCCCAATGAACACCAAGCATGGCATTGGCTACACATTGCGCCTCCTTCACTGTCTCTGCACTGATCGTCTGTCATAATGTAACACCCGCTCCCATCCTGGGTGCTACATATACTAGTCCCATACCATCTGGCCATCCCTTTTCCGCCCTTAGGGGCTACACCTCGGGGCTACACCTAAGACCATCATCATCTGTCATCTGCTGTACATGCCACGTGCTGTGCACGCTGCGCCTGGCATAGCATAACACGGCAACATGCCGTGCGTGCAGCAGAAACATCTGTGAAACGCCGTGTTATTATAATTATAATCGTCATCATCATTATTATTACTATATAGTTATTATATTATTATCATCATCATTATTATATTATATTGTATTACCGTATTATCATTATTATTATCACTATTGTGCTGTGCGCCCGCGCAGTGGAGGACGCGCTGCTGGAGGCGTACGCGTCATCCATCGGACTGGGGCCCGCGTCTGCCACCGCCTCCGCATCAGCCTCAGGTTCAGGAGCCGCTGCCACGTCATCGGGCGGCGCCGCGCCCGCCCCGGCCCC
>QAXD01000019.1:388938-399730 GCA_004335575.1 Haematococcus sp. NG2 | reverse complement strand
GTGCGGTTGGTGGAGTATATATACTCCAACAGCGGTGGCAGCGGTGGCGGCGAGGGGACGGTGCACACTGCGCAGCGCGGGGATGTGGGGGGCGCAGCATGGGGTTGTGTGTGGCTCATCCCAACGCCTGGGTCTGGCTTAACTGGCTCATGGCGCTGGAGCATTGTGGTATCTTATCTTCGTATCTTGGTATGGGATGAGATGTGCGTGGGATGAGATGTGGCATGCGGCCGCTGGGAGGTTTGACAGAGGCAGGCGACCACACAGCCAGCTTCAGGCGGTGGCTCATAGGCACAGGGAGGGGTGTAGGCTGACCTGTCTGCGCGCAACATGGGTGTGCATGAGGGTGTGTGACTGTGTGTGATAGTGGTGTCAGTGTGTAAAGGTCGGTGTGAGGGTTGTGTGAACGTGCATGTGAGGGCGAACGTAGCGGCCGGCTGTGCTGCATGAGCATTGGGGTGAAGGTGGTAGTGGCGGCCTATGGCGCAGGCCTTGCTAGGGTAGGCTGCTTGTTAGGGTATCGGATGCCGTGCTGCGGCGTGCATGGCACAGCGAGGCTTCATCGCTTCATTACACGTGACCGGCGTTGCATTATTCTTCTACATGATGGTTATCTGCTTACACACCAACGAAGCACGTGACCTCACCATGATACGTGTACGGAACTGCTGTACTGATATATGTGACCGTGGACTGCACTGACAGTATTGCGGTAGCACACATGAGTGTGGCATGTGTGATTTCGGATCACTTGGATGAGGTGTACTGTGTGCACAGGAGTGCACGAGACCCCACGCATGTGGCCACCAGGCTGTAGGCCCATCAAGGCGCACGCCAAACTGATGCATCAGATGACCCCTGCGATTTGACCAGAACCCAATCGGATGTGCTACCAAGCTGTAAAAGCAAACTTTAGTACGGAACACCAATCAAGCACCCTTCCCAAACTCGGATGTGTCATGCGCTTGGCACTGTTCTGCGTCCTTGAAACACCCAAGAGCCGCATGGCACGCCACACAGCACTCACAGCGGAGGGATTGTGAAAGACAACAAAATTAAGCATTGAATGAATGTGAACTACTGCAGTACTTGGGAGTGGAAGCCAAACCGCGCGGTCACGTCTCTTGTATACCGCAACCTGAGCACAATACGCTACGTACACCTTCCACCCTGCCTCACGCCTTTCAGCCTCACACTCATGGTCAGCAGCTGTGCTGTCCATAGCAGGCGGTGGCCCACGCAGCAGTCCAACCAAGTGCGCCATCTGCCCCCCCTCCTTGACTTGAGTGTGACATGGCCTTCAGCCTCTAGGTACCCCTTCAATACCCTCATAATACATGCACTGCTTGCCTACCGTGCCATGACATCTCTTACTGCACTCGTCTGGGGGCAGCTGGGCAATTCATGTTCATGTTGCCATGGGCCGCCCTATCGCCGTGCGTGCTTATGTGGTGGCGTGTCTCCGGCCTTGCTTGCGAGCGCCTGGATCCGTGCGCCTATGTTCGCCTCAATGCTTTCCAGCTCGTCTTGGATTAAGCCGTGGCTGCCAGGGGGAGGGGCCTGCTTGGGTTCCGGCAGCGCTTGCAGCTGGGGGCGGCCCGCTGCCAAAGGCACCACACTCTGGGGGTTGGCTGGATGAGGGGATGGTGGTGCAGCACCACCCCCCACCTGCTGGCCCAATGCAGCGGCAGCCTGACGCTTGCGCGCCTGAAGCAGGGACCTCAGCTGCGCCTCAGCTGCCTGAGCGGGCGGCTGGGAGCCGCCGCGTGCCGCGCCGTTGCCTGATTGAGCACCGTGGTTGCCTGTTGGGGCCGCGTGGTTGCCAGAGAGGGCCGCGGCAGCCGGTAGCATCGCCGCGTCCGTGGCCTGCTCGCCTGACTGGGGCAAGGGCAGCGGGATGGCGTGCATGCCACCATTGTCTGACACACGGCCCAAGGGTTGGGCAGCAGCACCCGCACCCGCACCGGCACCACGGCCTGGCATTGTGCCTGCAGTGCCTGACACAGGGGATGTGGCCACACCAGCTGCAGTGGGGCGCCCACCCCCAGAGGCTGCCGGCTGCGCAGGCGCTTGACCTCCCAATCGGCTGCTGGCAACTCCAGCGGGTGAGATGCTGGCAGTGCTGCTGCCGCCCCTGCCGTCCGCGTTGCTGGAGCCATGCGCGGGGCGTGATGCCCCCAGCGTGTGCTGCAGCTGCTGCAGCTCGGACAGCTTTGCATGGATGCGCGCCTCCACCTCAGCCAGCATGGAGGTGGGGTCCAGCAGCATGTTGGCTGCATGGCTGCTGGACACGTTGCTGGCGGCTGCTGCCCCATGCGCGTGCGTGCTGGATGCGTTGGAGGTGGTGCGTTTGAGGTTGAACACGGCGGACAGCACAGAGCTCACACCGCTGTTGCGGCGCGACTTGCCACCGCCGCCAACCCCACCCCCAAGGTTCCCGCCGACCCCCTGGCCGGCAGCCACGTCGTTGTTGAACGGGCCGGGGGCCAGTGAACGCTCCATAGACTGCAACCTGCTCACCAGCTCCGCATGCAGCTCCTGTGCGCGCAGCATGCATGCCCATGACGTGTGACGGTTGGCACAGCCTCCCGCATGCTTCTTGACAACCCAGTCTGAACGCACAATCAATGACCCCGTACACCTCTGTGGTGACATGCACCCTTCAGGCCCTGATGGCAGGCCTGTGGTCTGTTAATAGCACAACAGGCCACCGGCAACAAGCTGGAGGAACGCCCGGGCAGTACGCGCACAGTACCAGCATGACCCTTTGCGTACGTCATGTGCGCATGATCACAATGCATAGTATGTGAATACTAATGTACATACAATGCATATGATCAAACGCGTTGTAGGGTTTAGGGTGCAGCGGTTTGCGAACGCGTGCGATCAGCGCATTGTTCCCGCACCTGCAGCTCTGCACGCTTCACATCCATGGCCTGGCTGAGTCTGTCCTTGTGCACTGCAGCAGCAGCAGCAGCGGCAGCGGCAGCCGCATCCGCCTTCCCGCCACCTGCAGCACTGCCTGCCAATGGCAGCTCCTCCGCCAGCCTCTGCAGCACCCCCGCCACCTTAGCCAGCAGTGCGCGGCCCTGTTGCGCGGGGCTCAGCGCAGCGGGTCGCTGTCTCATGGGGGCTGACATGGGTCGTGGGGAATTGGCCCCGCTCCCACCCTCCCTTCCAAGCCCGGGTGGGAACAGATCGACGGAGGTGTGCTGTTTGGCCCCCACCGGCTTGTGGGGAGCTGGTGCAGGCCCTGCCCCAGGCACCTGCCCCGAATTGGGGCTGCTGTCCAAGCGCCCGGGTGCGTCTGAGGCTGGTGTTGCATGCAGCATCAGGGCGCTGTCCCTGACAAGGCCTGGGTACATCAAGGTGCCTTGGCCAGTGCCGGTGCGGGCTTGTGGCTGCTGCTGTGCCTGCTGATGCTGCTGCTGCTGCGACCGCCTGGGCTCAGGCGAGCCAGTAGGCGAGTGTGAAGTCCCGCTGGGGCCGGGCATCGCCAGCTGGTGGTGTGGCGGCGGCCCCTCCTCTCCACCCACGCCATCCCCCACCCCTGCAGCTAGTGTGGCCCACAGCGCTGTGTCCACCAGCTGCTTGGGGCCTGGCAGTGGGAAGGAGCCTCCATCCGCTGAGAGGGGAGTGAGGGAGCTGGACAGCTCCACCACCTCCAGCGTCTGCAGGGCCCGGCCGTCCTGCAACGCCTGCTGCTCTGCCGGGCTCAGGGAGGCCAGACGGCTCATGGCCAGGTGAGAGGCCACGGGCCACCCGGCGCTCATGAGCTGCTGCTCTGGCCCCACCCCTGGAGTGGAGCTAGTCATAGGGACGTTGGCTCGCATCCCACCGCTGCCACTGCCCGCAGATGCGGCCACAGCCGGTTGAGGTGCATGGGCAAGGCCGCTGTTGTTGGGCCCGCTCTTAGACGTGGTGCTGAGCACACGCCCGCTGGTCGTGACCTCCTCCTCGCGCGTGCTGGGGAGGGAGAAAGGGCTGTGTAACAGCTGCTGCGGCCCCAGCATGGGTGCCGCCCTGGCGGCTGCTGCTGCTGCACCAGCCCCACGCCCCAGCAGGGGGCCAGCGGTGCTCCAGCCTCCTGCTGCCTGACCTGCAGTGAGCTTGGGAAGGTAGGCGGCAGGTGGCAGGCCAGGGACCAGGGCACCCGCCCCTTCGTCCTCCTGCTCGTTTCCTGTCGCAAATTGAGCCCATGCACGCACATCAGCCGCCACAATGTCCGCCACAACCTTAGACTTGCCGACCGCCATCACCGGGGACCCTGCAGCGTTCGCTGACCTCTCAGACCGTGCACCCCCTCCGCCCCCGCCCGACAGGTGCCCTGCCAGAGACTTTGGCAGCCCTGCCACGGCCATCGCCACAGACTTGACGGTGCTCTGGCTGCTGTGGTCACTCAACCTGGGGGCCCGTGAGGAGGCACCGCTGGTGGAGTGCCCCTGGGAGTTGGGCTCGATGCTTGCAGTGACCTGGTCGGCCCAGGCGGCGGCTGCACGCAGGGAGCCAGAGCGGCCCAGCGCAGATGGCCCTGGGGCACCGAGCACCAGCCCTGCAGCTGTGGCGGCGGTGTGAGAGGTGGAGCGCTGCAGCAGGGGCGGGACATGGGCGGCCAAGCCAGGGGTCGCAGACGTGGGCCTGGGCAGCAGTGTGGGCACAGGAGTTGACAAGCTGACCGCAGACGGCAGCGGGAGGGGGGCCGGTGCCCGCCCCAGTGCCTGCCCTTCCACCATCAGGGGCAGGGATGGCTGTGGAGCTGGGCGGCCCGAGTGCTGCCCGGCCACACCGGGACTTGACGGCCGGTGCCCCCCTCCAGAGCTCCTGTCCCTCATGGGGCTCAGGCCCCGAGGTGGGCTCACACCACCACTGACACGCGGCAAGCGCCACGGCACCTGCTGCTGCTGCTGCTGCTGCTGCTGCTGCTGCTGCTGCTGCTGTCGTACACCCCGAGGGCTGTTGGACCCAGGGCCACTTGGAGTATCATTATCGTGCCCCCCTGCCATGTGTGGGCGAGAGACGTGCCGGTCGGCGTGCAGCCCATTGGCAAAGGCTGGTGGCGACGGCACGAGCCTGCCCCCTGCACGTGGCACGGCCTCGCTGGGCGTCCTGAGGGGTGACGATCCGACTGCATTCCCTTTGATGCACAGGGCGGTGTTCTGATCCCAGACAGAGGACGTGGTGGGTGAGGGCTGGGCAGCCGAGGCGGGCAAGTCAGGCATACGGCCTGACGGCCCACTTGGCCCGCCTGGCCCTGGGGCAGATGGGTGAGGGGATGGCAGGCCGTGCTGGGAGGTGCTGGCGGATGACGGCACGCTCTCCCCGCTGCCATCCACCCCCGCCCACCGCTTGCGTGGCGCAGGTGCTGCTGACGGGGTGTGTGCATCGCCGGGCGGCTGTGGCCTGGGTGGGGACTGGCTGTGTACAGGCTGCCCCACATCCTCTGGCCCGTCCTGAGACCCGCTGTTGAGCAAGTGGTGCGTCACACCCCCTGCTGTTGTCACCATGTGCTGTGGAGATGAAGTGGGGGGCCTGCGGTGGGCTGGGGAGCTCGGGTTGGGAGGCGAGGCCCAGGCAGCGGACGGGGACAAAGGCAGCTTGACTGGGCCAGTGGACGGCTCCTTGCCACCCGCCATCATGATGGTGTGCACTGCCCCGATGATGTGGGCCGGCATTTGAGGCTTGGCTGACAGCGACTCCCTGTCTGACTGGTGGCGCAGCAGATGCGGATGAGGGAAGGGTCCAGAGATCTGCCCGGGCCTTGCCTTGGGCTGGGCGTGTGCTTCCCGGGTGGAGTGAGGCTGTGGGAGGGGGCTCGTGACAGCTGCACCCACGTGCTTGTTGATGGGTGGAGCGGCAAGGGCATGCCTGGGTGAGTCCACACCCCCTGGAATGCCCACGCTCACCCCTGTGGTGTGCTGGGGTAGGCTCAGGCTGGTGCCGCTGGCTGTGCGTGCTGATGCAGTGGACTGGGTGCCCTCCAACGGACCTGGCATGTGGGGGGTGGAGGGCAGCGGCGGGCCCCACTTCTTGCGCCCCCCTGCCGGGGCAGAGGCCCCTTGATCTGGGGATGCGTCCCCGGGGTGTGAGCGCGTGTTGGGGAAGGGTGCAGCCCTGGAACCGACCCCGCTGCCCACAGACAGCGCCACCTGCAGGAGCGCTGTGCGCCTTGTGTCCTCACTGGTGTTGGAGCAGCCCTGCAGGAGCAGGGCATCGGGAACGCTGCGCAGCTCGGACGTGCTGTGGGGCGACGCCGCAGCATCGCGCACACACTCGGACGCGGCCACAGACATGGAGCGCCTGAGGTCTGGCGGCAGGGGCTCCAGGTACTCGCTGCGGCCTGTCTGCGACCCCGTCCCGGGCCGCGTGTAGCTGCGGACGCTGCGAGGGGTCTGGGACTCGGGCACGCCCTGCACGACCAGGAGCAGCACCCAAATGGTGAGTGGCACTGAGAGCTTGGGCCAACCTCATGCATGATATGAAGCGACCCCATGAGCGACCAGGTGCAGGATGTATAGATACATCATACACACATCATGAACATCTACGGGAATGAACCACAGCTGCACGAGAAGTGGAGAAGTGCACCGTTTGACCCACGATAAACAGTGGTAACACACACCGGATGCAAGGGAGACACCCGGTTGATGTTCAGCGGGCTGAGGGTATGCATGGGGCCACTGCTGCTATTCTTCCGCTGCATCCGTTGTGTGCGCGACGACCGCGATTGCTGCATGGCACACAGCAGCATATGTTGAGGCAAGCTTCCCCCTGCACTCGCAGCAACCATTAGTACCTAGCCATATCCTTGATGCATTCACCAGACACTGTAGAATGCGTATGCACCAGCGGCAGGGCACTGGCTGTTCCCTTGTAATGTTTCTCGTATTTGGTGAGCTGTAGCTGCACTGCCCTGGCCACGTTATGGCTGTGGAGGTGCCAATGTGCACAACACAGTAGTACCCACCATCTGGCGGGATGCCAGCAGCAGCTTCTTCCGATGGCCAGGCAGGATGACGCAGTTGCCATGCAGCTCAATCATCTGTAGGCATGCAAGTGGCGGGCTCAGTCGTTGCAAGGTGCCACTGCATCACACGTCAACTGAAGTGTACACAGTACAGTCCCTTTTCCGTCTCTGCACGCATGCAACAGCTGCTGCTGCTACTGCTACTGCTGCTACTGCTGCTGCTGCAGGCAGGCGTTGCAGCCGCACAGCCCGTTGCTGTCGAAGCAGCAAGGTGTTGCGCTGTGCTGCACCCACCTCCAGATCCCGCTCCTCCAACATCGCCAGCAACTCCCAATCCGAGAACCCCGCCGCCTCAAACGCATGCACATACTGCGAAAGCCCCAGCTCTGTGAGCCAAGAGAGGGCAGCTGTGGGGGGTCTGAAGCCCGGTGGGTAGGACGCCGAGACCTCAGACACTGAAAGGTGCAGCATGTGCACTGTGAGCATCCATACTGCCATGCATGTTCGAGCAGCATGGACAGTTTGGTTTGTAAGTAAGGGAGTGAGCATACGCACCATCTGGCTCCGCATTGTTCGCTGCCTTGGGGTCCTGAGCATTCACATCTTTTGGCCGAGAGCAAAGTAGCCCCATTCGTCACCTGTGCCCTAACCCATTTGATTCACGTTTTGCGAAGCTGCCAGGGCTTCTGTTGAATACAAAGCGACCTGGTCTCGGGTCAACTGCTATTGCGCTCAAGCCATGATCATATTGTGAGCCCAACCTTGCGCGTGGTTCACAGACATCCGACCTCGTTGCAGCTCTTTCAGCACCGTCCCACTCCCTGGTCACTGGGCCACTCGCAAAGGTCGCATCGCACACGTCAAGCCAGGAGAAAGGCCGCAGGAGGTTTCATATAGCATCCAGTCCAGTTTAACAATGCTGGCACACGGTGTGTCATCGGGCGCTAGTCGCCAGCTCCATGGATGTGCAGCACGTCAAAAACAGTGCTTTGGGTGAGCCAGTGACGCTAGGAAGCCCTTTCTGTGAAAACCCCAACACCAATGCCTGCCGGCGTATCAGGGTTTTGCTGTTGATGAGCACGTCGTCGTGAAGCTGACGCACTCTCTGATGCTACAGGGCCAATCGGCGCATGGTTTCAGTGCGGACAGCCACCATCGAGCCTGCGGCAGAGTCGCAGCAAGCGGGTGCGTCCACACACCGGGATGACGTGCATGACGCTATGGCGCGTGTTTGCGCGTTTTGCAAACAACCCTGATCATGCATGGCAGCCAGCACGGCAGCGCGCATGGCAGGTGCTGTGATGACTGCTGCTGTCCACATGCTGCGCAGAGCCTGCAGCAGCAGAAGGCGCCGTGAACGGCAGCCGAAGTGGAGCTGCCCGCCAGCGCACACCGCGCCCAGCGCCCAGCGACAGCCCCAGCCCCTCCACTGCCCGCCGCTACCGCGACCCCCGCCCCCGCACAGGCACCCCGCGCATCAACCGCCCGCGCGCAGACACACCCCAGAACGGCACGCCCCGCCCCATCCCCCCCAGCCTCATCCGGGACGACACGCTGACGCTACAGAACACATCAGACTCGGACAAGATTGCACAGGTGCGGGGGCCACGGCTATGTTGCATGCAGTGGACGCGCTCCAAGTGCATGTGGGTGCAGCGATGTCTGGGAGGAGGAGGTAGGGGAAGGGGGAGGAAGGAGGGGAGCGGGCCTCTGCGCAATGCAGGCACACGTGTTGCCATTGCTGCACGCCTTTCGCGGGCCTGCTGCCTGGGAGCAGCTGTGCCAGTGTGCCACAGCACATGTGCTGAGATCTGGGCCTGCGTGTCATTGCCTGCGTTGCGCCTGTTGCTGCATGCGACCAGCGGACGGCAACCAGCAATACCGTTTTGCGCCCCATGGTGCTCTCAATGTGGGTGCTTGCAGGACATCCTTGCACATCCAGTGCTCAGCACCGCCACAGCCGCAGGCACCGGCAGCACTGATGCGCCTGTGCAGGGCGCGGGCGTACTGCGTATCGCAGCACTGACGCCACGTGATGTGTCCAACGCTCTGGATGCCCTGGCTACTGCCAGTGGCCAGCTGGCAGGCAGCGGCCTGACTCTGCAGGTGGGTGGTGCTGCGAGCAGCGTGATGGAACATGGAGCAGCGTCATGGACCTGCTGTCACAGTGAGGACACCAGGCAGCATCGCACCTCCAACCCAACCTCGCACCTCCAACCTCGCACCTCCAACCCAACATCCAACCCAACCCCACCTCCAACCCAACCTCCAACCCAACCTCCAACCCAACCTCCAACCCCAACCCAACCCCACCCTGCCAAAATAGTATCATGCATCCCGCTGCACTGTGCTGAGCGTGCGTGCACCACCCTGTGCGGTGCACCGTGCTCCTACTGCCAATCTGTGGCGGGGCCTCATGTGGTTGCACCACCCACACCCACAGGTGTCTGCATCTGTGCGCCGCCCACCCGCTGTGAGCCTGTCTGATGCTCTGGACAAGGGCATGTTCGGCGCCTTCCTGTTTGTGCGCAAGGTGGCGGCCGCCTCTCTGCCACCTATGGCAACCGCCCCGCTTAAGTGAGCGACTGTGCTGACTGCTGCTTGTTTCATTGGCATCCCCCTGGCTGTTCCAACTCGTGTGTTGACTAGCAGCGGGTTGGCTGGTGCAGTGCAGAGCCCGTAAGGTAGCAGAGGCAGTCCTGCTCGTGCCGTGCGCCAGGGAGCAGGGAACAAACTACACTTTTGTTGGGGACACTGTCTACATATTGCTGTGCTCGCCTATGTTTCACTATTTGCACACTAACCAGATGGTGACTAGGGGATGTCATGTGGTGGAGGGGCGGGGGTGGGTGTTTTTCAGGTCGGGTTGAGGGGTGGGGCGTGACACTGGGGGTTGCATACACTGTTCCTTGGTTGCTACACCTGTACCTGTTGCAATGACGCTGTGTTGGCATGATCGGCACGTTGGATGTGGTACAGGACAAGCCAGCAGACACCTTTCATGCGGCTGGGCTGGAGCATCATCAACGTCATGCTTCGTGCAGAGGCCACGGATATTGTACTGTCTGCTGTGGGTAGCGCGGCCATCCAGACGGCATTCAAGGTATGTGGCTTCACATGGTGCGGCTTCAAAGTTGTGTGTGGCTGCTGGATGCCTTCAACCACTGCTGTGCTGTGTGCAAGCAGCTGGCATCCTATGCCGCCGCACGCATGACGCTGTGCATGCACGACACAAGCCGGGCTGTGCGTGCACTGTCTTTAGTGCGCCACTTTTTGACTTATTGAGCAAGCTAGAGCTCACACATAACTGTTTGCGTATACAAGGGCACCACCATGCTTGTTTTGTGAGTTGCATGCTGTGCAGAACGGACAGATTGTGCAGTGTGTGCATCTCATCCCAATCCACCCTCATGTTCTTCATTGCATCTGCGGTACATTGTAACCATGTTAATCGCAACAACAAAATCATGTGCGTGTATGTACCGTATGTGTGTGCGTGCAGGGCCTCATGATTGCGCGGTCACGCTTGCTGTCTGGGGACTACCTAACACGTCCAAGGGCTGCTTCGGCTGCGCCAGATACTGCATCACAGCCGGCCCCCGCTGCCAGTCAGGAGGAGGGTGCTCAGCCAACCACGGGAGGGCCTGTGGAGGCCGGGGAGAAGGGGCCACGCAAGGACTTCTGGTTCGTGCTGTCTCACGCGGAGGAGAAGATCAACAGCGCGATGAAGCTGACAGTGCTGCGCTTCCACGCGGTGCTGTGTGAAGCACCCCCTGTACGCGAGCGCGGTGCTAGGTGAGTGGGGGGAGTCAGGGCGGGGGTGGGGGC
>QAXD01000019.1:367124-380874 GCA_004335575.1 Haematococcus sp. NG2 | reverse complement strand
TGGATGCCACGCTGGTGCCAGCTGCACTGCTGCTGCTGGATGCCACGCTGGTGCTGGGACCGCTGGCTGCATTGCTGCTGCCTGTACCCCTGCCAGCTGTGGCCTGTGGCGGGTGCGTCAGCTCTGGGAAGTCCCGCTCATCGTAGTTAAATGGTGATGGTGAAACAGGTGATGGTGAAACAGGTGGAGGCTGAAGTGGCTGTGGGGGTCTGGCGCGGGGCAGACGACTGGTGCGGGGCAGACGCAGAGGACTGGCGCGGTAGTGTGGTCGCTGCAAGGTCCCTCCGTGGAGCTGCAGCCAGGCATGAGCAGCCGATGTGCAGACAACGTGTTGAGCTATGGCGTGTTGATCAAGACAATTGGTGGCAAGCACCCATGTTGGCACAATGGCATGCCCGTGTTGCAATGGCTGCTCACAGCTGGCTAAGCTGCATGCATGGGAAATGATGCATGACACACGGGCAAACTGTGTGTGTGCTGGGGGCACGATAATCAGGTGATGCTGGCTTTTCAACTGCAAGCCACACCGCTATGCATTATGCCCACCTGGTCCAGGGTCTCATCCACCAGCAGGAAGCTGTACAGCTGCAGCAGCAGTCCAGACAGGTCGTATGCTGCACTCCAGCCCCTGTATGGTGTACCATAGTAATGAGGGTCCTTCAGCATGTCCAAGCAAACGAAGGGCCCGAAGACGTTCGGGTGCCGGAACCCTTCTGTCATCATCCTGACTGAAGGTGGATGAGCTGGATAGTAGTCGCCAAAGGTGATGTGCAGGTGTACTGGCTGGCCAGCGTACGGCCCATCCCGTGGCACCATTTTGACTCGCATGTTGAGCATATCATGCTCATCGTAGCCCAGGGTCATGGGAATGTTGAGCTCTTGCTCCTGGCGCAGAAAAGCGCGTAGATCGCGCTGCAAGCGCCTCAGTGCTTGGGATGCCATGGTGCAGGCCTGAGCTGCAGTACAAACATGCAAGCATGAGCAACACGCCGTCAGCCGTAGAGACCAGTGTAAACAGCATGCGCCCGATCCAAATCATCAAGCACTGTTCGAGCATACGTGCATTTCCTGCTGATTGACGACGTTCCAGTCAATAATCCTGGCACCTTGATTGTTCCATTGTGCACTAGAGAACACAAATAGGCAGACAAAAACTGTAGTCGCTCGGCGCACCTTGTAGAGGAAAGACTTGCAGTACCTTGAGGCCTCCTGCTGCGGTGGGGACTTGACGTGCACCGGGAGGTGCAGAGGTGATTGGAGGATACACCTACCTCTTCGACCCCTGTGGCAGGAGGCCCAGGCAGGGGTCCTGGCTCCTTCGGCTCACTCGTCGTGTAGCTCAGAGCAAGCCGAAATGCTGTGTGCAGCGTTTCTAGGACAGCAAAGCCTGCTGCGAGGCTCATTTTATACGCTTGGTCCGCTAGACTTCAGCTGCACCCCAGCTTCTACCAGTGAGAGGCCTGCCAGGCCCGCTGGCGTGCGCATCCTGAAGCGGTAGCTGCGGATTGCACGATCATCCTGGTAGTTGGTGCGATAACATCAGCGCAAGACACGGAGCTGTCACCATCTGCACATCTACCTGACGTGCAGCTCATGCAGCTCAACTGCACAGGTGCGGCATCATACAATCACTATCAACCTAATGATACGCGCACCAACATACTGTCCATGAACACTTCCCACACGCACCAGGCTGCGCCACGCCACTCAGCAGGCCAGCCTGTGTCGGCTTGTGCTGCATCACCTCCACCACCAAGCTGTTCATCAGCCGCGCCATCACCTCCAGCACGCGCTCTGCCAATGGCAGTTTGAAGCTGCGGTCATCCAGCATGAGCTCCATGCAGTCGGGCAGCACGGCCAGGGCATGACGCGCATGGGCCTCGTTGAGTGCCAGGGGCAGGAAGGCGTCAAACGGCAAGTTCCAGGCCGAGTTGCGCACGCCCAGCGTGTCATAAGCGCTGTGTGGCCCCCCTCCCTGGGTTGGTGCTGCGCACTTTCTGCCCATGCATGCAATACGAACCACACACACCAACACATGTGAGCTGTTGTTACAGAGCTGTATACGACAAAGCACAACATGCAACACTCGCTCATGTGCCAACTCTCAAGGTAACATGCCTTGGTTTCAAAATCCAGGTGCATGCAAAAACTGCCGGCCATCTGGACAGGATCAACTGCTGCCTCTGGTGAACAAGCACACCTCTCAGACAGTTCAGCACTTGCAAGCGCGCACAATAAGCTGAGGTGCAAAACCACTTGGTGCTCACCTGACTACCACCTTGTTGGCCCTCAGTTTACCCACCATAGCTCTCCCTGCCCGCCTCCCCTTGCAGGCAGCCCCCTCTGCCAAAGGCTCCCCCTCTCCTACACATATTCCCTTCCTGACCTCTCCCACCCTTCTTGTCCAGGTGATTGCAATCCAGGCGCTCATGAACATGTTCTGGTGACCCTCGATGACTTGAATTCCAACAGCTGTAATGCGCTTCCCCTGCATCCCTCACAGCTGCCGCACCTGCAGCACTGGCCTGGTTCCGTATGGTCCGCCTGGCACAACAGATCCATTATGTTGGGTCCGCATGAGCAGCACTGGTGCTGGTTCATGTGCGGTGCCCCCCACCATCCACCACCAGGCCTATGCCCAGCACCTGCTGCTTGCTGAGGCCTCGCGTACCACCATGAACTGCCTCCTCTGTGTGCGGCATGATACCATCTCAGGTTCCCCACATCATAACTGGGGCTTCCCACCTTTGTGCCTCAAGCGTCAAGCCCCATACTTTCACACCATCACACGTTTTCAAGGCTCATACTTCAGACCCAGCAGGAAGCCCGGTGATGTCACCTTGTCCATACGGGCTGTCGTGGTCAGCGTCAGGCGTACCCTGCACCCGGTACAGGACACAGCACCAGTGGCACTCAGCACCCATGTACATCTGATGTACCCATATGTTTGTGTGCATCTGATCAGCACGCATTTGTGCACATCTTGCTGCATCACAATCTCCCGCATGTGCCGTGAAGTTCCCAAAGACCCTGTCTTGCATGGCTGCTATGTCACGATCGATGCTTGGCCTGTGCTGATGGCTGCTGCTGGGCCTGGACTGAGCTCAACATGCCTACTGCCCAAAGCAACACTGTGTTATGTCAGTGCATGGGAGATGCATACATACTATCACAACCAGCAGCAGCAGCTTCTCACTTGTTCACAGGCTTGGGCGACAACTCAATCTTGGCTGTGCGTGTCTTCACCGTGAAGTCGGCCTTGGTGCGCAAGGCGATTTTGGGCACCTCATTCTCATACCTGCAGTTGCCAGTTGAACTCGCTACTATTGGTTGGAACACTAAAACAGGAACAGATCGGCACCTCCCAGATAAGCAGATGGAAGGAGGCCGAGCGCAAGGCACCAACAGCACCATTTACGAACCACTTGGGAAAGCTACCTAGATGACTGGAGTTGGGCAGCTACGATAACATAACAGCGGCGCGCCACAGCTTTCACTTGCTTGCGGAAAGCCTGCACATCTGGCTTTTGAGGAGCTACTAAACAAGCTGCGGTTTCGGACCCCACCCACGTACTTGAGCACAGGGCCCCCTGAGCGTGAGGCCACCAGACCCACACTGCTGGCCCATGGCTTGCCCAGCACTGCCGTCAGGGTGAGCTGTGCGCCGTTGGCCTTGGTCGCACTGTCCATACTCAGCCGCGCCTTGTACTTGTTGTTGTAGATCAGCTCCTCCTCCACCTTGCCTGCGAGAGGGTGTGGGCACAGTGGGGTGAGGTTGAGGTGAGGCCACGTGGCAAGGAAGGGGGATGCACGTGACCCTCTGTCAGCTGACACAGCGCCATCCTGTCATCACGGACATCACATCATGGACATGCTCTGCATGCGGCCGCGGGGGAGGAGGGAGGGGAGGAGGAGAGGGAGGAGCATTCACCCGCGCACAGGGTGATCCTGGGGCAGGTTATGTGGGGCCATGCAGATGGAAAGGAGAGGTTCAGTAGCAGCAGGAGAATTGTGGCAGCACCGCACGCACGTGGTCATGTGCGGTTTGGATGATGTGCGATGCGGGTTGTACGCTCTGGACCAGACCCGTGACGAAGGTCACTCACCCACACGGCGCTGGAAGTCGTACGTCAGCTCCAACTGATCACGCAGCTTCTTTCTGGGTGCGTTGATGGGGTTGGCAGTCAGCTGCACACAAACCCCAAGATAAAGATGGTTGTGTGGCAGGGCACCCAGTTGTTCAGATGGTGGTCGGTATGGGTCGCAGTACCAGCCGCCTGTCCACCAACTTGCAATACATACCGCGCAAGATTGAGAGCTTGGGGCTTTGCTTGGCCCAAGTGGTAGGTCACAGGATATGCATACTGTGTCATCGTGGCGCATGATTACCATACCCCTTCCAGCCACAGGGCAGGTGCACGTGGCATGGTTTCTGGCATGCATGCATGTCCATGCTGCCTCGGCTGGTGGAGCATTTGCTCTGCACCCACAACACTGCTGCACTCCAGTGTGCCATTACCTTGATCTCAGGGCTGGGCACCAGATAAAACTTCTTCTGTGGGATGCGCTGCTTGATGGTGAGCACCCCCGGCTTGATCGCCTTTTTGTGCTCAATTGAGATGTCCTGCAATGCCGGAGAGGGCCCACAATCGTCCGCAGAGTCACCTCCCGGTGGGCGTTTACGCAGATCAGGGCGATGAGATGGCAGGAGCAGAATTACCCACCTTGTTTGGATGGTCGTAGGTGAAGCTCCAATTGGGGATGATACCCTCCAGGCTGAAGCTGTTGCCCGTGCTGGCCCATTTGTGCTTCGCCTTGAGCTGCACACAATGTCAAGTGCCCGTGTGCTTAAGACGCTGGCTTGATTTCCAGCTGGATTTGATGCTCCTTGCGTGCCTCACCACTTTGGACCCAAAGGCCACCCGAGTCCCGGTTGCCACAAACTTGCCGTCAGTCTCAAGGGAAAGCTCCTTCAGGTTGGGCATTTTGGGAATACTACAGCTGCACTGAGTGGGTCCAACCTTCATGAATGTACAGCCAGCAATGTACCGCGCCACATCATCGAACGTGCCCAAGAGGCCTTGCCCAGATCATTAGTTATTTCTTGCGTTCCAATGTCGGCAGCAAGAATCGGTCAGATGGTTAGTAGGACATAAGTATCTTTTGAGTTGAAACGAGGAACGAACTCCCATGTACTAGAAGCATTTGATGATGTTAAGAGTTCCCAAGAACTTGGAAGTTGGGGTGACGACACGCTGAAGCGCTCCGCGCTGAGGCGCAGGCATGAAGCCTGAAAACGCAGTGCCCCCTGTAGAGGAGGAGTTGCCGATAGCAGATGGACAAACGCGGGCTGAGCAGGAAAGGGCGCAGCACAAGAGGACTTTACAGCGTCTCACGAGCGCTGTGGTGGCAGGGCCGACGCACAGAGTAAGTAAGCCCAGCATAACTCAACGTGGGAGGCTTCGAAGCCTGGTGTGCATGGAACTTTGACTCACGCATGCAGGGCCCATGTAAGCACGCGCTCGCAGCATGCATGCATGTTGCGTGGCCCAGATGGCACTGTGCAAGCTCATCCTCTGCACTTGCCTCTTGCAAAACACAATATGCACGATCACTGGCACATCAGGACATGCATTGCGCCCATGCTCGATGTGCCCCACTGCTGACGCACGACGTCAGACACATCAGCACAATGCGCAGACACATCTGCACACAACATGTTGTGCCATGTGGCAAGGGCATGCAGATCACAATCCTCAAGGTGCACGCGACGTGCTGCTGGGTTTGCAGGATGCACTTGTGTCCACGAGCAAGCAAGACATCCACGCAGTGAAAGTTCTTGGAGAGGGCGCATTCGGCATTGTAGATCTGGTGCTCGTGGACCAGCCAGGTGAGGCATGCTTCTCACTCTTATGCCGCTCTGCTTTGGGTTTTGCGCAAGCAGGGCCAGGGTTTAAGATGCAGGGCGGGTCGTTGAACAGTCCCACACGTCCAGGCCCTGCTCCCGCATACCGTATCTGGTTGCCCAGGCAAGTCAGCGCGTTTCTTCCCAGCATGCCGCCATGTGTGCGCAGATGGCATGTAGCAGGAAACATTAGGGCCAGTCTCAGTCCTCAGTGTGTGGTGCGCACAAAGAGCGTCAGGACCCTTTCCTGGGATGTGAACCTGGCACGGCAGGCAGGATCAGCATGCATATGGCATATCAGCATGCATATTGCTACCTCTTGCATCTCCTGTTGAAAGCGCTGGACCCGTCGTCGTCACCTAGTGCAATCAGCCAATCACCGATGCTGTGATGACTATGCTCTTTCCTGCGCCTGTGGGTGGTGCGCTCACTCATCTTCCTGAAGTGAACTGAGCAGCTGTGCACCCTGCATTTCCTGGCTGTGCGGCTTGCTGCAGGCTCCCACTGCCTTCTGTGCGTGCGGAAGAAGCTGCTGAAGCAGACCGACAACAACAGCAATGACCCATCCCTTGAGGTAAGTCACGCGCATGATGCATGAAGCATGACGCATGCCGGGCTCCGTCCCTTTTGCCCTGCCACCCTGCAAATCAGCTGGGTGGACAGTGCAGCAGCTGCGCAGCTGTGCACAGCCTGAAAGGTGGCTGTTCAAGTGGAGTGCAGCTGCGGCTGTCATGTGGTTCAAAGCTGCTGGGCACAAGGCCTCATGATCAGACCGGCTAATCATGCCTGTCAGCTGGGGCCATTGCCTGGGTGCACGGCACGTACCCCATGTGCATACTGCATACCATGTATGCGCGTACAATAAATGTGCATTAAGCTGCCACCAGCATAGCAGCAGCGATTCATGCCTTCTGTTTTGTTGAGTGGGAGACTCACGCAGCTACCCTGGGGCCACAAATGGCTGGGGGCTGGGGGCGGACGCGGTCAAACAATCAGGGGGCGGTCATGTATCATGTGATTCATGTCTGATCCTGCAGTGTGTCATGCAGCTGGCCCCCTGGCACCGACCATGCACTGTTTGCGCTCACCCTGGGCCACTCCTGTCACAGCAGTCACACCTCCTCCAGCCATGCCTGTCCGAGTCCTCTTCTGCCAAGCCAGCCAGTGCTACGGCCATGCATTTCAGTGCTGAAAACCCTTCATACATTTGAGTTCTTTGTGGATCTTGAACTCGCGGGCGCTGATCATCGTAACCTGCTTGCATGCTGCCGTGCAGCTCACATGGAAGATGCTCGCACTCGTAATCTCAACAGTAACACGGCGTTTCACATGCGTTTCTGAATGCTCGCACTCGTGCGCACTTGCAATTGTACGTCGCGGTGATGGCTGCCGCTCTTGTGTGCTCATGCCTCTCAGGTGGAGTTCCTGGAGGCATGTGCGGGGTCACCCTTTGTGGTCCAGATGTGGAGCCATGTGGTGGGGCTGTACGACTACACGCTGCTGCTGGAGTACTGCCCTTACAGCTCTCTGGACAAGCTGCTGGAAGTGGTGAGTGGGGAGGTGCTGTTGCAGGGCTGAGGGAGGCCCATGCAAGTAGGGACCCAAGAGTTACATAGATACAAGAAAGGTACGATCAAGAATGGTCCGTGGGTGACAGCAGAACGTACGGCAACATAACGTTTGTGGGTGGCAACATAACAGAAGCGCCTCACAGATTCCAGCTGCTGGTGGGGAACAGCAACAGTCTGCAACCAGCATCCTGCGGCCCCGCCTCTTGACCATCGCTCTCACTCTTTATTGTGTGCTCACCTCAGCCTGGCACACCTCACTTTTTCTCACCACCACCTCACTCATCACACTGCAGGTGAGTGAGGAGCGGTCCAAAAGTGGCAACGCGTGCATGGACTGGTTCAGCGACCGCGTGCTGCGTTCGGAGCGCCACGCGGGCTTCAAGTGGGTGCTGCTTGTGTACCGCTTGTGTACTGCCTGTGTAATGTGTACTGCCTGTGTACTGCTTACATGCTGCCTTTGTACTGCCTGCACACTGCTTGCCTGGTTTCTACTGGTGCTGCCCCTGCTGTGACACCCCGCTTGCCACCCTGACTTGCCCGCTGGTCCGTCCGCCGCATTCCTGGCTCCTAGTGGGATGCCTCACGGCCATTGCTGCCAGTGCTGCTGATGCCGCTGTTGTCAGCAGCGATCGGCGGCGCTCCGCTTTTGTGCTGCTGCTGTTGATGTTCCTGGCAGCCGTCGCGCTCACGTTTCTTGCCACTGCCTGCGCTTGGCCCATTCCGTTGCGTGACGACGTGTTGCATTCACCTGGTGCAGAGCTGGATGAGCCAGGTCAGTTGCTGCTGCTGCTGTGGTGGCCGCAGGGAGCATGAAGCACGCTTCTTCATCGCGTGCTGTGTGCTGGGGCTGGAGTTCATGCACGGCCGGGGCATCCTACACCGCGACCTCAAGCCCTCCAACCTGCTCATTGCAGACGACAAGTACGTCAAGCTGGGGGACCTGGGGCTGTGCAAGGTAAGGGCCCCGAGGGAGGTGCAGGCCACGCCACGGGCTGCACGGGCGGTATGGGTTATATATATTCTTCCCTGAGTTGTTTTGTCAGTTGGTAGCTGTCCTGCTGTCGTGCTGTGTGGTCCCTGCATGATGTTTGGTGGGCCTTGCTTTGCCAGGGCAGGTGTGCGTGGCTCGTAGCTGTGCGCATCTTGTTGCAATGATTGTGATGGCAGTGGTGGTGGTGCCGTGGTTGTGCCATCCATCTGTGTGTTCCTGTTGCTACTCTTATGTTGTGCTGTGAATGCATCAGGGACATGCATGATTGTGGTGTACATCATCCGTGACCCTTGATCCTTTCTTGCCGCTGCTGTTGGCGGCAGCCTCGTCCCTACTCTTGCTCCTGCTGCTGCTGCTGCTGCTACTACTGCTACTGCTGCTGCTGCTACTGCTACTGCTAATTTACTGCTACTGCCGCTACTGCTGCTGTGGCAGGTGCTGGGTGAGGATGGGCGCGCGTACACCCACGTGGGCACACCCGGCTACATGGCGCCTGAGGTGGTACACGGCGCGTCCAACCCGGACAAGAAGAACCCGGGCTACTCCTACCCCACAGACATGTGCGTGTGCGCGCGCGTGTGTGGGTTCTCGCGTGTCAGCTCGGTATTCGGGACTGTGCGGGGACTTTTTGGGAGTGGGAGGGGATTGGTGGGGAGTGTGCG
The DNA here is from genome assembly GCA_004335575.1 of Haematococcus sp. NG2. Lineage (NCBI taxonomy): Eukaryota > Viridiplantae > Chlorophyta > Chlorophyceae > Chlamydomonadales > Haematococcaceae > Haematococcus > Haematococcus sp. NG2. The sequence continues at coordinate 371,745 of QAXD01000019.1, read as the reverse complement.
TGCGGGTGTGCGTGCCCGGCGCAGTGTGTACCAGATGTGGACCATGTGTGCGTGCCCCGACAAGGGATGGGCGTAAAGGATAAGCGTACAAGTCAAGTGCACGTCTCACACTGTAAGCCAGAGCTAGGCATGTAGCTTGTGTAAGTGCTTGCGTTGATGCGGCACGCCGTGTGTTCCCGGTTGCATGCTGGTGCCGGTTGGCTGGGGCAGCATGCGTGGCTGTCATGCGTCATGGCTGTCATGCGTGGCTGGGGCAGCATGCGTGCTGTCACCGTCACATGGTTGGAGGTGCGCTGACGCCTGACGCCACCTTGGAAGCCTGATGCCACCTCGTTACTTCACAAGTGTTGTGTTCCACGCTGTGCACGTGCCGCTCCATTCTGTTGCTCCGTGCTGCGCCCCATGTGCCCGCAGCTGGTCCCTGGGTATGATGCTGTGGGAGCTCGTGGATGGGCAGCTGCCCAAGTGGGCTGCCATGAGCTGGTATTGGACGTCGTTACACTTCCCACCCACCTTCTCACCTGTGAGAGCTTGAGCACTGCCCGCCAGAGTGCCCTACCCTGAACCCGAACCCTGAACTCTGATGCATGAACATGCTCACTTGTGCTCATCCTGTGATGCCTGCTTCACAGTAGGCATCCCTGCGCTGAATCGTAGAGTTCGATGTACCAACTAACCAACCAACCAATCAACCACTTGCACAACGGATCATCAGCTCACTGCATGCGTCGTGCACCGGCTGCTGGCATCCCCTAACCCCCAACCCCCTCTCCTCTCTCCCTGCAGGAGCTGCAGTCGCTGCTCCAGAAGCTGCTGGAGAAGGCGCCCAAGGACCGGCCCAAGCTGTCAGACATCCGCAAGCACGCGTGGTTCAAGGGCTTTGACTGGGCGGCGTGCGAGGCGGGGGCTATGACCCCACCCGACATCCCGGAGCTCAAGGTGTGTATGTGTGACTATGTATGACTCATATATTCTGGGTTCGAAGCTCATGGCTCATGGTCCCCGGAGTTCAAGGTTTGGATATGGGACAAGTTGATCCGTCTTTTTCTTTAGTCCGACTTCCTTTGGAGGGAACGGCGGTTAGAGATCCGGTATGTGGATGCCGGCACGTGGCAACAGGAATGACTGTGTATGCTGACCAGTGGCGGCGCTTTCTTGTTTTGTGTGCGCATGGGAAAGGAGTGGCGTGCTGCCAGTGTACCAGTGCGCCGCACACCAGCCTCTCTGCACTGCGCATGAGGCAGCACGCAGTTAATTAGGTGCTGAGGGCGCAGGCCATACCAAACCTCTTCCACCCCTCGACCAACCCCATCCCAATTTTATCCCAACCGTCCGTCAACCTTATCCTCACCTTATGGATACCCTGTATCCTTTGCCCGCCCTCTTCTCCATGCTCACCCTCCACCGACCCTCCACCCACTAACCCTCAACTCTCCACACCAACCCTTGCCCAACCCTCCCACCCGCAGCGTGTGCACATCCACTCCAAGCTGGCGACACACCTGAACGGGCAAGGCGCACAGTAGGTGTCCAGGCACGCAGCCCAGGCACGCAGCTCAGGAAGAACTCCTGCGCTCAGCTATGGACCAGCACGTCTGCAGGGAAGCTTGTGCATGCACTTGGGCACAACATGACCCAAGAACAGCGTAACAGATGCAGTCTGCCGCTGTGTGAATGTGTTGGAGCTCAGTGCTGGTGGTGTGCAGCCTCAGGGACCCTGAGAGCCCCTGCGCAGGGGCCCGCCCCCAACACATGAGGTGCCTAGCTGTGGCCTGTGTGGATGATCTGAGCTGCAAAGCCTGCTGCGTGCTGACGGGGTCATTTGCATAGCGTATGGGTTCATGTTGCATAGCGCATGGGTCCATTTGCATTTGAGCACGCCGTCCACTCCATAGATGCTGCGCTGCGCAGTGTCTCTGAGCTGTGATTCTAAGCGGCTGCCTTGCCTCCCGCCTGATGGTGCTTGGGGCTGTGGGTGGCTGGGGCTGGCATGGGCAACTTAGCCATGCACTCATGTTGGTTCCAGACTTGAAGGTTTGGTATGCACTGTGTTCGGTTGGTGGGTCAGGCCTGCGGGTTTTGTGGTGTGTGATGGTGCCCCTGCAATCTGCCGTGTACGTGGATTGCAGGCGTCCATGTCAACAGTCCTTTTGCTTCAATCGTTGTTTCATGTGCCATTGGTGCACAGTATGTGACCTGGTGTCATCATCATTTAGATGCCTGTGCTGAGGTGCAAGCCGGCGGTTGAGTGGCTCCTGCTGCTCGGGCACTCCTGCCGTATCCTTGATCTGGTCTTGTTTTATCTTTTAGGAAGCGCATGCTTGGTGCCTGAACCCAGATGCCAGCGCGTGTGATGGTGTGTGTGTTTCAGTGAATCTGTTGGTGCGCGTGCGTATGCGCAAGCATGTGCCCTGGACTGTACTTGGTTTTGGACTCGACACGCCTGCTGCTGCTGCTCCTCTGATGTCTCCCCGCTTCATGCGCTGTGTTGGTGTGCTCACTTTGCTTGGGACTTGGTGCACTGGCGTGGGTGTACTGGTCGGCGCAGGTGCGGGGTGCTGATGCAGCAAACTAAACGAACCTAATTTAGCGGGGTGGCTCCAGTTTCACTCGGGGGTGCACAAGATGTGACGGGCTTGCATGGGGGTCACGCACACAGGGGCACGCATGTGTTTGCAGTGCATCAAGTATCAACATGTCGCGCCTGTAAAGCCCTGCGCCCACGTGTCTGTGTCAGTGTCAGGAACTAGTCTGCGTCAACCCCTGCAGCAAGGCTGCATCTACCCCAGCAACCAAACTGCATCGATGCCACTGTAAGTTAACACGGCCATACCCACACCAGCCTGAAGGCAAGTCCAGATGTGTCAAGGCCATGGTGTGCTGAGATACAGGCGCCCTGCTGCTGTGCGGTCACGTCTGCTCTCGTATGCCAGCCCATGCAGCAATGTGGTAACGACGTCTTGGTCTCGTAGGCCTTCCAGCCTCAAGGCCTTCCAGCCCCCTGTTCATGTTCATGTTACATGAGCCTTCAGCCGACACGGGCTGATCAGCATTGCATTGCTGATCAGCCCCCTGGAGCGCCGCATGCTGTAACAGAGCCGTAGGCACCAGTCAAGGCCCTCTTGGTATGTGGACGCCGCAACATGTTTCCATGTGAACGCCACCGGCTGCAGACTGGCACTGAGGGATGACGCTGGAACAGACAAAGGTCCAGCAGTGACTGATCATGATAATGCTTTACAGAGCCAGTCAGGATACACCCCACTCCTAGGACTGAGGACCACAGCTGAATGAAACGGCACAGTGCAGTGGCTCCGTTCATCCACATGTCCAGCAAAAGCGTGGCTCGGACCCAGTGCGCCCTGATGCATCACCCATCTCCTGACCTGAGGTGTGCCAGGCCAGGCATCTTACAGCCTGACAGCACCGCCCCGCTCACCCCTCACGCCCCTGCACAGCCCCTTGGAGCAAGTGTGGAACTGTCAAGCAAGCACCGAGCTACATGCAAGCTCCAGCCTCTTTAACGCTAGCCTCTTGCAGCTGCAGCAGTGTGCAGCCTTCAGCCATGTGCAAGCTTTTCACATGCTGGCCTGGCCTGCCGACCAAGGCGTGAGGTGCATAAGATCAGCAAAAGGTCCAAGAGCCCCAGCAGACCAGCAGCAGCATCAACCACTCCAACAACCAGCCAGCCTCAGCGCCAACAGGTCCGCATGACCTGGCCCCCGAAGCCCTCACCCCTCCATCCGGACCGGCCCAGCACATGACCCACCAACCAAACTTCAAGGGCACACGCACTGGCTGCGCACGTGAGCGCCTCACAGCCCCTTCGCGACCTGGCTGCTCATGCGAACCTGCTCACTCAAGCCTGCTCATGCGAATGCTGCGCGCGCCTCGAGTGGCTGTGCTCAGCTGCTCATGCAACACGCGCGCGTGCGGTTGGCTCATGCCAGCGCCTTGGCCGCAGCAGCACGTGCCACCTCCAGGGCCTCCCCAACCTTGGACACACCACTGGCCTGGCCCTGCGCAGATGGATGGAGTGTGCCAACATGTCGTAAATTGATATCATAATATGAGAAACTACATGCGTTATGTATTGCGGTTGTCATCATGTTTCACTTGACACGGTATTGTGGTCTTCATGCTGATATTATTGTTGTGCCCAAGATACACGAAATCTGAGATGCATCAGTAGGCACGCTCCGTCCCCCTTGCTTGGCGCCAGTGCAGGGAGCATGGGAGGTGCGAGGCACTCATGCACACACCAGGCAGCACGAGAGCAGCAGCATGTGGCGCAGACAGTCAGCATGCACACTAGCTCCCACACGCTTTATGCAAAACAGTGGATCGACTCCCAGCAGGCTGCTTGTCTCCCCCACCGCACCTGGGCTGTCGTGGGCTTGCCACCGCCCTTGCCCCCCAGCGCCCCCAGCACTGCATTGGCCCACTCATTGGCCTTCAGCTTGCCCGTCACGCTGTCAGGCACACCCGTGTACACCAGCACCTGTGGGGCACAACAGGAGGGAGCACGCGACAGAGTGTGTGTGGTCAGGGGGTGGGCGGAACCTGGGGTGGACGTTTGGTGGGTGGATGCGTGTGGGGGGGGATGGGGGGGGGGCTGGTG
>QAXD01000019.1:336478-347912 GCA_004335575.1 Haematococcus sp. NG2 | reverse complement strand
CCCAGCTCCGGACCCCCAACCGCCCGCCCCCCACTGCCGCCCTCCACCCACAACCCCTGCCTTTCTGAACACACCGTGCGGGGTAGAGCGCGGGGTAGATGACGTCAGGTGCGAGGGAGTCAAACGAGTTGACCCAGTCCACCCACTGGTCCACGTGTGCGCGGCGCAGGTCCTGTGTGTGGGTGCGGGCGTAATTAGGGTTCAGGGTTCAGGGTGTAGGGTTCAGGGTTTAGGTCTGCGGTTTAAGGTTTAGGGTGCTGCAGCTTGTGCAAGAGGTGGGCAAGGATGCCTGCTGCGTGTGTGAGATGGTGGCCCCACCCACACGCACCCGTGGAGAAGGTGTGTGAGCATGTGGCAGTGGCTGTGTTGCAATGTCTGCGCGGGCAAGGGCCGTGCACATGCAGCTGTGCGCCCTGACCCCAACCCCCACACCCACCGCCCAAATCCCCCCGAAACCCTACACCCCCACAACCCTGAGACGCTAAGCTGACCTCACGTACACCTCGACCCTGAGGCGTGAAGGAAGCCCGCGGATGGCGACCCTAAAACCCTAAACCCTAAACCCCTTAGACCCTAAACCCTAACCCCAGGTCACGCGCACCTCAGGGCCGGAGGGGCGGGGGTACAGCTTGTCCTCAGCCGCGGGGGAGGTGGTGGCCAGGTAGCGGCAGATGGCGGTGGACTCAAACAGCGCGTGGCCGCCCGGGGTGAGCAGCACGGGGATCTTGCCGTTGGGGTTCATCTGCGGCGGGGCGAACGTAATGCGTGCCGGGGCGGGTGGGCGTGGGGGGTGAGACGGATGCGGGAGTGAGGGTGGTGTGCGGGTGGTACTCGTCGCGTGTGTGCGTGTGAGTTTGGGGGAGGTGGGTGGACACGCACGCTAGCGCGCACACACGCACGTGTGTTGACAGGCCCATGCACACGAGAGGTGTGCAGCTCCCCGCCCCCTCGCCCGCCCCAGCCCCCGAACCCACGCACACACATGGGCAGTGCAGCTGCACAGCCTCACCTTGAGGAACCAGGGCGTCTTGTTCGTCACACCAAACGTGAAGGGCGGCATCTCCACCTCCACACCGGAGAGGGCAGCCACCAGCTGGACCTGCGCACACCACAGCATGTGCACGCGCACAGCTTGCGCACAGGTACAGAATGAGCGCACGTGCGGGCTGTGTGTGCGCGAGCAACAGAGCACACGTGCAGGATCAGCACGAGCCGAGCGAACACGGGCGCAAAATGAGCAAGCACATGCGGAAGAACCATACAACGCCCACGCCCATGTGCCCCCAAACATAACATGCCCCATGCTGCGCGTTGCGCACTGCGCCCACAGCTGTTGGGCCCTGGAGCAGTAGGCAAGCGGACAGGCCTGCCCACGTGCTGCCGCATAGCTGAGGGAGGGGGCAAGCTGTTAGCTTATCACAGCTCTTCGTTGCTCGCACCTTAAGGGCGCGAGGCCCCGCGCCATACAGCTTGTAGGGCGCCATGCCTGTGCCTAGCCTGCGTTCAAACCGGAGGTGCAGCAGCATGGGAGTGAGAGCATGCAATGTGGCATGTGAGGGGTCAGCATGCAAGATGGGCATGCCAGTGCCCAGCTGTGCTCGCTGCACCTGCCAGCCTCCAGGGCTGCCTGCTGTCCTGCTTTGCACAGGCTGCACTGCGCCACATGCAGCGGCCGCTGGTGCACGTGCGCAGAAGCTGGCAGGGGCGGGGTAGCCGGTCATGGGCACTGCATGCGCCCGCATGCAGGCATGTCCTCAGGAAGGAAGTGCCGAATGCGTTCCGGCCGGATCTGCCCATGCACCTTCCTCCGTCTATTCTTGACCCTTTCTTGATGCTGCCAGGAGACCGCAATGACACCAAGGGCTGGGGACTGATGGGGCATGCAGCCCAAAGACGAGCGTGCGCCAGGCGATGGTTCAACCGAGTGCGGTGACGAAAGGAATGCCAGATGATAGGCGTTGCCATCTCCTTCCTTCAAGAAGGCAGGTGGCTGGAGCTGTGAATCATCCCACCACTTGTTTGTGCTGAAAGGATGCTACTAAGCCCGGGCCAAGCTGAATTTCGTTTTATTGAAAACCAGCAGTGCTGCGTCCAGCGTTTGCTTCTCCCGGAGAAGGTAGATCTGAGATAGGAGCCGCCGCTGCTCCATCTGACCGATGCGTGCATGTTATGAAGCATGCTGCAACCGGACACGTCACCTGGTGGGCAAGCCCAACAAGTTGATGATGAACGTGAACAAAACACACACCTGCTCTAATGCTTGCAGGCAGTCCACAGAAAGGTGCGCGTAGGTGCGCCTCCTGAAGAAGGGCCCTTGCAGCGTCGGAATCGACATATTTCCGCGCAGGCTGCTGTGAGGGTTGTGTGAGGTACAGTCTTCGCAGTCTCTGTCTGGCCCTTCTGTGCCCTTCTATGCCCTCCTGTGTTTGGGGCATTCCTGAGCTCATGCTATATATGCCATACTGGTCCTGCTATGGGCTGGCCGCAGCCTGTGCATGCTGCTTGTGCACATCTGAAGGGCAGGGCCATGCAGCTGACTCAGGGTGTTCTTAGGGTCCTTGACGCAGTAGTCAGAGTGAGCGAGTTGATCGCAGGTTTCAAGCCTCGCTTGCAAGTCAGTTGCGCTGGTTTTGGATACGAACATACAACATGCAAGCAGGCTGGGCCAGCTCGTGTGCCGGTAGATGCTGAGCGCTTGCACAGTTTGGAGCTTTTGTGACAGCCCTCAAGCGCAGCTGTCCAGCAGTAGCAAAGGCGGCTTGACATATATTGATACATGGCAATGATGGCATGTATTTCTAACCTGCACTGACGTGGCGTACATCGTCTACAGCAGGCGGTACCTTGCTTGCTACTCAAGCCAGCCTTGCACCATGCTTGTACATAACAGCATTTGATGCGGCACAGTGCTGCTGCATAGCTGGAGCACAAAGTGTTTGCTGCGTCAGCAAAAGCCTGGAGCTCCAAGGGTGTCACGCGGTTGCAGGTGCGCGGCTTCCGTGCTGTGGCCTTACAAGTGAGTACGATCGTCTAGGTGCCCCATGTTGACAAAGCCATTTGCAATCTGGGAGGGACACCCAACGGGCCACCTCAGTGCACAGCTTCGCGTAGTTTGTCATACGTGAATTCTATTCGTTCCTAAAGCTCATCCACCCGATGGTGTGCAGCCAGTGCCAATGAAAATGTAATGTGAATGTTTAGGGTTCAAGTGCTGCAGCAGCAGTGCATATTCAATCTTACCATGTTGCGGCATTCAACATCAGTGCTGGGCAGTGCCCTTTCCTCCGCTCTGCCCACATTCGGGGCTCAGCGGACGGCCGGCTTTGCTTCCCAGGCGTTCTCAGCCACTCTGTTCCCTGGAGATGGTAAGCTTGCTGCCCTCCAAGCCCCTGATTGGCACATTCCCTGCATGACACTCACAACGGCCCTTCTGGCTTCTCAGGCGTGGGCCCTGAAATTTCCAACGCGGTAAAGAAGATGTTTGAGGCCGCGAAGGTGCCAGTGACATGGGACGAGCAAATTATCAGCAGGACTGTGGACCCCCGCACAAACAGCATGGTGACGCGTGAGAACCTGGACTCCGTCTTGGTACGTGTATGATGCGTGCGACCGCTCCCGGTTTCAGCGTGATGGTCGTTTGCCGCACTGACCCTAGCTGTCTGCTATGTGCTCTTTTTGCAGAAACACAAAGTCGGGCTGAAGGTCAGTGAATAAAAAGTGCAGCAATATGGGTTTGGGCCTGGCGTGCGCAGCATGAGCCTGGGTTGCATGATGGATCAGGGTCGATCACATCGTGTCGGCGCACGAAACACGTCGCGATGGTATCCAGAATTGCACATAAGCACCACACTACCTCCACAACGCTTCAATTGTGCTGCAGGGGCCCATGACCACCCCAATTGGCAAGGGCTTCCGCTCCCTGAACTTGACGCTACGCAAGGAGCTGGATCTGTATGCTAATGTGCGCCCCTGTTTCTCAATCCCCGGCTACAAGACTCGTTATGATGGCGTGAATCTGGTGACGGTGCGCGAGAACACGGAGGGCGAGTACTCGGGTCTAGAGCACGAGGTGGTGCCTGGCGTCGTTGAGTCGCTCAAGGTGAGCTGGGTTGTGTCTGCTGCCAAACATGCATCAACATCAGCATCATGCAAACGTGCACCATGGCAGCACTACCGTTGGTTTGCCATGCATACTGCAGAGCATGCTGTGCATGCATCTTGCTGTATGGGCACATGACCCAAAAGACCTCTGCCTAGGGAAGTGCAGGCGCATGCAAGCATGGGCAACTGTCTGTGTCACGCACACAGGTCATCACGCGCAAGGCATCCCTGCGTGTGGCTGAGTTTGCATTCCGGTACGCAAAGGACCATGGGCGACAGAAGGTGCGTGAGGGCAGCTGCAGCTGCACAGCCGCGGCAGTGTGTGGTGGTGTGTACGGAGCAGGGCATGTCCTCAGAGCTGCAGCTGTGACTTGTGAACGGACGGGGGTGATGCATGAGCACGCTGCGCTCTCACATGGCATGCTCCTCGAGCCGCACCAAGTGGATTGGATATGGGTGGCTTCCTCTGCAGTGCATCGCAAAGGCACGCTCCAAACAGCATGCATGATGGGCATGGGCTCAGACAATGTGGCCATGGCGCACTGAATGGCCACATCACATGAGTTTGGCGTGGGGCATCATTGGTTGGGCTGCAGGTGAGCGCGGTACACAAGGCCAACATCATGAAGAAGGCCGATGGCCTGTTCCTGGAGTGCTGCCGCGAGGTGAGCACGTGGGTCATGGCTTTCCTGCAGCACTTGGGTTGAACCCTGCACCTTTTCCCTGGTAGAACTCCGCCCGTGGGCTGCTGGTGTAAGTATGTGCTACGGTACGCATGGCAACGGTGTGGCCAGCATTGGGTTGTTTCAAAACCACCTCGTGATCTGGACCTTGGCTCTTTGCAACCTGCCCAGCTGCAGCATGCATGCTACAGCGTGCGCCCAGCAGCATCTGGGCTGTTGTACTGATGCCACCTGCGCCGCTGTGCGCCTGTACTGCTATACTGCCGCCAGGTGCGTGAGAAGTACCCCGACATCAAGTACGACGAGCTGATCGTGGACAACGCGTGCATGCAGCTGGTGGGTGGGTGTGCCATGTGCTGGCGCTGTGGTGATGCTGTACGTTCTAGCCTGGCCAGGGGTCAGGCCAGCCTGGCTAGGGGTGGAGCCTGGCTAGGGGTGGATCCCAGTCTGTTTAAGGGGCTAAGCCGTACCTGCGTACAGCCAGTACAGCCGTTCATCTGTACAGCCGGCCGGACAGCCAGTCCTGTGATCACCTCCCGTGGTCTTCGATGTTCGGTGCATGTGATGTGTGCCCCTGCCCATGAGGCGGCTCCATGTTGAGGCTGGTGTGGCAACAAAGGGGCTGCTCCGTGGCGCGCATGGTGCGCCATGCGTCTCATCACATGCTTCTTCACGTTCCATCACTGCTGCGCCACAGGTGCGCGACCCCACCCAGTTTGACGTGCTGGTGATGCCCAACCTGTACGGTGACATCATCTCAGACCTGTGCGCGGGCCTGATTGGCGGCCTGGGGCTCACGCCGTCCGCCAACATTGGTGGGTGCCGTACCGCCTGTACTGCTTGTACTGCTTGTACCGCTTGTACTGCTTGCACTGCCTGTACCGCCTGCAGCCTTTCCCAGCATGCTGCGGTGGCAGGTGTACAGTCTGTACACCATGTGTCGTATGAGGCATGAGTGTGCGCTGTGCCGTCTGCTACAATTCCCCCTGATGCAACGTCCCAAGTACCAATCTCCCCATGCTGCAACGTCACAAAGTACCAATCTCCCCCTGATGCAACGTCCCGAAGTACCAACCCCTCCTCCCTGTTGCGCCTGCAGGCCTGAACGGGCTGTGCCTGGCGGAGGCGGTACACGGCACTGCCCCCGACATTGCGGGCAAGGTGAGCACGCGCTGCCTGGGTGCCTTGGTACCCTGGGTGCCCTGGGTGCCTGGGGTGAGCACGCGCTGCCTTGGGTGGGCGAGAAACGTGGTCCGCGTGTGGCCACAGCAGCAGGCGTTGTGACAGCTGCCAGGCCCTGCGTGCAGCCGACAAAACAAAGGACAAAACAACAAGGAAAAGACCAAAAACAGGGGCCCCAGTGTGACCCCTTACTGTGGCACCTCTCATGTGGTCCTAGGTCTAGGGTCCAGGGTCATGCTCTCCTGCCATCACACGTTCATGGTTTGACGCGTCGCACACCGTCAGCATCAGAGCTCCAGACGTGGATCTGCATGACCGCAGCAGCACCAAGCACAAAAGGAAGAAAAACGAAAGAACAAAAACCAAAGACACGCCCTTGTGTGCGTCCACATGCCCTCCTGGTCCCCTGGTATCTCACTCTCACGTGCTTGCTTGTGCGTGTTGTGTACTCCTGCGTCACAGGACCTGGCCAACCCCACTGCTCTGGCGCTGTCAGGCGTGATGATGCTGCGCCACCTGGGCCACACCACGGCTGCTGAGAAGTAAGCGACGGCACAATGTCATGTGGTGCAACGCTGACTTAAAAACCGTAGAGAGCACGCCTCAGAGTTTGGGGAAGCAACGGCCCACACCGGCACACATGGTGTAACCCCAACCTTAACCCAAAACACTAGAGACCGCGGTTCAGGGCTTGGGGATCAGGGTTCTAGGGTACAGGGTTTAGGGTTCCAGGGGATTGGTGTGGGTTGTGGCTTGGGTGTGGCTTGGGTTGTGAGGCACAAGGGTTGTGCTGTGGCATGTCCACAAAGCTGGCGCACACTGCAACGCAGGCCACACGCAGCACACAGCACTGCATGCACTGCGCTGCGTGCCATGCACATCAGGCTGGGCTCAACTCTGTACCATGTTCATGGCCCAGCGACTGGTCAGCTGCACGCTGTGCAACGCTGCAGCCCGTGTTTGGGCGGCGTACATGTCACATGCCACATGTGACATGTCACATGTGTCACATGTCACACCTGCATGCCCTCATCTACACACACCATGCCTCACGGTGCTGCATCATAGCACAACGCCTGCTTGTAACGCGCTGGTCCTGAACCACTGATTCTGAAGGCCCCACGTTGGCACTTGAACAAAGCACGCTTGTATGCCACCCTTGCTGGTGCGGACATACTTATTGTGATGCATCCCCCCACTCCCCTCATTCAACTTGTGATGCACCCCTCCCACCCAGCCTCCCACCCACCCACACACACACACTCTTGCACCCTGCAGGATCCAGTCCGCGGTGCTGGCTGTGATTGCTGAGGGCAAGTACCGCACTCGTGACCTGGGCGGCACCGCCACCACCTCAGATTTCACCAAGGCCGTGTGTGACAAGATCTGAGCAACCGAGCCTCTACATGTCAACACCCTGTCCCCCCGGCTGAAGGCTTGAAAACCTTTGTGCGGCTGAGCTGTTGAAACAGGGCATAACCTGCTGCACCGGCTGGTGCAGCGCAAATGGTCAGCGCCATTACTGTGCATAAGTATTGGCGCGGGGCCGCTGCTGCAGGAAACATGGGGTTCAGACGCGTTGACCTAGACCTGCCCTAAGGCCTGGCTCTGGATCTGACGTGGGATCTGGACAGCTATGCCCATGGGAAGTGCTGTGTGACATGGTGCTGCGTGGTGCTTCTGGGTCCTGGGGCCTGGTCATCTGGAGCTTGCTTGTTCTGCTTGCGCTGCAACCAGGCGTTCTATGGTTTCATTGGTGTGAGGCTGCGTGCACATCAGGGCACGCACCTAGTCATTGATTCCCCTCCTGGTTCCAGAGTGATCAGGGGAGAGAGGTGGGTGAGACATGAGAGGGCAGTCTGCAAGAGAGGTGTGAGTATGCGAGACCTGATGGGCTCTGTCACCTAGAAGCTGGCTGTCGGGGTGGGTATGCGCAGTCACCTCATATGTAACAGGTGATGTTTCCAAGCCAACAGATTGGGAACAGCAGTTGAAAGGAATAGCAGGATGGTTGCTGCAAGCAGCAGAGCTCCAGACACGCACTGATCACGGCACTGATACAGTCAAACCCCAGGAGTTCTGCTGAGAGGTGCTGGTGCTGGCTGTATGTGTGGCATGCATATATGGCACCATAACCAACAATATCATGTGTTGTTTTACACTGGGATGTATCCGCCTCATCAGTTCCCACTACGTTCGCATCAGCCTGCAAAAAGTCGAGCAGCAGCCTGCAGAACTGCCCAGAACAAACGTCCCCAATGAATTCAGCCTGCCTTATCTACTCGCATCTGCATTTTCTGCCCAAAGGCAAAATCTGGAATGGCTCTGCGAGCTATCCTCAACCTACACCTGCTAGCTAGTGGGCGCGCGTAACTTTGTTTCCTTGCATGTCTGCTTGTTGCCTGCCATGCTCCTGGACAGTGGTAGTACAAAAGTGCATAGAGCACATGAGCGGAGGATGGGGGTCAGGGGGGTTGGAGGGGACCCTTTTTTTCACTCAGCTGCGCATCAAGAATTTGTAGCCTGCTTAGTTTCCGCGGGGTCCCTCAGCTGTGTTCCCCATGTGAGGGACGTCCAGGACGGTGATGCGGTCATTGGGCAGGCTCTCCAGCAGCTTGCGGTAGTTGCCTGTCGGTTGGGTGCAACAAACGTCGGTTGGGTGCAATCGCACGTTAGTTGGGGTGTTGGTGACGAGCTGGCCCACGAAGATTCACACCCACCCACCCACTCACCCACCCACCACCACACACCCGATCCCTCACTCCCTCCCTCCTCACTCACTCACTCACTCACTCACTCACTCACTCACTCACTCGCTCAATCACTCACTTACAGGCCACATATACCACAGTGAAGCACACGCACCTGCAGCCGGGTACTGGGCATACTGGATCTGGTCCTCATCGCTGCTGCTGCTGGGGACGCGTGGGATGGTGGTGGGGCAGGTGCTGGGGGTGGGTTCTCCAGGGAGCTGGGTGATGCCCAGGAAGTCGCAGCGGTTGGTGGGGCGGGTGATGCCGCCGGCCGCAAAGCTCTGGGGGTTGCCCTGCACACGTGGAGGGTGCCGTGTGGGTGCGTGAGGAACACAGGTGTGTGAGCGCGTGCGCGAGGGACGTGTGTGCGTGTGTGTGCGCGCATGCATGAGAAACATGTGCGCGAGTGCGTGCGTAAGGAATGTGTGTGAGTACGTATATGAGAAAGTCTCTACACGGATGTGAGAAAGCAACTGGGACATTCCTGTGGGGCCCTGGGACAGTGAGCCTGTGGTCATGGCTCGACCCTGCAAGCCTGATCGCAATGCGCACACCCTGACATAACATACTACGACAGTGGGTTTAACCGCGCAAAGCCGTGTAATGATGATGATGATGCTAAAACCCTAAAACCCTATCTCAGCCTAAAACCCTATCTCAGCACTCACCAGCTGGTCTGTGGGCACAATGGGCTTCATCGTGTTGCTTCGCTCCCTGTCTGCGGCTGACGCAGAGAGCAGGTTCTCATCCCGATAGTTGAGATTGCAGCGGGCCAAGCACTCGGCACCACCTGCACGAATGAACATGTGTGGAGCACTGGTGATCACTGCGTGTGTGCGTGTCTGTGTCTCATCATGGGGGGAACACAGGGGGGGCTAACCTGGAACCTAGAACCCAGTATGCAAGCATGCAGCAAGCGCGCCATGCCAGGTTCAACTTCACGCTCATCAAGACATGTGGGTGCCAAGCCAACAGACCTGTTGCTGGCGCGCCCACGAGCTGGCGCTGCTTCCAGCCGTTGATGATGCTCTCTGCTACTGCTTGGTCGTCATTCAGGTTCGTGGCAGCCTGTGTTTGCATGTTGCACAGGCGGTGCGTGTGTGACCGTCGTCCTCAGCGCTACTGCCTCAGAGCCTCACATGCTCCCTCATCAGGAATGTGTGTGATGGCGCTAACACACAATACTCCCAGGGGTTTCAGGGGGCGCTAACACACAATACTCCCGGGCGGCGTAACACAGCTGTCAGATGCTTGCGGGAGCCGTCAGATGCTTGCCGGAGCCTACCGCAAGAATGGGCGTAGGGATGGCCAAGAAGGAGGACCAGATGGTCTGGGTGCCGGGGTCGCGGTTGCCAAAGTTGGCGATGAATGCCGCGGGGGTGCAGGCCAGGTTGTGGCTGAAGTGCATGAGCCCCTGTGGGATGAACACCACCTGGCCGGCCTTGGCGTCCACAACCACCAGCCGGTTCATGCCGCCATTCTCCTCCACAAACCCAAACTGCACGGTGCCTGCATGGACCAAAACATTCCCGCACAGTCCCGAATACTGAGATTACACGCAATAGGGCATGCATGCAGCAGGTGGTGCGTGATACATGGGGGCGCTTGGAACCCTTGACATGCGTTTGGGTGAGTCACACAAAGCCGCCTCACGCAGCGTCAAACAGCGCAACAGCATACATACATGACAGCAGATAGATACATCATCATCGCAAAGAGCAGCATGTGCCAGCAGGCCTCTGCTGTTAGGTTGACTCTTCAGTGTTATCGGGTTCAGGATTAGGGTTTGGCCATCAGGGTTGGGGGCTTTTAAGTACTGAACAGTATCATAACCATTACGTGCACCAATCACTGCGCATGCCTATCCCGATTCTGCCCACGCACCGCGCACAATGGTGGAGATCTCAGCGCCGCGAGGGTGCACGTGGGGGGTGTTGCCAGAGCAGGCGCCCAGGTTGAGCAGGTTCAGGGAGTTGCCGAGCTCACCCAGCGTCTGAGTGAAGGCGTCAGTGTCCACATTGGCAGGCACCTGGCGCGCGTCCATGCAGCACACAGCCTTAGGTTTGGCGGATGTTGCCTTGTTATAATAGGTTGGGTGGGAAATGCGTTCCGGTCGGTGGATAGGCGGTTGACTGGTGTTGGCCATAGCTCCTGAGCTGCGGCCCTTTCTCGGCACAGCAGGTGCAGGCTTGGCGCATGGCACAGGCCTGGCCCATGGTGCAGGGCCGATGATCCAACACATACAGAGCATGAGCGGAGAGCGGCAAGCAACCCAGTCAGGTTGTGGATCCACACACCTGGAAGCCGTTGTGGGAGACGTCCGCCTTCTGCAAACATGAACCAGTAAAGGTACGCGCGTTCATGGCGCGCACAGCGAAGAGTTCAGTGCAGCAGGCATGAGAGGTGGCCAGAGTGTTAGCCATAGCTTGCAGAATGAAGTCATGCTAGGCAAGCAGGTGGCTACCCCCAACGGGCACCTACCCAGCCACGAACTGAAGAATGCAGGGGGTGTTTGCATAAGGGGTTGATTCAGGGCTCCTGGTGGACCTCTATCTATTTGCACTATCACCTGCTGGCCCCTGCACCACGTACCGTGCCCGTGAAGAAGTCAAACACAAAGCCAGTGTAGTTGATGTTGCGGCGGCGGGTGGGCTCGCTCTCGGTGTTGAACTCGATGTTGCTGACAGTGCCCAGGGGAGGGGGGCCAGGGGGAGG
>QAXD01000019.1:316815-331445 GCA_004335575.1 Haematococcus sp. NG2 | reverse complement strand
TCCCCACCCCCGCCGCCCTCCCCACGCCCCTCCCCGAAACCACCACTGTTCAACTTCAACGCTGAGCTGGCGAACATCAAGGTGGGGCATGCGCCACATGGAACTCTCAGTGCGGCAGCAAGGTCCCACAGTAGCTCCATGAAGTGTGATCTTCTCTGCCTCCTGGAGTATCTACAAGAACCTGGTCATCACCAGAAACTGTAATAATCAGGGCTCTTAGACAGTGGTGGGAGGCGGCAGGGTATTAGATTTAGATGAAGCCAGGATGCAGGCACGGCCGGCACAAGTGCTAGGGATACACCAGCAGCCAGATGTGGAGTAAATCTATACGATCTACAAGCTAGTATTATTAGTAGTGTTATTAGTATCATTATAAGCTAGTATACTCCAACAAAGTTGCCCATGGAGTTGGTGTGCTACGGAACGAGCAGGAGGAAGTGAGGGAGGAAGCATTGGTTGCCAGCAACCAAAATAAGCAGACACCGCCTGCTCCTCAAGTATGCTGGGCTGGTTTGACCTGCTGGTGTGTGGCCGCAGAACAAGATGGATGACCAGGCAGCCGCACAGAAGGCGGCAGCTGAGCAGGTGAAGCAGCAGCTGGCGGACAGCGCCACCCAGGCCAACAAGGACCTGTCCAACTGGTGGAACGGCGTCATGTCTCAGGTGTGTGTGTGTGTGGCCACGAGCAGCAGGAGCAGCAACCTTTAATACTTATAACACGGCGTTTCGCAGCAACCTTTGTTAGAGTATATATACTCCACTCATGTTGCTGCTGGTGCATTCATAGCAACCATGTTGAGCAACAAGGAGCCACGATCATGCGAGCATGTGCATGGTACGATTGGTACCGCACATACACTCGCGCACGTGCGCGCACTCTCCGCAACGCTCCCGACGGCCGCATGTACACTCCCCGCCAATCCCCTCCCACTCCTGAAAGCTCCGCGCACAGTCCTGATAACCCACAGACACGCAATGGAGCGTTGCAAGCATGGCACGCAATGTGACCATAGGTTACATGCCGTACGGTCATGCATCGGCGTGTATAAACATGCAGCCCACGCGCACGCCACATGCAGGCAGACTCCTCGATCCGTGGGCTGCTCAACGGCATCAGCGGCATGTTCCGCAGCAGCACGGCTGGCACCACCTCAGCTGATGGCAGCGGTGGGAAGCAGCCCCTGTGGGCCACCTTGCTGTTGCAGGCAGCAGCGGCAGCGCAGCAGGAGGTGCAAGACCTGGCGGCGCAACAGGCAGGGGGCGTGCAGCGTGACTGAATGACTGTCAGACAGACGCATACGAACGCACATGACGTGTTGTCATGGCACATGCTTGAGCCACGCCCATGTTGCGCAGTGTGTGCACGCAATGAAGGCATGGAAGGCACGTGGGTGTGAAGAAGTGCGAGTGCGCCACAGCGCTTATAATTGTCAGCTGCAGAGTGCGCTGAACCGTGGGTGCAGGGCAGCACGGTTGTCTTTCGTCTTTTCTGTGGATGTTGTGCTGCGTGTGTTCTGACCAGCACAGCAGTGATGTGATATTGTTTAGGCTTTTCGTTTCCGTGGAGTCTTTGCCTGCCCAGTTATTGTCAGTTGATGGTCTCAGCAACAGGTCCAAGCAACAGAACATATGGATGCTTATGGTATGCTGGCAGGTCACGAGGCACATGCGCTTTTGTGTGTTACACATATCCATACAAGGAGTTGCTCTGCTCTGTTGAAGCAGTTGAGTACATGGTGTTTGACATCCACGTCTGAATGCTGATGGAATGAACTCAAAACGCCACCCACTGTGTCACTTGCATGTTGCAGTCAAAGTGCGCACAGTCAGCGCAGTAACATGGGCAGTACACACAAGTACACATGTGGCTGGCTGCACTACAATGGCCAACACCTTGACTGCCCCAGCTCATCCATCTAGTCACCCCCCAAAGGAAGGAAAGGACGCACTCATAGCACGCCCCAAATTCCCCCATCACAGGCCATGCTATACTGCGCAGCGCAGCAGCGTCGTACTGAGCCAGCTGGACCGTACTGCCTTGCTGTACTGCCCCAAGTGCATCGTACTGTCCGTACTGCCGGCTGCAGCGCTGTCGCCTCACTGGCGGGCGTATGTGATGACCATTGCGTGCGTGGGTGTGATCTTGAAGCCCTGCAGGCATAGGCACACCAAGCAGACACACCATTGAGGCCGAGGCGGGCAGTACAGGTCATGCCCAGTGCGTCGGCAGGCCCATGGGGCCAACAACGGCAGCGCAACCAAGCAGCACACAATGGCCCAGCAGCAGTGCAGCCAGCACAGATGCGGGTGGGGGCGCGGTAAAAACTGAAAAACGCGCCCCGCTGCGTGCTGCGTCAGCAAAGCGAGCTGCATGCTGAGCAAGTAAAGCGAGGGCTGCAGAAAGGCGAGGGCTGCGAAACTGCAGCAGCGGCATCAAACAGTAACATACGCGGCATCGAACAGTAACGCATGTGCACGCGGCCGCGCCCCACGCGCCGCACCTCGGCAACTGCAAAGGGATACAGAAACTGCAGCAGCGGCATCAAACAGTAACGTATGCGGCATCAATAAATAACACACGGTATGTGCATGCAGCCGCGCCCCGCGCGTCGCACCTGCAGGCCGGCCAGCGCCACACCGCTCTGCAGCTCGTTGTCAAAGTCGATGAACGCGATGCCGGGCCGCGCCTCCACCATGCGCACCTGGCACAGCAGTAGCATGAGCAGTAGCAGTAGCATCAGTAGTAGTCTTGGCAGTAGCCGTGGCAGTAGCATGATCAGTAGTCGTGGCAGTAGCAATAGCAGTAGTCGTGGCAGAAGCGTGAGCAGTAGTCGTGGCAGTAGCATGAGCAGTAGACGTGGCAGTAGCATGAGCAGTAGTCATGGCAGTAGCATGAGCAGAAGTCATGGCAGTAGCATGAGCAGAAGCAGTGGCAGTAGCATGAGCAGTAGTCGTGGCAGAAGCAGTGGCAGCAGCAGAGACGGTAACAGAAGCGGCATGAGCATTGGCAGCAGCGCAGTAGCAGCAGCAGCATGTGTGGCAGTAGCAGCAGTGCCCCAGGCAGTCCAACAGGGGCAGCAGGGGCAGTACAACAGGGGCAGCACAACAGGGGCGCCCAGTCCTGTGCCCACCCTGCTGTGTGGCCTCCTGCCCCACCTACCTGACCCCCCACCCCACCCCCAAGTCATACCATAGGGGGGGGTCAATTCACAGGTCAATTGGGGCCCCACCCACCCACCTCCTTGAAGCCAGGGAACTGCTGGAACAGCATTTGGAGCATCTGGTCCGTTGTCGCCTCAGGCAGCCCCTGTGGCCAGGGTGCACAGCAGCACAGCAAGAAGAATGCACACTCTCGGCGATGCATATCGAGGCGTGGCAGGTATTGGGATGCATTGGATGCATCACAGGCTGCTGGCTCACGCGTGATCGACATGGTTGCCCCTTCCCAATCGCCCCGGGCAAGGGCACGTGCTGCAGCCTGACGCTGACAGGCAGACGGACGTAGCTCTGGTCTGACATGCCAGACGCGGCTGCATGGAGCATCACGCGGCGTGCGTCCCGCGCCAAGTGCACGGGGAGTACATGTGCGGCCCATATGCCCCGGTGACGCCAGGAACCCCCTCAGCTAGCACAAGTGCCAAGAACAGTGCACAGATGAGAAACCCCTTTGTACCCCGGGCGTCAGTTGCACTGGCGCGTTGGCTCACGGCTGCACTGGCTGTAGCATCTGGGGCACGGCCTTCCGGCTGCGGTGCTCAGAGCTGCTGTTGCGAAAGTCTCAGTAGCTGTGCTGTGTGCATCTCCCAGCGCACCCGCTGCTGCTGCGGCTACTGCTGCTGCTGCTGCTGCGGCGGCGGCTGGTGCTGTACGTGTTGTCCAACTGCATGGGGGCTGCACCCATCAGCCGCTGCACGCACCTGCACAAAGAGCGTGCGGTTGGGCGGCAGGTTGTCTGCAGGCCCGGGTGGGCCGCGCGGTGTGCCTTGCCCCGCTGGCTTGGCCTTGCTGAGCAGGGTGTCTGCGCGCGCCCAAAACAAAACATGATGTTTGAGACCAGACATAATACATGACACTTGAGACCAGGAAATGAGTGGAATTCCAAGCAGTATGTGGGCCCGTGTGGCTGCAGCCCCCTCGCCCGCCACAGGAGTGGAGCTGCATCAAGTGTTTCCAACTGCTTGAACTAGGGGCTTGCCCGTGCGCATGCACGGAACTTATGGATGGCCCTGTGCTGCTTGATGCGAGTCATGCGGCTGGCTGTTCGTGGGCAGTGCACACATGCATGCAGTGTGCGCAGTGCATGCATGTTGAGCTCATGGCCAGTGCATGCATAGCGTTTGTAATGTGCAGCATGGTGAACCACGCATGGCTGGCGTGTGCGCATGCATAGCTTGCTTGCCCGGAGTTGCCACGCAGCGCTG
The DNA here is from genome assembly GCA_004335575.1 of Haematococcus sp. NG2. NCBI lineage: Eukaryota > Viridiplantae > Chlorophyta > Chlorophyceae > Chlamydomonadales > Haematococcaceae > Haematococcus > Haematococcus sp. NG2. The sequence goes on along the minus strand of QAXD01000019.1, from coordinate 327,024 downwards.
GCAAACCCCACGCACCCCGTGCTGCTGCTGCCTTCTCCTGCCGCTTCTTCCTGTCTGGCTTGTATGTCCCCTTCAGCTTGGCAACTGCATCGCTCTCCGTCTTGGCATACGTCACTTTCTGCAGTCGCCGCAGCAGAAGGTTGAGACTTAAGGTGCTCTTGCAGGTGTTCAACGTATGGTACATGCCTACCTAAATGCGACAAGTCCATGTGGTGCCCCGCATGCGCAGTGCATGGGCATCCATGCTCCTGATTTCTGTATTCAGGAGGAGTTTGCACACACAGCAGCCATGTGCAGCATGTGGCTCAGCCCGATCAATCTCCATGCACCCACAATCGGTTTGTCAAAGAATGGGAAGCCCTGCATGGTCCGTAATGCGTTGGTGGCCGCTGCAGTGTCCGTGAACACTATCCACGCTTGCCCTCGCAACCGTAGCGTCTTCAGCGCCACCACATCGATGATTTTCCCAAACTGGCTGAACATGGCGTACATGCATTTCTTGAGCTCTGCAGCCATTTCAAAGTCATGTAGCATGTGAGTATAAGCACGGATGCAAGCGCTGCAGCGCCATGGGTACTCCCAGATCATCGCCAACCAGGCTTGTGCTGCTGAAGTCGAAAGAATCAAGAGCAGATTATTACTGTGATTGTGGTTGCACACCTTCTTTGGGCAGCTTTTCATACAGGTTTGAGACATAAATCGTGGGTCCTGGGGGGATATCCATGGTCGCAATAGGTGATTGCTAGCTGTGCGTGCACAGGAAACCCTCGGGGGCTGATGTCAGGAAACAATGACCCAAAGTAGGTGCATGACGCACCCGTTCGGTGCCGATCCATCCAGTCCTAGTTTCATTGGAGCGACATTGATTGACGGCACGGTTCCTTCGTGCTGCTTTATCCACCCTCATCTTACAATACGTGTTAATCAAACCGTACCAGGGCCAGGCATGAGCCACGTTGTTGCTGTTAGCGAGCCACGCCAGGCCTCGGCTGATGGCAAGGTGCCATCTGCATCCGCCATCTACAGGCACAAGGGCAGCAAGGATGCACTGCCCAAGCTTGAGGTCTCAACTCTATTTGAGGTGTTCACCAGATCCGTGGAGAAGTACCCTGACAACGATTGCTTGGGCGTGCGTGAAAAGAAGGCCGATGGCACTGCCGGCGAGTACAAGTTCAAGACCTACAAAGCCGTGAGCGAGGAGGTGACGCAGCTGGCGTCAGGACTACGTGCCATCGGTGTCAACCCCAAGGCCCGCGTGGGCGTGTTTGGCGCGAACTGCCCTGAGTGGATGATGTCTATGCAGGTGAGCAGCGTGGGTCTTGGTCTGTTCGTTTTTCAGTAGACCAACGGGTGGCGAGCGTTGGTGACACTCTCTAGGCATGCCGCACAGCTGGGATGGCAGCACTGGATACTGCGGGGCAAGGCGACGGTCACGCCCGTAGTCATGGGTGGTTTCTCAGCGGCTGCCTCAGCGGTGCATGAAAAAATGGAAACGTGAACGGCCTGGCTTTCACGCTGGAAGCGTAGCACCTCCCCCGCCATGGACAATGGACGACAGATCGTGGCCGGCAGGGTTGCATTTGCATGGAGCACCTCATGCTCGAGGGTCATGAGCACATGCACAGCCCAGGGCGCCATGTGTGCCTGCTGCACATACAAACACAGCGTGGCCTCCTCAATACCAGGTCTGCACAATGCACGCTGCCTCAGCATGCCTCACGTACACCTTCCTGTGCCTGCCATCCGCAGGCGTGCAACCGCATGAGCATGCACTGCGTGCCGCTGTATGACTCCCTGGGCGAGAATGCGATCGAGTTCATCATCAACCACGCAGAGTGCGTGGTCGCCTTCGTGTCCACGGACAAGTTCCCCAACCTGGTCAAGGTGCGAGCAACGGAGGGGAAGTGAGGGAGGTGGGGATGAGGGAGCTCAGCCGAGGAGCTCAGCCTTGTCAACACGGGCCTCAGCCTTGATGAGGGAAGAGGACATGCCTCAGCTTTGCGGGGTTGCCAACACGGGCCAGCAAGTGCAACTGTTATGGAGGGCGAGGAACAGGCTGTAAACTGGGGGTGTCATGCGTGACGGACGGGCATTGAGGTTTGGGTGGTGTGTTGTTGTTGTTGTTGGTGGTGGTGGTGGTGGTGGTGTGGGGGGAGGCATGGCGAGCTCGCTCCTCATACCCACTCTTCTTCCACGCACCATGTCTCTGCGTGACCACCCTTTGTGGTGCATCTGCACATGTGGCAGGCGCTGGACAAGTGCAAGGGCACGCTGAAGGCTGTGGTGTACTGGGGCCCCGGCAACGAGGCAGCATCCAAGGTAATGAATGGGCGCGATCGCTTGGGTGTCATTATACATCATGCGGTGGCTTATGCAGCATTCATGGCAATGAATGTGGTGGTATGTGTCATCATACATCATGTCTTCATGTCATGGCATGGGGCGGGGCGGTGCACGAGCACATGCCGTATAGGTGTGTGCACAGGGGGTGGCGTGCCGCACTCGTCCCACAGCACCTGCCTGTGATGCAAACTGAGCAATGAGCGTCAAGGTACTGCCGGTGCAGCAGGTTGAGCATGGGCGGTCGCACATGCCAAACAGTGCAGCACGCTGTGTTTTGCCGCACTCGTTTGCTGTCGGCCATGCTCTGCTGTGTGCGTGTATGTTGGCCTACGTGGTGGGCAGGTTTGAAGGGGGAGGCTGGGATGGGTTGGGTAGGGGTGCGTGGGGTGGTAGCGGTGGTGTCGGTGGTGGCAGCGGTGGGGGCACAGGTGGCGGTGGTGGTGGCGGTGGGGGCACAGGTGGCGGTGGTGGTGGCGGTGGCAGTACTGGTGTTGGTTGAAGCGCACATGGTGCCCAGACCTGCTGCTGGGTACGATAGTCACGTGGTGTGGTGCCGCTGCTCAAGCACCACACCACCTGTGCAGCCCTGGCTCTGCACGCGATGGGCATTTTTCAATGCACGACGGCATTGACTCCATTTGACGCGCGCGTCGTGCTTGGCTGTGACCAAACCCTGAACCCTAAACCCTCAACCCTGAACCCTAAACCGCAGACCGTGACGGAGCTGGGCTTTGAGCTGTACAGCTTTGACAAGCTGAAGGAGCTTGGTGCGGGCAAGCCAGCCGACCCAGTGCCCCCCTCCCCTGAGGACCTGGTGCGTCACCACAGGAGGGGAATAAATACCATTAATACATCAATGTCATCAAAAGTGCTTGTGGGGACACAGTGTAGCATGGAGTAAATACCATTAGTACATAAAAGTGCTCGTGGGGACGCAGTGTAGCTTGGTGAAAAGCGTGGCTGGCTTATGGCGGGCATGGGGCTGGCCAGCGATTCAATCCCGTGGCATGCAAACGTGACGCTCCTGATACTCTTGCGCCCATCCTTAATGCTGTCCATGTGATGCTTTTGCACCACAGTATGCTGTGCACCAAACGCAGGGCTCCATGGGCTTCCTGCACCCATTCACAAACTGAGAGCTCACGCATGTGCTGCACGTGTACTGCCTGCACGTGTACTGCCCGCAGTGCACCATCATGTACACCTCCGGCACTACAGGCGACCCCAAGGGTGTGATGCTGAAGCACAGCGCTGTGGTGGCGGGCATCACCAACTGCATCTCGTACTGCGAGGTGTGACACTGTACTGCGCCCACACATCTCACACCTGCACCTCACCACCTCACACCTGTACCTCACACTTGGGAATCATCCCAGCACCAACCGGAGTGCATTTACCTTATGGTTGTCTTGCTCTTGAATTATCCGGCTCGCAGCGCCATGACATCGCCTTTGGCCCCGCCGACCGCCTGCTGTCCTACCTCCCCCTGGCGCACATCTTTGACCGGTGCGGCCCTCACAGGGACTTCCAGGGTGCAGGGTTTAGGGTTTAGTCCTAGGGTCCTCAGGGCTCAGGCCTTCAACTGTTTCAGGGTTCAGGATGCGGGGGGTTGTTGTGAGGTTCAGGGTTGAGGTTTGGTGGTCGTGGCCGGGGATGCTCTGGGTCCAGGCCCCAGGGCTCAGGGTGTGGGGTGTGCCAGGGTGCAGGGTCGAGGATGAAGGGTTAAGAGGTGGGGGTTTGCCCTAAGGGTTTCAAGGTCCACGTTGGGCTGCGGAGCGTTGCGTTCGTTTTGTGGAAGGATGTGATGGGTGTGATGTGAGGCTGTGGGCGTGTGGCCGCGTGCCGCAGGCTGTGGTGATTGATATCGGTCGCGCATTGCTGATAGAGCACAGGCCGGGCGGGACGGCAGCGGCGTTCCACGCTGTTGTTGTGTGCTTGCCATGTGCTCCCGGCGCCTTCCTGCATGTCAACCGGTGTGCACCACTCAGTCCCTCTGGTGATGGGCTCGCGCCGCGCCTTCCTGCGCATCAAGCTGTCCACTCACTCCTCCTTGTGATGGGCGTGCGCTGCAGCGTGAATGAGGAGATGTTCCTGTACCTGGGTGGCGCCATCGGCTACTGGCAGGTGGGCGGTTGTGTCCCTAAACCCTAAAACCCTAAACCCTAAACCCTAAAACCCTAAGCCCTAAACGCACCTGCCTCTGGCCGGGCATCTGGTGCCTATGCAGGTAGTGTGGGGTGTGAGAGGCACACATGCATGCATCTATGCACACATACACGCACTCGACTTGCTGCAGTGTTTCCCGACAGCCGAGGTGCTGCAGTACCTCCAACCTGCTCTCAAGACGCACAGGAGCATATATGCCTCGTACGGAACCGGCAGCACTGGTGCCAGCCTGTACGAGGCATACATGGTTTTGTGCGTGTATGTATGCCTTAACCTGCGCCTCTCACACCCTTACGCTACCGACGCGCCAACCCTGTGTCACACACGCACCTTCAGCATGTCATGGAGGGACATGTGTCGAACCGCAGCATCGCGAGTTCAACCGCACAAAGCCATGTAATGATGATGATAATGATGATGACACGCGCAGGGTGACGTGACGAAGCTGGTGGACGACATCGGCGCGCTGAAGCCCGCCATGTTTATCGGCGTGCCGCGCGTGTTTGACCGCATCTACACCGGCATCACTGCACAGGTGGGGTGTGGCTTTACTGGCGGCTGTGTGGGGGTGTTGCAGCAGGGCTCGGGAGAGGCACTCAAAAGTGCGGCGCAGTGGCGGTTAAGGGCTCAAGAGAGGCACTCAAAGTGGGGCTGGGTGAAGGCTCAGGAGAGGCACTTGAAAGTGGGGCTCAGTGGCGGCTAAGGGCTCAGTGGAGGCATTTGAAGTGGGGCTCGGTGGAAGCTCTCAGGGTGATACAAGGGTCAGCAGTAACGATCGGGTGGAACGCAGCGGAGGCGATCTAGGTGCTACAGGGTCCACGGAATCCCAGGGTTCAGTAGCTCCAGGGTTTGCATCTGGCTGGGATGCTACACACAACCCGCTGCTTGACGGTCATGGGTCCTCCCCAACAGCCTGGGTCTTGTGCATACAGTATGATGCGGACCTGGCCTGTCCAATGTGCATGCTGCGTGATATGCGACCGCCGCTGATGCATGCTGTGAGTATGAAACTGCCCGGCTTGCTTCACGAGCATGCACTGCGCCCCATGCTGTGTTTGAACCTGCTGTTTGTGTCCCCAGATCAAGGCGGGCGGTGCTGTGAAGCGCATGCTGTTCAACTGGGGCTTCAACCGCAAGCTGCACTTCATGAAGCAGGGCTTCAGCCAGGCCGCGGTGAGAGCTCATGTGCATTTTCCTTGCGCGCTGTGCCATGCGACTGTACTGCTGCGTACTGCAGTCCACTGCCATGCGACAGCAGGGTACGGCTACAGGCTGCAATGTGCTGTGTGTATAACAGGTGCACGTGGGCTCAGTTTCAACCTTGCTTGGATGAAATGTTTGCACTCAATCCATGCCTGTGCTCAGCAGCTGCACTGAGTGTTTCGTGTCACAGTTTACAAGGACGACTGCGTCTGCACTGCAGCCTGTTGCACCAGCTCATATGAGCCTGTACCCACTCATCCCTCCAGTCCATGCACAGTGCTTGCATACAAACCTCTGCTGCTCATTATTTGACCAATGCTGTTCTCCTTTCAACAAATACTGAGGCCATGCCTGTCTCCACATCATGCCGCAGGCCGCGCCTTTCTTCGACAAGCTCATTTTCTCCAAGATTGCGCAGCGCCTGGGCGGCAAGGTGCGGAGCTGGACTAATGGTTGAAGGTGCCTGCTTTCTTGTACTGCTGCATGTACTGCATGTACTGTTTGGGTTCTTGGATCATTGCCACTTGACTGTGATTCGGTGTGCGGCCTGGTGTGTGGAGTTGTGCAGGTGAAGGCAGTGGTGTCAGGCGGTGCTCCCCTGGCCCCCCATGTGGAGGAGTTCCTGCGCGTCACCATGTGCGCGCCCGTGGTGCAGGTGCGCGGTCTAATTAGGGTTGGGGGGTCAGGGTGTGGGGTTGAAGGTTGAAGGTTGACCATGTGCGCGCCCGTGGTGCAGGTGCGCGGTACAGTTAGGTTTTTTAGGGTTTGAGGGTTGAGCAACCCTAAACTGGCCGTTTTGGGGTTCAGGGAAAAGGGTGTAGGGTGTAGGGTGTGGGGACCCGGCAGCGGCGATGGAAGCTGTTGCGTGCGTGGTCTGGTTAGGGGTTCGGGATTCAGGGTGTAGGGTTTAGGGTGTGGTGACCCTGCAGCAATGGAAGCAGCGACCCGGCATGCGATGGAAGCAGTTGCAACGTACTGCGATGCGGTGGCAGGAATGGGCAGGAGCTGGGCAGCAGTGGCAGCAGCACCGTTCAAATGTTGTTGCAGCAGCAGCGTGCAAACCTGCCATCCCTGACAGCGGCTTGCACAAGTGCCTGTGCCGTGTGCAGACTGTGCACTACCGGCCCTGCCGCCTAAGCCTGACCCTGTGATAAAACCCGCCACCTGCAACCCTCAACCTTCATACCCTCAATCTCTCCACCCTAAACCCTGAACCTGCAACGCTAAACCCTCACCCTTGGTTCCACGGCCTGCCCGCCAGGGCTACGGCCTGACCGAGACCAGCGCGTCGTCGTTCATCGCAGCGGCCGACGAGTGGAAGCACTTTGCCGGGGTGGGCGCGCCCACGCCTGCCACGGAGCTGCGGTGAGGCCCCGCTGTTGCGATGTGCTTTTGCATCGCATGGCTGGTGATGGTGTGTATGACTGGTGATTGGGAGCTGCACATCTGGCCCCTGTTGCCTTGTGCTTTTGCGTCACATGGCTGGTGATGGTGTGTGTGGCTGGTGATTGGGAGCTGCACTGCTGCTGCCGCCGCGGTGGGATCCCCCTCCAGCGCAGCAGCAGCCGCCTGATGCCCCTGCCACACATGAGGAGCACTGTGCTGCTGGGGAGCACGACCCAGTGCCCCAGCATGTCCCCAGCTCTCGCGAAACCCGTGCACAGCTCCACACAGCACGCACACGGCCCAGCCCTGCTGCACCTGATCACCTGCACCATTTCGCGTGCCACACCACAACACTGCTCCTCACCAACTCCATGTTCTTCTTGTACTGCCTGTGCTGCCGCTCACTGGCCTGCTGCACGTACTGCTTGTACTGCTTGTACCGCACCGCAGGCTGGAGTCGGTGCCCGAGATGAACTATGATGCCCTGGACCCTGTGGAGCCCAAGGTGAGGCTGGCAAGCAGTACAAGCAGTACCAAATGCAATCAGTACAGGCAGTACAAGCAGTACAATAGAGCACCAATAGAGCGCACAAAACGATCGGTACAGGCAGTGCAAGGGGTACAGCCTGCATCCATGCAGTACTACCAGTGCAGCCCCAGGGGCAGGAGCCTCTGAGCCTGTGCAACAGAATGTTGCAGCCGCCATGAGCACAGCAGCCAGCAGCAGTTTTCAGTGCAGACTCGACGCCCCGTGTTCAAGGTCAACCTCATCTTGGTTGGATCATAGCAGTGTCGTATTTACATCATTTGGGTATGGATAATGGTGCATGGTGCTCCAGGATTGTAGTCATGGTGTTGATGCCCTGTTGGTGGACGCCTGGCGCAGGGTGAGGTGCTCATCCGTGGCCCAGCCAACTTCAGCGGCTACTACAAGCAGCAGGTGTGTATGTGTGTGCGCGCGTGCGCGAGCGAGCGTTCATGTGCTAATCGTGCATGTGTGCGCACGTGTGTATGTGCATGATGTTTCCCGCGCATGTGTGTGCATGCGCGTTGGTGCGTACGTGCGTGCGTGCGTGCACGAGTGGGTTGGATTGTTCGTCTCAACCACCAGCGTTCATCTCAAGACGTCAAGCATGGCATCCTTGCCCCTCACACCCCTCACACCCCTCACATCCCTCATACCCACCACAGGACAAGACGGACGAGGTGCTGGAGAGCGACGGCTGGTTCCACACCGGTGACATCGCAGTGCTCACCAAGGACGGCACCCTCAAGATCATCGACCGCAAGAAGAACATCTTCAAGCTGTCACAGGGTGGGTGTATGGGGTGGGTTTTTTTTTGTGAGGGGTCAACCCCTTCGCACGGAGGTGGGACCCGGATCAAAGGCAGGGAGGAGGCAGGAGACAGGGGTGGTGCTCTCCCCACCTGCTGCACGCTGCACTGGGTGGGGCGCTCTGAGTGGGTGCACAGAACGGTGTGGGACAGAGATGAGTATGGGTTAATACAACTGTTCTAGGGTTTTTTCCAAACCATGAAAGCCTATGCTGTACTGCTGAAGTGGTACTGCTGAAGCTGTACTGCTTGCGCTGTACCGCGCGCGTACAGGCGAGTACGTGGCGGTTGAGAAGCTTGAGAACACGTACAAGAAGTGCAGCCTGCTGGACCAGGTGAGTGCGACCGGGGGCCTGTGAGTTCACACTTTTAGGGTTTTAGGGTTAGACCCTAGGGTTAAACAACAAACCCTAAATCGTGAGTGTTTGGACTTCATAAGTGTCAGCTCGGGAGTGGATGATACGCGGGTGCCTGCAGCCCCGTCTTGCAACAATTGTTTTCACGTCATCCGATGTGACTGTTGTTTGCGTCTTTTGCTCGCGAGCCGCAGGTGTGGGTGTACGGCAACTCGTTCAAGTCAGTGCTGGTGGCGGTGGCGGTGCCTGGCGCCGGCCTCAAGGTAAGCGTGTGTGTGTTTGTTCAGGTTAGGTTGCAGTTGCGCTTTGAAGTTTCAATGTCAACCCTGTTCCCAGTTCTTGCAACAGCCCCTGGGGCCTGGGGTCAGGGATCAGGGGTTGGGGGTGTGGGGGTTGGGGTTGTGGTAAGGGGGGCTGGTTAGGGGCCACCCTTGGCTGGTCTGGCGGTGTGGTGGTCGCAGTGAAGCAGGGAGCTGCCTGTAGGGAGCACTCGGTATCACTGCACGTGCTAACACACCAGAACCCCCCGCCTCTGCTCCTTGGGCGCGGAACCCTAAGCCCGTAGCACGGGGTGTGGTTGCTTGACGTGTGTGCATGGGTTTTGTATGTCATCATCACCATGCGTTATCATCATCATCGTGCGTTATCATTGGCCTTGTATGTCATCTGCCATGCGTCATCATCACCACCATGCGTTATCATTATCATCATCAGCAGCAGCAGCATGCGTTATCATCATGATCATCGCCTTGTGTATGTGTGGCACAGGCATGGGCAGCTGCCAACGGCCAGCCCCAGGACATGGAGGCGCTGTGCAAGAGTGAGGAGGCGAAGAAGGCGGTGCTGGCCGACCTCACGGTGCGCGCACTGCTTGTTGTTACTGTTTGTTACTACTGCTTGTTGCTACTGTTTGTTACTACTGCTTGTTGATACTGTTTGTTGTTTGTCTCATCACCTGAGTGTCTTATCAGTGTCATGAGTCATGTAATAGGCAGCTTGTGTTATGTCCCGCCACTGGTGGCGATGCCCTGCTGCCTTGCGTCATGCCCTGGCACTCCATACACGGCCCTGCCATGTGACGCCTGGCCCTGAACCCTGAACCCTAAGCGATGTGTGCGCTCACTCCCTCCTCCCCCTGCTGTACCGCTGTACTGCCACTGTACCGCCACAGGCGCTGGCCAAGGCGGACAAGCTGAAGGGCTTTGAGATTGTCAAGGCCGTGTTCCTGGACCCCAAGTGCGTCTTTTAAGGGACCTGTAGGGCTGCTGGCGGGCCTCAGTGGTGCTTGCGACCTCCTGGCTGCTGCTTGCTGCACGCTGTGCTGCACCCGTTGCGCCTGCCTTCACGCCAGTGCCCAGTGTGGCAGTGGGCGGTGCCTGGCTGGCAGCATATGAGAAGGGCGGATCACCAGCCCTATACAC
>QAXD01000019.1:262451-292530 GCA_004335575.1 Haematococcus sp. NG2 | reverse complement strand
CACGCGGGTGCATGTGTGCGTGCATGTGCCCCCAGCGTGCGTCTATGGTGTGTTCCTCCCTTGCTCCCCTCACCGCCCCAGGCAAAAGCAACATCAGGGTCGTTGCCAGAGCAGCCGGCAATGAGTATACACAGCTGAAGCCAGAAAGCCTCAAACCCCCAAGCTTAAGCAGTGCACACACACCTCCAGTGCATGGAACGACCGCGTGTTCTCATAGGTTGCCATGCCGCCGTCCGCGTTCTGCGTCGTGCCATGCACCACATGACGCACTGCTTAGGGTTTAGACTGTGCGTCTTAGGGTTTGAGGTTGGGTACTTGTACTCGGTACTGCCTGTATTGCCCCACATGCTGCTCATACCACCCCATCGAGCAATACCCCACACCACATGACGTACTGCCCCATACTGCAGTGCCCGAAGTACACCAATTGACTACTGCATTGTAGGCCGCCCCATACGGCAGCAGAGCAGCACATGTCACACTGGACTGCATTGTGCATCGCCCCATGTGGTACTGCGTACTGCCTTGTACCGCGCTGCTGTACCCTGTACCGCTCCTTGTACCCCCCCCCCGTACCGCACCTGGTACGACAGGATGACGTTGACGCAGTCATACAGGCGCTCCGCCGGGATGGGCATGCCCACCTTATCCGCGGGCAGCCGCGCAAGAGCCAGTGCAGCCTTCAGCCCCTCTGCACACGCACCCACACACACACACGTGCTGCATGTTTGCAGGTGCCAACATGCCGGGTACGATGACCACATGGCAATGGATGTTGCGCACACTGGATGTGTGCAGGAGGACCATGCCACCCACATGTTGGTTGTTCGCAGGAACAGGAGGCAGGTCCTACACCCTAAGCCCTAAAACCCTAAACTCAAGACCAGTGTGTGCTCCCGCCAGGGGCTGGGGCCAACACAACGGCACAGGCATGCTGCCAGAGGAGCGGTCCCAGCCAGCTTTCAACCAAGTTCAACCGAGTTCGGCCGAGTTTGGACTGAGTGTTCTGCTGGCTGCGCGCTGCGCTCAGCTGTCGACCGCCGAGTTTTGCCTGGGTGGGTGCGCATCTGCGCCAAGGGCGCTGAGATAAGGTCATAAGACCTGAGGGCCTGAGGGCGTGAGGGCCTGTGTGCGCACCTGACGAGCAGTCTGAGATGGGCCAGCCGTGGTCGCGTGTGCTGAACGGCCACGCGCCCTTGCTGATGTGGCGGTAGTACTCGGACAGGGGCGCCTGCGCCTCCTCAATCACCTGTGGTGCAGCCCATCCAACATCCTCTCAGCATCCTTTCACCATCCCGTCTTGCCTCCCCCTCGCTAGGACACGTGGAGGAGTTCAGGCACAGGCATGGTCCCAGAGCGCAACCCATGACCGCCTGCATTAGTGACTCTCCTTTTTCCTTTATGCGCATAAGTTCCTTTTGGTGCAAGGACCGTATTCCTGTTTATCATGTTCCCTTCTGGTGCAAAAAACAAGGCTGCCCGGGCGGCAGCAGTCAGATTGCGCGCGGAGGGCATGCTTGTTGTGATTTTGTTGGTGCAGCGCCTGCTCCATTGACGGTGCGCGAGGTGGTGCATGGAGCTGACAGGAGCATCTCACCGTGTTCTAGGGGTACCTGACCGTTATGTGACCAACTCGAAAGTCTGGCTACGCCCTAGAAACATAGCACTCAGGATCTGGGAAACTGTAAACCCTGTGACAAGTCAAGCAAGTCAAGGGACTGGCCATGCTCCCCTGTCCATCAGCAACTGCGGTCCCCCACCACCAGCCCCAGCGCCCCCAACCCCACCCCACCCCGCACACATCCCTCTCCCACCTCATGCCTTCTGCAACTGCCTCCGCCTCCCCCTCCGCCTTCTGCAACCGCCCCACAGAACAACAATCACCCCCTGCCCGCGCACCTGCGAGTTGTCAATGTACGTGTGCGCCTTGCGCAGGCACGAGGCCGACACGTCCAGCAGCCCTGTGTCAGTGATGGCCTGTGGGCGGGGACAGGCAACCCGTGTGCGTGGGCAGGGCTCCAGCTCTGGGCAGGGACAGGGGCAGGGACAGGGGCAGGGACAGGGGCAGGGACAGGGACATGACCATACACAGGGACATGACCATACACAGGGACAGGAATATAAACAGGGACAGGGACAGGAACAGAAACAAGGACAGGAACAGAAACAGGGACAGGGAATCCAGCAGCCCTGAAGGCGTCAGCCCCATTTTATGGATCAATCCTAAAGAGAAGACCTCCATCATGAACTCAGTGTGTGCACTTGTGATTTATCCACGCATCCCAAAAGTCTAGGGCCTGCTCATACCACTAGCCCTGACCACAGGTTGAGGGCAACATGCGGGCCACATGGGCGCAGCAAAAGCCGATATAAGGGGAGTAGTGGGAAGGCGACAGCAATGGCAAATGGTGGCGATGGCAGATGGGGATTTGGGTGCCGCCCACCTGCACCGCGAAGCTCGTGTCCCACAGCTGTGACCCGTTGTAGCCCTGCATCTTGAGCCCGTCCTCCGCCACCCACAGGTAGTCATGCAGGCGGGGCACATGGCTGTATGGACGCACACACGTGGCAAGGCATGCGTGTGTGTGCACACCACATCGTTCCCTGGCGAGACCCTAACACGTGTGTGTTGGCGTGTGTGCGACATCACAGACCAGCCTCCAGCATGTATGTGTCCATGTGCGTGTGGGCGCGTGGGGCAGCTGGTGTGGCATCCAGGCTGAGCACAAGGGGCAAAGGACAACCATCAGGAGCATAGAACAGCATGTGTCCCATGTGATAGGGACTTCATGAACCCCCACCACCAGCACTCGCTCACCGCTTGAATGCCTCTGAGTTGGGGTCCTCGAACCAGCAGCACAGCATGTTGATGACCTTGTTCACGGGGCCAATGTCCACGTACCGCGTGTTTTCGTCCTGCAGGCAGTACAGGAAGGCAGTACGTTAGGTTGTACTGCGTGTTTTTGTCCTGCAGGCAGTACAGGGGGGAAGTACAGGAAGGCAGAACGTTGAGTATTACGTGCTGGCAGCGCCTAGCCGCACTGCAACACCACCCCTTGTGGAATCATGCACACACGAAGTTGCACATGCACAGGGCACATGTGTGAGCGGAATAATGGCAGCATGCAGGACGGAGGCACGTGTTACATGATTGATGTAAGATGAACTTTGGGCGCAGTACAAGCACGCTGTCATGTAACATGAACTTTGGGCGCAGTACAAACAAACAGCTCATCATACGGGCGCAGCCGCACACTGAACTGCTGGTGCCGTGCAGCATGCGCGTTGAGGGTGATCGCGCGTTTCAACACCAGCAGAACAGTGCAGGTGCTCGTGTACTGCACTGCACAGTACTGCCTAATCACTGCACCATACTGCCTCTCACTGACATCACTGTCCCACACTCACCCAAAGGACAACTCACAAACACACCCACCCACACGCGCGCAAACACACACCTCGTAGTGAATGTGCTTCATGCACTCTGCCAGCGCCTTCTTGCGCAGCCAGCTGCCCACCAGTAGGCCCTCAGCCTGGTACAGCGTCCACCACAGCACATCCTGTGCAGTGTGAACGTGTGAAGTGTGCAGTGTGAACGTGTGAATGTGTTACATGCGCATGTATGTACATGGGCACATATGTGGGCAGGGTGTCATGTGTTCATAGGTTTAAATCCTGAACTTTATCGTAAAACCCTTGCCTTACATCCACCCCTAAATACAAGTACCCAAGCCATGTATGCATGCGCAGCACACACACACACACAAGTTGCACGCAGCTCAGGTGGGAGGCGCAGGCGCGCACATGCACATCAAGCTGATGCATTCTTGTAGCCAGGGGCACATTTCGGCAGAAAGGGCTACTTCACATAATCCAAACCAACTGCAAAACCGAAACCAGCCAAGCCAACGGATGGCGGGACACCGACAGCCAGCTGAAACATGCATGCATCCTGCTCCTGCGGCTGGATCACCCCAAAATCCTGTGCTTGCACCATGCTATCCAGCAGCCCTGTTTGGCCTTTGGGATTGGGCACGGCCCATGCACAGCACACGCCTTCATGCACAACACATGCCTTCATACACAACACGTGCCTGAATGAGGGGGTGGGGGTAGTACAGGTCCTCCTTCGCGCACTGGTTGCGTGCCTTGTTCCAGTCGATCTTGTTGTAAGGCATGGGGTACAGCTCCCGCCTGGCACACAGGACACAGGCATGTTTAGTGGGTTTTGGTTGCCTTGCGCTCAGGGATGTTCAGGACTTCAGGTTCATTCACACCTGATGCAGCCGCCAGTCAGCGCTGTGACTGACAATGGTGGTTGACAGCAAGCCACGCACATGTGTGCATGAAAGCAGCAAAAGCAAGGTCATGAAGACGAATCGCCTCATCTCATGGCATGCAATGGTTTGCAAGGCCCCCACCCACAACCAGAGCGCCTGCTCACTGTTCTCCTTTCCTCTTTCCTCCTCAGCCCTGGCCCCTGGACCTGGCCAAACAGCCTGCACTGGACCGTACTGCACTGCCCCAGACTGTACTGCCCCAAAATGTAGTGCGCAGTACTGTACCGCCCCCCCGTGCCACACCTGAGTGACGCCGTGAGGTCCGTGTCCTTGCAGGTCCCGCGCAGGCCGTACACGTAGCTCATGGGCAGGTAGACCATGCGGCAGTGGCACCAGAAACGGCCGGGGTGCAAGTACCCGATGCCTGTCCACCTGCAGCGCACATGGTAAGTTTTTTATGGTGGTGTGTTTTTCTGTCGTGCACTCGCAGGTGAGGCAGTACAGTGCAGCTGTGTACGGTACAGTCGTGTTTGGTTGAAGGAAATACAAAGTTGTCATTCATGTCCTCACGACCTGGAACATCTTTCCCAGTTGCTGACAGGGATCACTCCTGCCTGCTAGGATGGCGCCACATTCTCACACCATCCACACTCACAAACATGGCAGGTGTGCAACACGCCACACCAGGCACACAACACGCAGCGCACAGTACACAGCGCACAGCACAGAACACCCCCCCAACCCAGCCGCTCACTTTTGGTAGGGCAGCAGCCACATCTCAGGCGGCATGGGGTTCAGCCCGTCCCAGCTGTGCACACCCAGCACTGCCAGCCAGAACTTGCCCCATGAGGTGACCCAGTGTGCACCGCCGCGCGCGTGGATCTGCGAGTGGCACGTATCGGTGGTGCAAGGCCAACCGCGCAAAACCGTGTAATGATGATAACGCATGACGATGTTGCTCATGGTGGTGCAGCACGCCGTTGCAGGACATGTCTTGCAGTGCATGAGCGCGTGTTTTTGTGCATGTGTGTGCTCCATCGTCCGCCAGAGACCCGGCGCAAGGGCTGTGGGCGCTGCAACAGTGCATGAGGCTAGGCAAAACAACGGCTTGCCCATGAGGGGCGGGTGGAATTGGGGGAGCCGGGTGCATGGATGCCTGGCGGCATGAGCTACTGTTGACTGTTTGCACAGCATCATGCAAGTGCGTGCTGCACACTGTTCAGCTGTGCCGTGTGGATGCAGAGAGCATGGCACCCCAGCATGGCAGGTAGATGCTGCAGCTGCCTGCTGGCTCCACTCACCCACTGGCGTGCCTTGACAGTCAAGGGGTCGTTGGGGCCGAGCCCCAGGATGCGTGCGGACACATAGCTGCACGCAGCACAGATTGTTTGGACGCAGCATATGTGACCGGTGGCAGGGACATGCTGCGTGCCCAAGGTGAGATGCAGAGTGGTTGGCTGAGCTGTCAGCCCCCCCGGGACCCTCTCACAGCCCGACAGCTGCAGCTGCGCAGGCACAGCCACAAGCAACTGCATGCAGCTGTGACAAGCTGAGCTGCGCGCTGCTCCAAGCGCTCGTGTCACTGTGCGCATGTGGCTGCCTCTTAGAATATACCCGCGTGCTCGAGCCCGCCATGTACATCACGGCACGTGGCACTCACTTGAGCGTGGTGCCAAACATGGTGGACCCGCCCTCAATGTGCAGCCCAAAACCACCATCCTCATTTTGGTGGTTGCGCAGGTAGCGGATGGCTTCCTCTTTGTGGGCTGGTGTCAGCACTTGGTCAAGCACCCCCGTCGTGTAGCATGTGATGAGCATCCCAGGGAATAGGAACATGGGACCGCCGTAATCGCCTGGCCAGTGGCCATCATCCTGCTGTAGGCACTCATAGAATGAAATGGCGCCCTTCAGATGGCTCGCAACGCGGTTGGGGTCCGGGATGGCACCATCTGGCAGGGGATCTGAAGGGGGCGAATACTGCTTGGCTGCAATTTTAGGAGCGCACTGTAGACGCAGCAGCTCATCCGCGCTGTGCCGCTGCTTGAACCTGTTCTTGGTGAAGTTGGCGCGCAACTCCTCCACCTTTGCCCGCTGCTCAGGAGTTCCAGCTTTAGGGTCAAATTCCCACGTCTGCCTGCCTTGGTGATTGTTTAGGGAGCGTAGAAAGGGATCGCCATGGCTATTGCCAGACGACACGAACTTCCACATGTCTTGCAACTTTTATGAACAATTTACGACATAAATAATGTGCACGGATGGGGAGTAAGGTAGGGCTGGGATCAGGGCGGAAGTCAATTCAGCTGTGCCTAAGCGTCTCTGTGCTCCTGCATCAACCACTTGTCACCTGCCAGCTGGAGTGCTGTGACACGCAGGGTTTACAGCTCACACTGTGGGGACGTCAAAGTTTGCAGTTTGCGCAGTTGACATTATCTTGTGTGTGAAGGCTGTGCAAAGTTACTTACACCACCACAGACTGTTCGCGTGCCAGGATGTAAGTCATACACAAGGTTCAAACAGGGGGCAGTCATGGCGCACGGAAATGTGGTTGAGGAGCTACAAGCGTTTAAGGATCAGTTAATCGATGATCTGGCGCGCACAGAGCGTGTGGTCAGTGCCCATGTGTGCATGCACGTCATGTGTGCATGCATGCATTATGCTACCAATGCATCTGCACACAGCAGCATTTGCAACATGCTTGTGGTTGTACTGACCGCATATGTATGCATTGCCTGCTGCTCCTCACATTCCGCAGCTTGGCGACTTTGAGACGCATTACCTGCAAGCCGAGTACAGCCAAGCTGGGACAGTCCTCAAGGTGTGCTCTGGCGCTCCATGCGCAGCTGTCCTGCCATCAAACCAGCATGCTTCGCCAAGTGTGAACCCGCACTCGTGCAGCATGCCACAGTTCGTTCTGGGCTGAGATGGTCGACATTGCGATGCGCATGCACTGTGCACGTGGTGCACAGAGCGGACAGCGCTTGTGTATACATAATAGGTGCCAAGGCCCCATACGGTTGGTTGAGTGCATGCAGCCTAGGCTTGCCAATTACATAGGTGGGCAACCAGCCACTGCCAAACCACCATGCTTGCTCATTGCAGGGGTTTGAGTCATTTCTAGCATCCAAGGAAACGCTGCGCAAAAGGCAGCGGCAGTACAAGCCAGAGGAGCGGTGCTTCTCACTGTCCTCACGTACATCGCCACTGGTGCGTACATGCTCTGTCCAGTCACGCCTTAAAACAGGGCAGCATCTGATTGGGGAAAGGGGCATGCTTGTGAGATTGTATCAGGGGTCTCACTGCATGGCACTAGTCATTTGACTGCGCCCCCCGCCTTTTGGCTGCCCGGCCTTCCCTGCCCTTGCGCTGCTGCTGTACTGCACAACGATCCGCTTCAGCCTTAAGACCACATTCGCATGCACAAGCCACACAACTGCGCAAAAGCTAACATCACATTCGCATGCCATTGTACGCAGCTGCGTGAGGTACACGATGCCGATGGGGAGCTGGGTGAGGGTGGTGTGCGTAAGCAACCTGCATCAGGCTTTGCGCAGAAGGGGTATGCACAGAAGCGGTACGCGGAGAAGGGCAAGCGATGAGCAATGGTAGCAGTGGTGGGCCAAGCATGCACGCTCGAGTGGCCTGGTATGCTTTCCCAACTACCAGCGAGGGGCACCTAGTTCAGAGCCCGCAGCAGACCACACCACAGGGGAGGAGCCGGTGGTAAAGGAGAGGCGTACTTTCAATCAGGAGGGTGGAAACGAGGAATGTGCAGGGGGACGGACTGTGCCTTGCTGACGTTGCTGCTCACATGACGCAATGGAGGACGCTCTCCAACACTGTCAAGGAAGTCAAGGCGGCGGCCAGGCCGGCCAGGCCGAAAACGGTGCTCGCAGTCGTGATGCTGTCGTGCACCAGGCTGAGGCGAGACCATGTGTGCAAGTCTCATCACGACATGGTTCATGATTGAAAATCAAACTGGGTGCATAGCCTTGTATCAGCCCCAGTTCATGTTCATGTTCATGTTACATGAGCCTTCAGCCGACACGGGCTGATCAGCAAAGCTCCCTTAAATGCCTCCTGGATTTTCCTTTCAGGAGCACAGTATCAGCCCCAGAATTGCACAGCGCTGTGCTGATTCAACAAATTAAGCAATGGCCCTGAACATGCAGACTGCAGAGTCTTGTGGAAACAGTGTGTGCACATGATGTCCCAGATTTGATTGCTTCGTTCTGCTGTGTGCGCATGCAAGCCTGTGATGCCAGTAAGCTGCAGCCCATGCGCTTGACGTCAAGAGCTTGGCGTCAGTTTCCCTTTTCGGGTGCAGATCCTACATGCTTCGTGCATCAGAAACCATGGGCCAGGTCAAAAGCCTTGACGACTGGCAGCTCGGTTTGCACGTCGCGAGCCCGCACGTGATCCCGCCAGCTCAATGCCCTGTTCACAATCCCAATCTGATCCTGTTCCCGTTGTAGACCTTTAGCCATGTTCTTTGTGCTGAGCTGGCCTGGTGTGCTTTGTCACAGCCCCCACGAAGCGCGGCGCCTTGCACAAATGGCACTTGCAGCTGAAGGGATAAGGGCACAGATAAGCTCATGAGTTCATGAGCTCACTATGTCATTGAGCCCTCACACCTCCATCCGCACTGGACGTAAGCGCTAGCCCCCCCTCCCTCGGCCACCTTGGTAGTCTTCCCCGAGTCTACCACCGTCAGGATGGCTCTCTCCGCCAAGGTACAGCAGGCGCCCAGTGCAGCCAACACCTTATCCTGAGATGAACTGGGGCTGGGGGTGGCTGGACTCGATGCCAGGATGTATGGCGCTGCCAGCATAGACATCAAAGCCGTCTGCAAAGTTCAATGGCGCGTTCCTTGTAGGCTGCCCGCTCGTCCCTTATCCTGTGCCCCATCCCGTTCCCTGCTCCTGCCACGCAGTCCGCCTTCACCGGCAATGTGTCCGGCCTGAAGAAGACGGCCAATGTCAACCGCGTGAGTGTTCTAGCCAGTTGGGTCAGGATGGAGGGTGGAGGGGTGGCCCATTACCATGCGCCATCTAGGCCGCACTGCAAGGAGTGGGATGCAAAACGGCGCAGATCTCAGCGTCATTGCGGCCATCGAGGGGGGCACATGTGTTCCTTCCTACCTCACCATGCTCACCTCTGTGGCGTCAGCAACCCGGCTGGTGCGATGCAACCCTAATGCGCTGATGGGTGGGTTGCTGTTTTCCACGCAGGCCGTCGTGAAGATGGAGGTGCTGGCGCAGAAGAAGCTGCGTGTGGCCATCAACGGCTTCGGCCGCATTGGCCGCAACTTCCTGCGCTGCTGGGAGGGCCGTGAGAACTCCCTGCTGGACGTGGTGGCCATCAACGACTCTGGCGGTGTGAAGCAGGCCAGCCACCTGCTGAAGTACGACTCCATCCTGGGCACCTACAAGGCCGATGTGAAGATCGTTGACGACTCCACCATCTCCGTCAACGGCAAGAACATCAAGGTCGTGTCTTCCCGCGACCCCACCCAGCTGCCCTGGAAGGCCATGGACATCGACCTGGTGATTGAGGGCACCGGTGTGTTCATCGACACCCCCGGCGCTGGCAAGCACATCCAGGTGAGCAGCCGCTGCGCCCTGCGTGACGAGCATCCGATCTTCAGCGCCGCATGCCGCAGCACGTGACCTGCCACATCATCCTTATCCTCATGGGTGGCAGCAACCCAGCCCATGCACACACAGATGCCAGCTGAGGCACAAGCCGGCATGCACATCTGTTCAGGGGCAACAGTACCAGCCTGTGCACAAGGCACGACTCCAGATGTGCCAGTGTGCAGGCGTGCATGGCTGAAATGCGTTCAGCGCATGGCTTTGTGCCTCACCTGCACACTGGCACACTGAGTCCTCTTAACGGTCAACCGCTGTCTAACATGCTGTCGTGCTGTTTTCATTGCGACCGGCGCAGGCTGGTGCCAAGAAGGTGCTGATCACTGCCCCCGCCAAGGGCAACGACATCCCCACCTTCGTGGTTGGTGTCAACGCTGACCAGTACAAGCACGAGTACCCCATCATCTCCAACGCCTCATGCACCACCAACTGCCTGGCCCCCTTCGTGAAGGTGTGTGATGCTCCCCACGCGCCTGCATGCAGCTTGCCCTCTTGCGCCGTGTGCACCACCAGGTGCTGTGTTCTGCATGTGCAGTGTTGGTACCTGTGGTGCGGTTTCTGTGTCAAAATCAAGTACCACTGCCCACATGCCTGCAACTCTCCCATGCTCATGAGTACGTGACCCCTGTCAGTATGTGATCACTGTGCTCCCGCTGTGCTCTGACCCGCTCCTTGCTGTGTGCACGCCCATGTGTTCGTCCCCCGCAGGTGCTGCAGGAGAAGTTCGGCATTGTGAAGGGCACAATGACCACCACCCACTCCTACACCGGTGACCAGCGCCTGCTGGACGCGTCCCACCGCGACCTGCGCCGCGCCCGTGCCGCCGCCCTGAACATCGTGCCCACCACCACCGGTGCTGCCAAGGCTGTGGCCCTGGTGCTGCCCGCGCTCAAGGGCAAGCTGAACGGCATTGCCCTGCGCGTGCCCACCCCCAACGTGTCCATCGTGGACCTGGTGATCCAGGTGGAGAAGAAGACCTTCGCGGAGGAGGTGAACAACGCGTTCCGTGAGGCGTGCGCGGGCCCCATGAAGGGCGTGCTGGCCATCACCGACGAGCCCCTGGTGAGAGGGAGGGGGGTGGGACCGCTGCTTGGACGTTGCTAGGAAGATGAAGCATTCTTAGCCTGGATAGGAAGATGATTATGCTGTGGCCAGTGCTGGTCAGCAACATGATGCTGGACAGCATGCCTGTACCATGCATGTAGTGCAGGCATGCTGTGTGGCTGATCAGCTGAGGCACAGCTCAAACAGCCCTGCCTGTCTGCATCCAACACCCTGCGCGTCTGGCATTCATGTGGTGCTGGCGCATGGTGCTGAAACATGCTGCCACCCCCCTCTGGACTTGGAAGCATGACGCGATTCCATGCTCCCACCCCCACCCCCACCCCCCGCAGGTGTCCTGCGACTACAAGTGCACTGACGTGTCCTCCACCGTCGACGCCTCCCTGACCATGGTGATGGGCGACGACATGGTGAAGGTGGTTGCATGGTACGACAACGAGTGGGGCTACTCCCAGCGCGTGGTTGACCTGGCCGAGATCACCGCCCAGAAGTGGGTGGCCTAAACTGGCCCCTGGCCTGTCCTGAACAGGACGCTGCCCTGAAAAGGGCGGCCGAGCCAGACGCCGCCCTGTGCGAGGCGTGGTACGCGCCTGCATAGGCAATGCCCTGTGCAGCGCTGCCGCGCACTTGCCAGAGTGTGCGGAGAGTGTGCATCTCAGTCAGTCAGCGCACGAGCACTGTGTGTGTGTTGCCCTGGGCTTAGTGCCTGGAGCTGCCACACAGTGTGAGAGCGAGCGGTGCGATGCATGATGCCTGGCGTGCAGCTCCCCAGTTTTTAGGGATGGGGTGTTCCAGCTGCCACCAAGCTGCGCGCGCGCGCTGCGCTGGGTTTCTCCTCCTGCGGAAGAAAACCAAAGTTTTGGATCGCGGCTATCGGGTTGGCGTGCCCCCACGCTCGCGGGCTGGCTGCCCTGTGTACTTAGCTTCACAAACCAGGCTGTGCCGCGCCTGGATGTACATGCCCCTGCGTTGCGTGGGCCGCCCTTGAGTGGTGGTGGCAGTGATTGAGTGGTGAGACAATGGGTGAGGGTCGTGGGCCTTGGTGCTGCTACGCGGTGACGTGTCGTGCCTGAGGTGGCCGTGTGTTCAGCTTGTAAAACTATGAAAACCGGACCCAGGAGAAGGATGGTGCCTCTTCTGCAGCTGCATGACATGCTGCCTGCGCACATGCACAGCCTGAACTGGAAGGATGGGCCAGCTGAAGACCGCGGCATCAGTGCATATCATTTACATACATACCTTAGGTACACGTTTGATTTGAAATTCAGTGGTTGGCACAGCTAATGATACAGCTCACAGGAAACTTGTCTGCACCAGTGCAACTTACATCTGCACGCGATCACACCCTCCTCTTCTGATATATTCACCCTCCAAGCTGATCTTCAGTGGAAGGTCCCCACTCCACAACGGCAGGTATTGCACAACCTTCAAGTCAACAAACGCCAACAATGTCCCAACAATGTGTGGTGTGACGTTACAGTTATTGACCTGTGCACCCTCACGACTGACATGCCCTCGCAGGGCAGAGAGCAGCTCTCAATCTTGCAGGGCAGCTGAGAAAACTGTAGCTCAATCTGACTTGTAGTCTTGTACTGCTGATGCACTGCTGCTGTTCATGCTGCCATTCATGCTGCCGCTCATGCTGCCATCTCATCGTGGCCTTACTCCTTGTCATCCTCAGAGGCCACATCTGGTAGGAATCTGTTCAGAAGCGGCCGCCTGTGCCCGTCTCTCCCCCTTGCATGCCCTGCGCTTGCAGCAGTGCATTGCGACGTGTTGGTGCTAGTGCATTTGTAGGGTCCACTGCACACCTTTCGGCAGCGGCCACAGCTGATGCTGGCCAACACCAACACTCATTACAGGCTGGATAGCACATACAGTTCTCACAACAGCGTTGCAAAAGCAGCTGGCCCCACAGAGTGAGCCTGTCAGGCAGTCACTAACCTCGCCCCACATGCATAAAACCGATACGATGTACGGCGCACATACCTGTGCAAACTTGATGACTTCCGTGACTGCTGCCACTACCAGGCCCAGGTATGAGAGGCCCTCCAGGGTGCCCAAGGCCACTCCAGGCAGCCCCTCACCTGCAGGTGCACAACCCCAACAACAAGGCACAGGTGTCCAAGGCACAGGTGAAGCAGAGCACAGGTGAACAGTCAGGCCACACGTGAGCCACACACAGTTGATCATCATTACACCGAGCATCAAGATCATTATGCCGAGCTTACACC
The DNA here is from genome assembly GCA_004335575.1 of Haematococcus sp. NG2. NCBI lineage: Eukaryota > Viridiplantae > Chlorophyta > Chlorophyceae > Chlamydomonadales > Haematococcaceae > Haematococcus > Haematococcus sp. NG2. The sequence continues at coordinate 279,306 of QAXD01000019.1, read as the reverse complement.
TGACAGTGCGGTTAAACCCATGATGCTGCGGTTTGACTCAAACAGGTGAATGCACTGGCACAGGGCGATCAGGGGTTCAGCCAGCACCAGCTGCCAAGTCGCATGCGCTGAACCTCAGAGTTGATGCACACGAGGTGGTGACCATGCGTGGTTGCAGCAGCACATGTGCAGGCCTAGCATGCCTGCCAGACTGCCAGTGCGCAGCGTGTGCTGTTGAGAGGAGGTCTGCATCTCTGCAACAGCCCCCGCCCCACACACTGATGCTGTGTGCCACTGCCCGTGCCTAACACAAGCACCCATGCACTGAGCCTTTGCAAAGCTGTTGAATGGTTCGTGTCACACACCTGTGACCAGCTTGCACACGAGTGAGACAGCAATGATGGGGAGTGTGAGGCGGATGACCAGGGGGCTCACAGAGTACCTGCAGGCACAGGTGATGGTTGACATACAGCGCGGTGCAGTAGGTGGCTCACGCATCAGTGGGTACCAGGGTTGAGGGGTCAGGGTTGAGGGTTTTAGGGGCGGGGTGCCAGCAGCACGCAAGCACGCGAGCTGCGCACCACATGCCCTTGGCGTCCCCATCTGATGCGGCCAGGAGGAACGTCTCCCACGCGTTGGACGGCACCTGCATGCGATGAGCATGCAAACATCCCAGAGTCAGTATGTCAACATCGAAGCACCAGCGGTGGCAACAGCCCCGCTGAATCATGTGCATGTTGAACAGTACCAACAGGGCTAGCACTGCGCTTTCAAATCATCGTAACGCATGCCACACAACATGAAGGGACATGTGTCAAACCGCAGCATCACGGGTTTAACCGCGCAAAGCCGTGTAATGATGATGATGAACACACACACACACAATACCTCCCCTCCCAACCCAATACCTCCCCTCCCCCCGCCCCGCACAGGTGCGTGGCCAGCGGCGCCAACATCGTGCTCTCCCGCCTCGCCATCGGCGACCTGGCCACGCAGTACTTTGCGGACCGCGGCATCTTCTGCGCGGGCCGCGTCGAGACGGGCGACATGGAGCGCGTGCAGAAGGCGACGGGCGCGCGCGTGCAAACCACGGTGAACAACCTGGACCCCGCGGTGCTGGGCACGTGCGCGACGTTCGAGGAGCGGCAGGTGCGACGCGTGGTCGCAGCCTTGTTTTACTACTGGATCTACAATTGCACACTCTATGGGTTATATGTAGTATCTCATATGTAGTATCTTACATGGAAAATTGAGTCCTTGTTCTTGAGCTTTGCCGAGCTTTCCCAGGGCTGCGCGTTCCCAAGGTTTTGTAGCTTTCTCAGTGTTCCTAAGTTTGCGTCCCTGGGCCTGTACCGCCTGTGCTGATTGTACTGACTGTAATGACTGCGGTGACTGTACTGCCTGTACCGCCTGTGCTGATTATGCTGACTGTACCGCCTGTACCGCTCTGTACCGCAGGTGGGCGCAGAGCGGTACAACGTGTTCATGGGCTGCCCCCAGGCGCGCACCGCGACTATTGTGCTGCGTGGCGGCAGCGAGCAGGTGTGTGTGTGGGGGTTAGGGTTTTAGGGTTTTGGCCGTTTGGGTTTTAGGGTGTAGGGTAGCACGTGTGGGGGGGGTTAGGGTTTTAGGGTTTTGGCCATTTGGGTTCTAGGGTTTAGGGTTTTGGCCATTTGGGTTGTAGGGTTTAGGGTTTTGGCCATTTGGGTTGAGGGTATAGGGTAAAGGCCTGCACGCGGCTCAGCAGCTGCTCTCTTCCCTCATCCCACTCCCCTTCAGTCTCCTGAAGTTCAAGGGGCGACACCCTGAATCATAAACCCCATAACGGTACCCTGCGACACCCCAAACCCTCCAACCTTAAAACCCTGCACCCTTAACCCCAAACCCCTGATCCGCACCCCTTTCCTTCCGCAGTTCATCGACGAGGCCGACCGCTCGCTGCACGACGCGATCATGATCGTGCGGCGCGCGCTGAAGCACGCCGAGGTTGTGCCGGGGGGCGGCGCGATTGAGATGGAGCTGTCCAAGCACCTGCGCGAGGTGAATATAGATATATGTGTATACGTTTAGAGAGAGAGAGACAGATTTTACACCCTTATGTGTGCCCCTTGTGGGTGTACCGCAGTGCGGTACATTGAGCAGTACAGTGCAGTACATGAGCAGTACACAGTGCACCGCAGCGAGGTGGGGGTGTAGGGTCTAAAGTAGTATAGTGTGCCCCTCGAGCATGTACCGCAGTGCCAACCCTAAACCCCAAACCCCAAACCCTGAACTCCCCACCCATCGCGCAGGTCGCGCTGGGCCACACGTCCAAGGCCCAGCTGTTCATGAAGGCGTACGCCAAGGCGCTGGAGGTCATCCCCCGCCAGCTGTGCAACAACGCGGGCTTCGACGCGACCGACGTCCTGAACAAGCTCCGGCAGAAGCACGCGGCGGCCGACGGCAGCGGCCGCAACTTCGGCGTGGACGTGAACACGGGCGGGGTGGTGGACACGTTCGAGGCGTTCGTGTGGGAGCCGAGCCTGGTGAAGGTGAACGCGCTGCAGTCGGCGACGGAGGCGGCGTGCCTGATCCTCTCGGTCGACGAGACGGTGCGCAACCCGAAGTCAGAGGTCCCCGACGCGATGAGCGGCGCGGGCGCGAACGCCGCGCTCACCGGGCAAGGCGGCCGCGGGNNGTACCGTGGGTTTAACCGCGCGAAACCATGTAATGATGATGATGATACAGGTGAAGATACGGTGCACAGTGCATGGTGCATGCTGCAGCACCCAGGGACGCACATGAGACCGCCCAGGTTGCCCACATTCTGCTTGAAGCGCCCCACACCCCTGAAGGACACAAAGGGGTCAGCGAACTCACAGTCCTCCGCGTATGCTGCACGCAACAAGCCCAATCAGCAAGTCAGGTCCATGGAGGAGGTAGGGCCAGTGGAAAGTGAGGAGTCGGAAAAACAGAGGTCGATGCGTCACGTGGCGGCGGTGTGGGTCAGACATGTTGGCGCCTGTGGCTGGAACGGCCTGTAACCCCATGCTCATGACTGGCCAGTTATGCTGGCATAATTCAGTGAGATATGACCTAGACAACCCTGGACTTATGGGCTGAGCACATGCAGCCAGACCTCTGGCTCCGCACCCGCCATGTCGCCAGCACCAGACACAAAGTACTGCGTGTGTGGGAAAGGTGCAGCGTGAACCATGTGTGAACCATGCGTGGGCATGAACCATGTGTGAACGATGTGTGAACAATATGAACCTTGACACATGAGAGTGAGCAGGTGGCAGGTGCAGATCGCAACCTGGTCCATCATGGCCTGAGCCCTCATCCTCAAAACATGGTGACCCAGCTGTGCATGATGTGCACACAGTGCGTGCTGGCTACCCTCGTTCATGATGTTGCTGTTGGCACCACAGAGGCCGCTGGTCCCATGTGCTCAGTGTCGCAAATTGAAACAATGACAAGCGAATGCTATCAATCGCCTGTGAGGCACAGCTGATGGCAAGGTCTGGTATGGTGCACTGTTCTACCGCTGTTGCACCGCTGTTGCACCGCTGTTGTACCGCTGTTGTACCGCTGTTGCACCGCTGGTGTACCGCTGGTGTACCTTGGCGTCGTAATCAGCACGGATGGCTGCCAGGACCTCCTCTCGGCTCATCTGCGCATGGCCGCACACAGATCGCAGCTATGATGGTCACACACAGGTCGCAGCTATGATGGCCGCACACAGACCGCAGCTGTGATGGTCTCAGATCACAGGAATAGTGTGCGAATGATGATGACTGGGGGGCACTGGTCGAGGGCATGGAACCAGACCAAGGGCATGGGGCCAGATCAAGGGCATGGAGCCAGATCGAAGGCATGGAAGGGTACGGAACATGGTCAGCCGCATAGAAGCGTGCAAGAACCAATGCATCTGGGTGCCACTGCAACTATTGCCTTGCAGCACATGGCCAGTGTCTCTGCACTGTGCTCAACTAAGTGCTTGCCATGCCCCCGTATTTGCAGAGGGCTAACAGCCGTATGCAAGTACAGCACTGTAGCAGATTGCCACATTCTACACAAGCCGAGGCATTGTTCCGTTTGTGTTGTGGGCCGCATGCACATGCCCTCGCTCAGCGCTCGCGCGCACCTTGCGACCTGAGCTGGCAGGTGCAACTGCAGCATTGCCCTTGCTGCTGCCTACAGCCTTCCCAAACAGCTCAGCAGCATACCACACAGCCTTGAGCCCCGCGCCTGCGTGGTTGTAGCGCAGCATGTGCACTTGTGCTCGTGCGTGGGCACACATGCATTCCATGGGCACACTCGCACCTCCTACACAGTATGGTAGCTGCGGTGTGCACATGCGCCCGTAGCAGGCCATTGCCCGGCTGCGCATGATTCACAAGGAGGTCCACAACATGACCAATCCCACACTGTACCTGTCTCCTGGCGTCCACTCGTGCTTGCATCCCCACCATTATCATCCTTCTTGCTGTCCACTACGATCCTTAATCGGCGAGCAACTGGACGTGCATGGCACAAAAGCGCCCGTTGAGGCGTGCAACTGCATGTTGAAGCCCGCAACATCTTACATGTGTAGCCTGATCGAGATTTGGCTGCCTTTTTGAGTTTGGTGCTGGACACACTTCATGATATTTTCGCAGCACGCATAAGGGCACTGGTACGTGATGCTGATCATCTTCTTTGACTGGCAGGCCTACAACTGTATGGGATCCATTTGTCGAGGCAGTTGTTGCAGTAGCAGAGTGGCGAGCTCGGCTGGCGCTATCTATGTACCACTGCTGCAAATTTGTGTGGGAGGCGCTCCACTATACAATGCAATTACTGTTTTCTGCTGGTCAATGCACGAGCACAATGCAGCAGTCGGCGTGGTGGCCTGTTGCATTTCGCACCAGGCACAGGTCATCCAACTGACAGCAATTGGCTGTTAGTGCTGCTGACGCACCTGCTGTCGGCTGTCTATTTACCTGCACATGTGGCACGCTGTTTACAGTCAATACACATGCATGCTTGTGGCCTGACTGTCATGGAACTGCTGCAGAGACACAACCTACTCAAACCCTGGACCCAAACCCTAAATCCTAACCCATGCAAATCAATCAAGTCTGCAGCCTGTTGAATGTGCATCCCAGGTCCTTGTGTGCAATCCAACGCACACACCTGCCATCAAGACTACGGAGCACAACTAAACCTGTACATCACTGAACCCTGAGCCATCTCACTCCTGTACATAATGTACTGCAATTGATTGCATGCTGTACATGATAGGTATGGACAAGAAGAGCAGTTCCCCGATGTATAGATAGTAATCACCTGTGGAGTTGTGCACATGAGCACACGGTGAAGGTAAACTGATCTGCTACCAAATATTAAACCAGCAAGCTTGTCACTTTATGCACAGAAGGTTTGCACTAACTACTGCAGTGCAACCTGCCCCTCTTTTATTGGACCTGCGTGTATCATGCCGTGTCCGCACAGGCCATTGAACAGAGATGCGCCCCACAGCTGATCAAACAGAGTATGCAGGTGCATCACGCACTCACGTCCACTGCAGCCCATAGCTTAAGCTTGCATGCTCCACCCCTCGTTCTACACAGACCCGCTCAAGCACTCTCCCCCTCCCATGCCTGCCTAACCTGGTCCCTCACATGCGGCCTGTGTTAAACAAGACATGGTGCTCCACAAAGGGCACCCACCATCCAGGCCCATCAGCGCATGCGTCTGGCAAGGGACGCACTTCGTCATGGTTGCTGAGGTTGCGTGCAGCCTGCACAGCTGACAGGTAGCTCGTTTGCATGCGCGCCTTGCGTGCCTCAACGTACCGCAACTCCTGCGCTGCCTTTCTTGGCTTCACCTTGCGCTGCGCGCCGAACTCGAGGGGCGCGAAGAAATCGACCGTGAGGTAGCCCGCGACCAGCCCTCTTTGGCCGTACGCCCGGGCCATGAGGTCGTGGTCGTCGTTGCCCAGGTAGAAGTTCTGCTCGTCAAAGTACCCCAGGGCCCGCATGTCCTTACCACGCAGCAACAGCGGCCCCCGGTTCACCGTGTCCCTGACATGGAAGGTGCAGGATGTGTTCCTGCCTCCCTCATGGACCGCACTCGCCACTGTGCCATTGCACCAGCCCACCTTGTTGTAGCCGGCCGGGGAGTAGATGTTGTGTGCACAGCGCGCACTCACGGCAAACACGTCGCTGTGCATGCGCGCAGGCAGCGCCAGGTGCGTGCTCCACCTGTGGGTGTACCGCACCACATGTACCACACCACATGCAACATACAGCAGGGCAGGGAGACCTCTGTGGGACGCGCAGATCATGTGGAAGCTGTGATTCGCCGCTAGCTGTTGTGTGATATGATAGGAAGTTGTGTTATGCAGACCATGACGCATGAGCCCACAGCGCATGCAAGCCCAAGTACACACTGTGACAGGGTGGCAGACCACGCAGCAGCCACCTGCCGCAGCTTCAGGCCAGTCATGGCATGCCTCCTGGTGCCGGGCTCAGGGGGCATGCTGTGGCCCTAAACCCTCACCCTGGTGGCCTAAACCCTAAACAGGCGGTGCCTGTCACTCACCCGTACTCCTGCACCACTTGATCGTCCTGCACCAGAATCCAATACTTGCCAATAGCTGCACGCATTCCGATGTTGTTGGCTGTGGTCTCGTACACAGCTGTGGGCTGCTGGATGAGCAGCACATGCACCAGGTCCTTGTTGTTGCACCTCAGGCTGTCCAAGCCCCCGTGTGCACAGTCATGCAGCTTCAGGGTCTGCAACCGACAAAGCATCACACCTGCCTTCAGATACCAGTCAGGTACAGGCAGCTGTGGTGCCCCTTGCAGCAGCTGTCATGTGCCTGCACCATGTGCAAGTACATATTATGAACATATGGCACCCAGGTGCTGGTGCGCCCATCAGGCCAGTCAGACCGCTCCTAGCTTTGACATATAAAGCAGCCGCACACACCCTCATGACGCTGCCGTAGCTGTCATCCACGCATGCGTCGAAAACCACAATCAGCTCCCACGGCTCCGTTGTGAGCAAAAGGATTTGTTGTAGGACCTTGTTAATAAAAACTGCATGTAGGTGATGGGGGAGCGACTTCTAGGGTTGTTGTACTGCTTCTTCTGCATTCGCAACAGAAACCAAGCAGCCTAGCGAAGGGGCAAGCAGAGCTTGTGAGGGTGATCCGCTCACCTTCCTGGTTGAATACAGTTAGCACGATGCTGAAAACTGGCGGATGCAGCCGCAGCCACAGATTTTGCAGCAAGCAGGGTGGCTCTTGTCCAGGAATGGTTTGGGGCTGGTTCACAAGGTTGTCTGCGCTGTCCAGAAACGAGCAATTTGCTACTAATCGCCCTGCAGGTTCTCCGCAACGACATTCTGGATAGAGCGGCATGAAGGATCCGCTGGCTATTGCAAAGCACCCGGCAATAAGCAGACAATTGCGCCATTTAATTGCGTACATGACACTAGGAGAATTTGATTTATTCTGGGTCTGCACGATTGTTCTTATTTTGCGCGTTTGGAGTTGAGCTGTTAAGAAGCGACCCAGAAGTGTCCGGCGTGTGATTATTACATGAGGAGATGCGTTTGCGTGCAGACCACTGCGCCTTATATGTATAAGTCATAACGCCACCCGCTGATGAAATCACGATTGCGTGATCGCGGATGTGAGGTCCAACACTGTCACATGCCACTGGCCATGCCCCTCCTCCTCACTCGCCCAGGGCCACCACGGCCATCGTAGCCACACCCAGGGCCAGGCAGACATGGGCAGCAATCCAGACCCAAGTGCGCTGTGCGCGCGCAATGAAGGCCACGTGCGTGAAGTCGACAGCCACCATCTGTCAGGCAGATGGAAGGGGGGGTCAAGCGCAGGGAACGTCAATTTCCACAACAGTGCAGCATGCCAGGTGCAGGCGCGCAAACCATGCATCAGCTGGCGGATACCTACAGCGAGCAGCATGCATGACACAGCGGCACAGGGTGCACAATTTCCTGCCAGTTGTGCCAGAGCAGCCTCTGATGCATGTCACGCCCGCGCAGTGCGAGCACATGCCTTGAGCACACATTGTTTTGATGCCTGTTACTGCTGAACTTGGGCACCGTCTTTCTAGGCTGCGCAGCCCTGCTGCGGCAAGCAGCTGAAAGCTGTGCTATGCCGCTACTGTGGGGTGTATGTAGCGACTAGATGGTAGTGTGATGGTATGCGAGGTCATACCGCCAACCCCTCCTCACCTGCACCAGGCCGATGTACAACAGCATGGCTCCAGATATGCAGTTGAAGGTGCCCTGCGTACAGGACACATGGACACATGCCCTGCCTCATACACAGGACACATGGACACAACAGCGGCGCATTCTCAGGTCGCTGGTTCCTGGCCTTCCTGCCTTGTTTGAGCTGAGCAGCTGAATGCACGATGGTGCACAACACATGCGCGCATGGCGGGGATATGGCCTGCACCCACACCCACACCACCTCGCACAAGGGTGTGGGCACGATATAGGGTAACAGCTATGCAGGGCGCAACGAGAACACAGCAACACACAGGGGCACACCGGCACATTCAAAAACTTCATGCTAGCTGCAGGTGCAACTGTGGAAGGCCTGACCTGCACAGCCATCGCCACAGTGCTGGTGTCCTCGTAGGTGGAGGCCACCCCAATGCCGATGGCCACGCCAATAGGGCAAGTCAGCGCGTACAGCACAATCATGAACAGGCCTGCACACAGCGAAAGGTGTGGCACGATGACGGAGGCAGCGCAATGCAGTTGGTTGCGAGATTCCATGCGCTTGCTGCTCTGGCTGCCTGAATGAGGAAGCAGAGGGTATGCTCGCTGGAAACTTTGGCACGGGTCCATGCCTGCGCTGCATGCGCACCCTTGAATGTCCCAAGCGACGCATCAACCACAAACGATGACAAGGCCATGCCCTCCAACAGCTGGTGCACAGCCAGCGTGCCGGTTGTGGCGGCGACCTGTAGACCAGCAGTGAGAATGACCAGTGTCTGGGCCGGAATAACAGGATTGAATGTATAGTCGACAGTAGAAAGACAGGTACTGATAGCATTAACACGTCGTTTCACAGCTGTCCCTGCATGCCGGAGCCTGACCGTCATTAGCCAAATACCATTCCAAGCTAGTCCTGAATACCGGGAGTACAGGTAATAATGAACAAACCCAATGAGATAGTGGGCTTAGGTTTGTGAGGGACCTCCATCATAAAACCACCCTCTGGTAGCAGCTGGCCTATTGCAGCAGCAAGCACACCCAGAAACATCAAGCCTATCTTCTCCATCAGAAACCATTGTATGCTACACAGGCGAAGGAACAAGCACAACCATTCTCAAGGCTCGCTGTTGCCACAGCAGCAGCGCGCACCTTAGCACGGCTGTCTGTTGACACACCAAGACCAATGCCAATGATCACGCTGTGGGTGATGCAGCCCAGCTCAAACATGTAGGCCATGACCTGCGGTGCACACAGGCACATCCACAGCGTGAGGCATGTGGGGATCCCCACACCTGTGAGTGGAGCTTCCAGTGCAGCTTAGGGTTCAGGGCGCAAACCAGCAGATGTAAGTTAAGGTGTGTTGCACTTGAGAGAGAGACACAGCAGATGTATACAGGTGGGGGGCGTGCAGTTGCTTGTGGACTGCCCAGGCACCAAGCACTACACAAGCAGACACAGCGCCAAGCACTACACAAGCAGGCACAGCGGATAGTGCCATGGTGCAAAGTGATCTGCACCTGTGCACGAACGGTTGGCTCGTTTGTCATTGGTGCTGCAGCAACAATGGGCAGGGCGTCTGCAGTGGTGGCTGCCACACAAGCCTGGAGTGAGGTGGACGTCGCAGCTGCTGTGGCGCCACCGCTGCTGCAGATGTGCTGCGGGGGCTGGTACGAGTGGTGGTGGTGTTGGCAAACTGGGATGTGGATGTGAGGGACTGGGGGGCAGGAGGCAGCATGTTGCGCCTGTGACCCATCTGCTGTCAACTTGTGGGGTTCAGGTAGCGCAGGTGTTTTGCCATCCTCAGCAGCGGCAGGGTCAGCAGTAGCAGCGGAGCGGTGCAGGTTGCGGGACAGCAGTGCATGTGTGATAGCCTCCAGGCAGATCATGAAGACGATGCCAAAGGAAACAACCACGCCGCCCATATCGGGGTAGGCAGGATTCAGTGTTGATGCCAGCTCGTGCAGTTCATCCATGCCTGCGAGCAGGGCGGGGTGTGGGTGCCGTGCAGGTTACGCCTATGGAAGTGACAGGAAGATTAGGGTTTTGGGTCATGTGGAAGGTGGATGAGTGGTGCTGGCAGCATCCATCTATCACGTCGTGCCGTTGCGTGCAAGGAGCTGGTCCGTTCAAATCCGCACCCAAGCCATCTGTTGACAAGCAGGCGCACAAGCAGGCAAGCTGAGAGTGCCGGGCCATCAAGCATGGGCAGCATGATGAGCTACAGCTCACCGTCAGGCATGACGTGGATGAGGGCAAGTGAGAGGATGACACCAGCTGCCAGGGAGCGCAGCAGGAGGCGAGCAACACTGCTTGGGTCTCGGAAAGCCTGCTTGCAGGAAAGAATTGTGTGGCCCACAGGACCGTCACAGTGTATTGGGTAGTCTGCATGGATGCTATTGGGATCAGGTCGCAGGGTCCGGCATGGTGCATGATCAGCGACGAGGTGCATGCACACTGTGTGGCATGCTGCATGCTGAGCATGCCATGCAGATGGATGGCGAAACCAACCTTGAGGTAGAGGGGAGGCAGAGCGCCGATCAGGCCAGCCGCAAGAATCACAAAGACGGCTAGGATGCGCACGCTCAGCGTGTCGTGGCCCTCCTCTGGAACGTCGCTCTCCTCATTATCATCGTGTTGCACCAAGCTGCGCGCTGCCGTGGCAATTGAATAGATCGATGGCATCACGATGGTCCTCATTGCGATGGCTGATCCTGCTTGGTGTTGCGGGCAGAACAAGAAACGGACCCAAAGCGGCAGGTGCGAGCGAGTTTGCGGTACTTCGTTCGCGCCAGACTAATGCAATGATAAGCCACTCAAACCAAGTTGTAGGTTCATTGCCACTCTGTATGTCTCACTGTACCCCCCCTTGGTATGGGTGCGGCAGGGCTGCCATGCTGACCTGGCATCAGGCATGCCACAGCCTTGCTCCTGTCGACATTCGACTTGAAGCATGTGCAATGCTTCACTCAATCGCAGCAAGCTGTATGCGTCCAAAACCACACAGGCGCCACAGAACCACTCTGCGTGTATGGAGGTGTACGCCGTGTGCCGCTTTGCGCAACAGCGGCGGCTCACAGCACAGCTTCCAGCTGCTTGCCGCAGCCTGACAGAATGAACTACTATGCATGCAGAGGTCCATTCATGCACGCAGTTCGTGGGTCAGGAGTGTGCTGGTCATGATGAGAGATTGATTTCATGCCTGATGAGCCATGCACGTGGCACATATGTACAAGCCGTGTTTTGCGATGGTGGTGACACTGCAGAGGAGCGTTCAACGGTGTGATCATGTTCCGCCTGAGGACATACATGTCTAGCCTGCTGTGGGGCAGGGTGGGCGGCCTAGCGAAGGGGCAGTCAGCCAGGCATGAAGAAGAATATCCAGCCCTGAAATGTATTCTAACAGTGCTGTTGCTGGGAAGAGGAAGCTGGTGTCTTCAATTGTGAACGCCTGTTGCCGTGTTCTGCCCTCCAAGGACGGGCCGTGTTGCCAGCTGCTGAGCCGCTCACTGAAGGATCAAAGGCGATGGCTGGGTACTCCCTTTAGGTGGCCCTACTGCAGTCCAGCACCCATTGCTCACACACAATACATACATGCTCAGATGACTGCCAACCCAACTGGTCCAGGCCAGGCCAAACCCTATCTTCAAGAGGTTCATGAGTCCACCCTGTGCATGGCATGCAACCATTGCACCGCTCTCGACGAAAACTTGTGTCCAGATGAGCCTGGTCTACCCACATGCAGCTGCAGCAACATGGTAAACATACATCGGCTGTGCCCGGAGCACTGCCTGGAAGAAGACGTGTGCAGCACGCGAAACAGGTTGTAGCTTTTTTGGAGGGCTGGCATGTACGGCTGTTGCATGCAGCAATTTTGTTGAAGATGTACAAAGCTGTTGAGAGCCAAAGACAATGCACGCTTGTCTGCACACAAGCGGGTTCAACTGTATGCAGTCCCATCATCGCCTTTCTGCTGCAGCCAAGGACCATTGTCTCCAACACGCATTCAGGCACGCGATTAAAGGAATTACGCCGACAGGCAGCAAGACGTTCAAGGTAGGTGATCTGGTGCGCTGGTTGGTGCCACGGGATGTGCGGCCCTGGTAGCGCTATGAGCGCATCAGAAGCGCAACGACACCTGTCTGACCCAAACGCCAAGAGCTCCATACAGGGGGGACTAACGAACCATACCCAACGGACAACGAACCATACAACTACCCATGTAGGATGTTGGAGGCTGCTGCATTTGTTGCGCGTTTCACGCTCAGGGGATAAGAGTCGTGATTTTTCCAGTTTGCATACTCGCGTCAGAGCTTTGGCGCAGTAATTCACCTCAGGACTGCAAGCCGGGTAGCCATGGCGGCAGTGGTTGCAAGGCTTCTGGATGAGGAGCAGAACCTTGGCTCATCAGAAGACGTCTCGTCCGGGGAAGCAGAAACTACATATGACTCGAGGGGGCTACGTATCGCGGCTGTTTTCATCGTGCTGTCAGCTGGGCTGCTTGGCGGCATTCCTCCGCTCTTGATGAAGGTGTGTGTTGGGTTTGTGCAGCATCGCTGGACAACCGAGCAGCACACTGCGAACCTGCGCACTGCAGTCAGCAAGGGAGCGCTGTAAATCAGATAATCACTCGCGAGCGGCCGCCTGGTGTCGCGTTGAAACCATGCGGTACAGGACGTGCACGCAAAGCAAAGCAAATTTCAACTCACAAGGAGGTTGCAGCCGCTGTGGCCGGGTGACCAGACTCTGACGAAGTGTGCTATAGCAGCTCTTCGATGCAGCTGCAGCTGTGATGGCTCAATAAATAGGCGCTTGTGCAAGCCATGTGATGCATGTCCTGCACATGCACATGTTTGCATCATGAGCATGCACAGCCCTCAACAGGCAGCACAGCAGGTAACATCAGTGCGCCTAAGGGATTGTGCATGCTGATGGCCATAACTGCTGCTTGTGCACACCCGTCGCTTATGCACCAGTGCAGAGTTGCACATACGTGCACCGCCTGCAGATTGGGGGTTATCAGGTGGCACATGCAGCACGCTGCCACACTGCAGCTCCAGTCAGACACAGTCAGCCCAGCCGCACGGACCTGCTGCTTGTCTCCTCATTTTGCCCAGCACTGCTCTAGGGTTGCTACGCGATGGATCCTCTCACTGCACACACTGTGATCTATGCCACCGCCGGTGCCGCCGCTGCTGCTGCTGCTGCTGCACGGACTCTGATGCTGACGCTGCGTTGCGCTCCACCTGCTCTGCTGCGTCCTGCATGCAGACGTTCCGGGACCCCAACTCAGCGGTGAAGCTCCTCTTGCGGTCCACAGCCGCCGGCATCATTGTCGCACTGGCTCTCATCCACATCATCCCTGATGCAGTGTCGGAGATGTCGGTCCTGACAGAGGACTTGGCAATGCAGTACGATCCCTTGGGTGGTGCAAGTGAGTGGGGCTCCTGTGCGCTGCACCCGCTCCGCAGCTGCAGCTGCACGGCGGACCAGCCGCAGGATAGTGGGGCCAGGGGGGCAGATCTGGGCATGCGTTGCTTGCCTTGTGCTGTACCAGCCACAGAATCGGGGCGCAACTGCTGCGCAACTTCAGCAGCCTCAGCTTCCAACCTCAGGCTGGGGAGGTTTTTGCAAACAAGACTCGTGCAAGCCCACATGACCGGGCCACCTCTGCCTGCCCCACCCATTAATGGCCCAGCTGCTCACCACAACCAACTGGGCTGCTGCGCCGCTCTTGCCTCTCGCAGTCGCCTTGTTTGGCGTGCTGCTCATGGTGGTGCTGGAGGCTGTGACACACGCGCTGCTGGAGAGCAACTTGAAGGGGTATGTGAGCCGCCATGACAGCCACGCAGCCGCTGCCACGGACCTGGAGGCTCCTGTGAAGGAGGGCAGGGAGCTGGCTGCTCTGTCCCCAGCCAAGCAGGTGGGCGACGTGCGGACTGAGCTGCGTTGCGCTGTGCTGCTCCATGGCTTGCTCTTGTGATGTCCGCCGGATCCTGCGCTGCCTGCACTGGCCACTGGGCAGCCTGTGATCTGGAGTTTGCTGCTGTGTGGCCCCAAGGCTGCATGCATATGTGACGCATGCATGTGGGCGGCCCCTGGTGGGCTGCGGCCCCACAGACACTGCTCAATTGAACGTATTTGTGAGCACACCACGGACCTGCCGCCTCTTTTGTGGTGGACCCACACCTTGATTGACCACAACTTGCTTGATCCGGGATGCCCCTGTGGCTGCAGACGGGCCCCGCCCTGCCAGTACCCCCGGTGTGCCTGGACAACACACAGCACGCAGCCTCCCCCCACTCCCCTCAGGAGGAGCACCACCACCACCACCACCACCTGCCCCTGGCATCCGCGCACACCAGCATCAGGCAGCAGGTGCGCTGTGTGGGCTGCATGCTGCCGTCGGCCCTGTGCTGTGTGGTCCGTGCTGTTGGTGCTGCCGTGCTCTGGATGGCATCAGCTGCTGCGGTGGTTGGTGTCGTATCCTGGGCCAACCCGCAACAGTGCAGCATGGTTCCATCCTCGATCCATTGAAGAAAGTTGGCTTCAAAAACTCCCTGCACACTTCAGACAGGGAATCGCCCATCGCTTCGGCTGTGTTCCTTCGCCGAGTGCGTTGTCTGCCTGTGCACATACTCTGTTGCACAGGTCATGGCCTACATGTTTGAGCTGGGCTGCATCTTCCACAGTGTGATCATCGGCATTGACCTTGGAGTGAATACGGAGAGCAGGAGCTCGGTGCGTTGACGCACAGGAGCTTCCTGCCTGTAGCCCACCCCTGGCTATGTTGCCCCACACTGCGCTAACGTAGACAGCGCACAGGCTGCCGAGCTATCTGCCCTGCACTTGATCTCATGCTGGAGTTTGGCGTGTGGATGCCTGCCATGAGACAGGACACACATATCGCACGTGTTTGGCACCTCCTGCAACAGTCGACCGGCATTTATGTGTCTGCAATTCCTTTGCTTGGCCTGCAGGTTGTGGCTCTGCTCATTGCTCTGACCTTTCACCAGCTGCTGGAAGGCCTGGCCCTCGCATCCTTCATCGTTGATGCTGAGATCCACCTGATCAAAGGTGTGTTACCATGCGAAGTATCGCACCATCAACTCTGGTGCAGCAATTGGACACACACCAGCCATGTGACCCATGCAAACATGTTGCGTGCGGACTGAATGGGAGAGCTTGATGGTGCTCTACAGCAGCCGCTCCCCGCCTGGTTGCCTCGATGCTCCTGCGCACTGCTGGAAAAACTTTGCTAGTCACTGGCTGACCAACCCACCAACCAACCAACCTCACCAACCTGCAGGCCTGGTCATGATTCTGATCTACGCATGCACCTGCCCTGTGGGCATTGCCATTGGCATCGGCATTGAGTCAACCTACGACGCCGAGTCCACCAAAGCCATCGCCGTGCAAGGTGTTTTCAACGGCGTGTCTGGCGGCATGCTGCTCTACATCGCGCTGGTGCAGCTTCTGGCCGAGGACTTCCAGCGCAAGACGCTCCTTGCGCGCGCGCCCAAGCTCTGGGTGCGCATCGGGTGCTATGTGGCGCTGGTGCTGGCCGCTGCTGCAATGGCAATCCTCGCCCTGTGGGCGTGAGGTTCACGCGTGTGTGCACGTGCACTTGTGGACTGTTGGGCGTGCGGGATGTGCATGCAGCTGCGATGCAGCTCAGCGCACAACTGCGCAACATGTGCAGTAGTGCACCACGGTCTGTGTCGGGAATATGCCGGACCCCTTGTAGCAGCATTCTTGCGCTGAAGGGTGTGCATCGATCGTTCATTAGAGTGGTAGCAGGGTTTAGGGGGGCCTGCACACCTTGAGTGCGGCACAGCTTGAGATTTGTTGAGTATTTGGGAGGTGCAGGAGGATGCAGATGAGTGCCATGCAGCCACCCTTCATGCCTCCGCTGCCAATGCATGTGCATAACACTGGCAGAGGTTGGTCATGCGTTTGCATGCACATCGTACACGGCCCATATGGGTGCCTTCCACAAAGTAGGGACAGCATACTACATGTGTCTACTCGTAAGGGTGTGTGGTTGCATGGGGGTTGTCTGTTCATATATTTGCGCACGCAGCGATGGATCGGCTGTGTGGGCACCTGCACACAGCCTGGCCGTTTGCAGTACACGGGAGGGTGTGCATATGCTGCTGCCCATGCGTGAGAACTGCCATAGATGTGCAGCCGTGTTCCACCTGTGAGGGTTTTAAACTGGGTGCTGTGTACCCAGGGCCTGTCATGATGAATTCTGTTGTTTGGGCTATACTTACTGTTGCATCCTTTGCCAGGTGTTCACGCCTGGTGGTCATGTGCTGCCGGTGGCGGCTGTTGTCGGCCTATCTTGATTGTGTGTCGGTCTGTTTATGGTTTGTTCTTGGTGTTTGATCGAGGCATGTTGTTTCCTATGTCACTCATAGATACACTGGACTACCAAGGTAGTAGCTTGCTTGCGGTTGAACGTAATATGAGCAGCACCCTGCCGTTCGCGACCTTTGCATATATTGATGTAAAGACACTTCTCTGCTGCCCAAGTCACCGGCCCCCATGGCAGCTGAAGAAATTACCACTTTACCACTGTCTCAGGCACGTTGTGTTGTTGTTACAGAAGCCGTAGGCGCCAGTCAAGGCCCTCTTGGCATGTGAGCAA
>QAXD01000019.1:236333-254315 GCA_004335575.1 Haematococcus sp. NG2 | reverse complement strand
CCTCCCGCCCCGCCCTTGGTCGCACCCCCGCCTTTCACATCCAAACTCTGGGGAACATATGGGGAGCTGTGGACCCCCACAGGCCGCCTCCCTGACTGGTCCTATGCAGGTGGGTGCAGGCTCGGCGCGCAAGTGAATGAAGACCACCACCAGCACCAGCACCAGCACCAGCACCAGCACCAGCACCAGCACCAGCACCAGCACCAGCAGCGGCAGGGCGGCAGCAGCGGCAGGGCCGGCGGCAGGCAGGAACAGCACCCATACCTGCCGCATGTGGGATTCACATGAGACGTAGCACATAACATACTTCACATGAAGCTGCTGTGTATGTGTGCCCCAGCGCACAGATCATGGTCATTCAGCTCCAAACAAGCTGCGGAAGCTGCATACTGGTTTGCTCCCCTGCTCATCACAAGCTTGCTCATGCACGCACTGGATGCAGGCTATGCAGCAGGCGCTAAGCCACTGCCGCTCTTAGCGGACCCCCCTACCACAAACTCGGTGAACGGCAGCGTGAGCAACGGGGTGCGTGTTGTGAGCGTGAAGGCCTTTGGGGCGGTGGGCAACGGCACAGCCGACGACACCAAAGCGATCCAAAAAGCATGCGACCAAGCGCCGCTTGCCAGCACGCTGTACTTCCCGGCTGGAAGGTGCGTCCTGGTCAGGAGATTTGTGTGTCCTGTTCAGGAACTTGGTGCGTCCTGTTTACGGCAGTGCAAGGCTTGAACGCCAATCAAGCATGCGGCTGTTGCACTTTGCAAAGCCGTGGTAGAAAGGGCCATGAACCTCCCACTCCCCATGTGCACATTGTGCAGAGATGGATGGCTCTGAGCTCCACTCGTTGAGGCTCTGGCAAGCAGCTGAAAGTTGTCATGCGTCACGGTTACGTGATGCTGCGCACTGCACAGGTACCGTATCACCAAGCGCATCTACTGCGCCAACCGCGGCGTCTCGTGGCAAGGGGAAGGCACAGGCAGGAGCATCTTATACTTCCCCATTCCCCTCTCACAGGTGTGTGTACTTTACACACGCCACCAGGGTGTACTTGGCCTGCTGTCACACACTCTCAACAATGTGCATGCCTTACTGTCAACAATAACATGGCACCTTAGTGTTTCAATAATGTGATATGCTGCCAGGGTGGTCAGTGGTCGTGTGCGGGTATAATGCACAGCTGTACGCACTGACACTGTGCACGGAATGCACTACGGCATGCGATGGGGCGTGTTGTGGTCTTCAGCACACGGTGCAGAGCTGCAGACCCTGTGCACCTAGCCATCCCAAACCAAGGTCATGGGCAGGGGTGCTGTGTAGCAGATGTTACAATATAGGCACAGCGGGGCGCCCTGCTCAGCGGCGCCCAGTTGGTGTGCAGATCCTGAGCCGCGCATCTGCTCTTCCATGCCACCTGTGTGCTGACCGCTAATAATAACAACAACAACAACAACAACAACAACAACAACAACAACAACAATAACAACACGGCATACCGCTGCAGGTGGACAACCGGACGGTGACAAAGGGCTCGTACTCCTTCACCGACTATTTCATCACTATCGTCGCCAGCCCCAGCCAGTCCAACTGGAGCAGTACGTTTACCGCCAACGCCTCACGCGGGGACTTCCTGGTCAGACTGGCAGACGTCCGCGGTGTGACACCGGGTGACTGGGTGGTCATCACCATCTCAGACAATGACAAGGGCGCCTTGTTCAAGTGAGTTGGCTGTTGAAACTGAGGGAAAACGCATCAGCTTGGCATAATTACAAACCAGCAGGTGCAAGTGCAGCCACTAGCCAGCAGGTGCAAGGCCACAGGTGCATCGCAGGCATGCATGTGGGTGTGCCTGTCCTGACCTCATGGCTGCGACATCGCTGTTTTACGTGGTGCTCGCCATGCATGCGCCCAATACTGGCATACAACACTGGGTTATCAAATCGCACACACACACAAGCACACACCATTGAGCACATGGCAAAGTCCGCCCTGGGACGGATTTTTGGCCTGGTGCATGTGATCCCCACAGGGACCTCGATGGCTACGTAGCAGGGACTCCAGTCTGCACGAGTGACCGCTGCTTCAACACCACTGACCTGTACAGCTTCCACTCCCGGGTGTGGGCTGTACTGCCGGGCGGTGGGCGCGGTACAGGCGGTACGCTGTTACTGGAGCGACCCCTGCCGTGGAACGTCACCTCTGTGTACAAGCCCCGCGTGTACGCGTGAGTGCTGCCGGGGTGCAGGGTCAGCTTTGCCAGGCTTCGGCAAGCAGCTGAAGGCAGTGATATGCTGCTGTGGTTGGATGCTGTGTGATTCGGTTCTGGTATGTGCGATTGTGCGTATGTCACGTCCAATCAATAATCAGACGGCGTTAACACGTCCAGTTGCGATTCCTTTGTCTGCAGGTGGCAACCGGCCCCTACCAACAGCGAAGTGGGCGTGCGCGGGTTCACGTTCTTGTTCCCATACACCGTATACCCTGGCCACTTTTATGAGCGAGGCTACAACGCACTGCACCTCCGGGGCTTTAGCAACTGCTGGGTGAGAGGTCGTGGCAGACAAGTAACTGTAGGGTTCCACCTAGGTATTAAGTCGTGGCAGGCACTTAAGTAACCTGAGGTGGTGGGTAGGTGGGTGGTTTGGGGGGCTGATGGGTGGGGGTGGCCTTGGGCGTGCATGTGAGGGGCGTGAGCTTGTAATAAACCTCAAACATGCCACTTCTCTGCTGACCCCTGACACATACCTCCTCCCATGTACCACTACCATACACCTCCTGGTATACACGGCCTGCCCTGTGTGTGCAGCTCACAGCTGCGGTATGCCTCTGTTATTATGCTCTGATATGATATCCACTGATATATTACCCACTGGTATATTATCCACGGATATAATATCCGCTGGTATATTATCCACTGACATTTATCCACCGGTACATTATCCACCGGTATGTTATCCACTGATATGTTATCCACTGCCCCCTGTTCCGTGACCAGATCCGTGAGGTGGAGGTGGTAAACGCGGACCAGGGGCTGCAGCTCACAGGCGCACGCTTCTGCACCATGACAGACATTGTGATCCGCACCGAACTCAGTGAGTGAACCGAACTCAGTGAGTGGCGGGTGCGGAATCAGTGAGTGGCGAATGTGGAATCAGTGAGTGGTGAATGAACTCCGGGCCCAGTGGTTCAGTTGGTGCGCGCTGACCCCAGTGTTGTTGCAGTGGGCATTGAGGCGGTGCGTGCTCGAAGCCGAGTGAGCTTTGATGAGTACGTGGTGGTGGCCCCCATATATTGATATGTGTGTATATATATATATGTGTGTTGCCGGTCAGTGTTAACATGACTTTGCTGGACTAGGTCGTCCCCGCCCCACCCTTCCCCACTGCAACCGCCTGCGGCTGGTCTATAGTTAGAGCGCAGGCTCTGCGCCCCTTGTTGAGGTACAAGCCGCGCTGGGCCCTCACGTACAGCTACATACGTGCTGAGGATGTGCTGAGGATGTTCTTGACAGCATCATGGTGTGACGCTGTGGCTCAGCACCCTGCACCGAGCCTGTACTGCCCTGTGCTGAGCTTGTACTGCTCCTCTGTCCTGAGCTTGTACTGCTGCTCTTTGCTGAGCTTGTACTGCTCCCTACCTGCGGCTGTGGCTGCGGTACAGGTCGAGGACCCATCGAGGGTCATCACTCCATCTCACTCGTCACTGACACCGTGGACTCACTGGTCACACGCTTCGCCATCAAGGTGGCCGTTAAAATACCACAGTTAACACAACATACCATGGTAGCGTGAGAGTGACTTGTGGGAGTGAAACTGCTTGCTGTTGGTCCCCGCTGCCTGCTCCCCCCAATGTGCCCCTGCACACACCGCACACCTTGGTTCTTGCAGAGCGTGCAGCAGCACGACGTGACGTTTGACTGGTTCTGCCGCGGCAACGTGGTCAGCAATGGGGTGGCCACCGACCTATCCATGGACCTGCACAAGGCCTCCCAGTACGGTATCTTGTGGACCAACATCAGCGCAGGTGCGTGAGGGGTCCCTCACTCATACATGCGCACAGATGCCCCTTTCCACTCTGGCATGTGTACTTGCCTCACTCCTACGCATGTGCATCCCTCACTCTTGCGCGTGTACTTCCCTCATCACTCCTGCGCATGTACGTCCCTCACTCCTGCACATGTACAAGCCTCACTCCTATGCATGTACGTCCCTCACTCCTGCACATGTCAGGCCGCGGAACGCGGCTGTGGGTGGCGGGCGGTACAGAGGACCGCGGGTCGCAGGCCGCCGCGTTCACCACTGTATGGAATGTGTACTGCTGTGGCGCGGAGGGTGCGGCAGGCCTGGCCCCACCCCTCAGCCCCCCGCGCGTGGACTGGGGCCCTCTGATGAACCTTGTTGGTGGGTGCCTAATAATAATTATAACACGGCGTTGGTGGGCGTCTAAGCACGCCACCTTGTATCTGCAAGGTAATGATGCATGCCTGCCACAGCTGCCTACATACCTGTGATCGATGCACACTGAGCGCTAGATGCGGTGCCCGCTTTTGAGCATCAACGTTCCGAGGCCAGGGGCTTGCACCCCACCCTGCTGGTTTAAACGGTACAGTACACCCAGCGTGCCCCCGGGCCGTGCACTCATGCACCCTTCCTCGCTCCCCTAGCACTCCCCCTCACGACCGGCACTCCTTGTCATAGCAGATTGGGTAATGGGCATGTCGTGAGATTCTGTAGGAGTCCTGCTGATTTGCTGGTTGAACTCTGTACCAACTCCTGCTGCACTCCCTGCTGGTCACAGGCTCCACACTCGCGCCTTAACCCTGAACCCTAAACCCTAAACCCTAAATCCTAAACCCTAAAACCTAACCCCTAAACCCTAAACCCCAAAACCCTAACCTCTAACCCCTAAACCCTAAAACCCTAAACCCTAAACCCTAAACCCTGGTCACAGGCTCCACACTCGCGCCCTACGTGCGGCCCGGCGCGTCCTGGCTGGCCGCGTCCTGGTGGGTGGAGACGGGCACCACCCTGCCCCAGGTGGCAGTCCAAGGCACGGCCTGGCCCAAGGTGCACGCCGTGGTGCAGCCGGGCAACCTGCATGAGGCCATGGTGGCCAGCAACTTCTGGCGCCTGGCGCGCTGGCGGCCGCGCCCCGCGCAGTGATGTGTGGCTTTTAGGGTTTGCGGTCTAGGGTTTAGGGTTTAGGGTTCAGGGTTAAGGGTTAGGGTTTAGCCTACAGCAGGGGTGCATGTCAAATGTCGGCCCGCGCAGTGATGCGTGGCGGATATCAGGTTGCAGCGGGGGATTTCTGCCTGCAGCAGTGATGCATGACGGATGTCATCAGCCTGCAGCAGGAGTACATGGCAGATGCCAGCCTGCAGCGGTGCTGCATGGGGGATTTCTGCCTGCAGCGGTGATGCATGGCGGATGTCTGCCTGCAGCAGTGATGCGTGCATGGCGGATGTCATCGGCCTGCAGCAGGGGTATATGGGGGATTTCTGCCTGCAGCAGTGACGCATGGCGGCCGCGGCCGGCGCAGGAATGCGTGGCACTCCTTGGCTTAACTGTCCGGGACTCGGAATTGGCAAGGTTACTTTGAGTAGGCCTGCAGCAGGGGTGCATGGCGCATGTCATCAGCCTGCAGCAGGGCTGCATGTTGTGACCTTATGGTCAGCCGCTGCACATGTGAGGTTCACACATCCAAACTCTGGATTCCAAAGCCCCCTTGAACAGATGGGCCGAGTTGCAGTGGCCATGACCAGCCCATGCTGCTGTTGTATCTTGTGGCATGGTGAGGGAGGGCGGGGTTGTATGACCCACACTGAACCCTCGCCATGGGCCATGGGCGCATGGTGCCCATGGCTGCATAACAGTGTGCCACCAGGGTTGTGGTGGTGCTCGGAAAACCTGCTGGGTATCCAGCAGCCGTAGGGCCGTATGGACCCTATGGCAGCCTTGCAGGTCATCACACGGCAGGCACTAGCTGCCTGAACTGCGTCCTGGGAAGCAAGCTAAAGCTGCCACCTGCTGCCCTCAAGTCAGTGTGTTGGAGCAGCCTGCAGAAGCTGTATGGGCAGCCTGCCACAGCTATATGGGCAGGCCCACATGCATTGGTGGGAAGCGCACACGCATCAGACCACAGCAGTGCCACCTCAACACCACCTTGGGCTTGAGTGCGGAGGTGTGCTTGGGTGCAACACCGATGATGTGCTCTGTGTTCGAGAGGCCATGAGACAATCATGCTGTCCAGGCACCGTCAGTTTAGTGATTCGCCATGATCAGGGTTATGGGTTCTCACATTCAGTCGCTGGGGGCTGCCATTTGGTAGGTGGGTGGTGCTTCAAAGCTTTCTGTAGAAATGAAGTGAGATGATGTTGTTCGTGCTCTTTATTTGTTGTCTTCCCTTACAACGAGTGGTTGAAATGGTCTGAAAAAGGCCCATGCTTGAGTCAATGATTCATGAAGAAAGAGAGCAGGAGTGAGAGAGAGTGTGTGTGAGTGAGTGAGGTGAGCAAGGCAACTGAGACTCGGATGCTTGGGACATTAGAAGTTGTCAATCGGGAAGTGCGCTGTCGCGCACAATCTTGGGTCTGCTGCGTTTGGTTTGGGCAGGTTTGGAGGCGGGCCAGGCAGCTGCACTGCTTGCAGAGGAACAGTTGCCACAGATGGCCGTCTGGCTGACTACAACATTGATTGATTTGCAGCTCCTGGCTTGATTTGATTTTGCAGCTTTGCTCTGCACTGTGTTTGCATGCGCTTCCTGCATTGTCTAGTGCAGCTCCATTAGTCTCAAGCTGAGGACAACTCTCATTATGAACCTGTGCACCTGTCTGATGACGATGGCTCAGGCGTGGATAGAGTGCTGCTCATCTTAGCCAGATTCTCATAGGTGCTGCTGCTGCTTTGGCTTGAGGCTTCTAGCGCTAGGATTACTGTCGACTGTACGCAGAGGGGTTGTAGCCTCAATCTATCTATCCCTGACCGGACCAGCAATTCCAGCATCACGTACGTACGGTTGTGCTTGAGTGCAGCATACCTGCTCCAGGGCATGTAAGCTTATCCATGCGTTCACCCCATGCGGCACCAATAGCTCCCACAGTAGGGCACACCCCAGGCCATGGCAGCTGACACGACTTGTGATAATGATAATGAATGTGCACCTGAGCAGGTCCCTGGTGCCAGCTGCATGCGGCTGGCTGTGCTACGCTACGTGCGATGCATGTGCTCGCTCATGCATGGTGCTTGATTGCATGAAGAAAGGCACGGCAGCGTTAAGTGCTTGTTATGCCAGGTGCAGCAGGTGTAATTGCAGCTGCCTGTGTGTGTTGAGCATTCACTCTCGGTGTGACGGCAAGGGGCCATGAAAATGATGATAAATTCCTATTGGCTGCGAGTATGCACACTTCAGCGTCTTTTACTCATTGTGATCGAGCCGCTGATGCCTGAGCACTGCTGCCTGGGTGTTTTGCTAGGCCGCTTTGATTACTGTTAAAACTATTACAAATAATAATACTAATAAAGGGTTCCAACGTACTGTGGTTCACCCCGGCTGGTCTGTCCATCCCCGCCTGTCACTGACAGTTGGGGCTGGCTCTTGGCAAAATGCGAGCACGGGGGTCACTTAATGCGCTGATCGCACTTCCTGTGCTGCTGCTGGCGGGCTTGGCAGCATCCTCCTCGTCGTCACCATCCTCCTCAGGGGCAGCAAGCACAGTGCTGCCGCAGACCCTCACGGACATCTTCTTCAAACTGGGCTATCTCAAGAAACTCTCTGAGCTGAAACTGCTAAAGTCGCAGCCCAAATCGCCTCTTTACAGCTCGCTGCTTGCGGACAACTGGAAATTCACGCTGTCGCCGGTAAGAGTTGATCTTGCTGTTTGTCTCACCGTGTCTGGGTGGTCCTAGCGAGAGCAACCTGTTGCGTGTTGGCTTGCCTTTGTCAGAGCCAACTGCAGGCCTCGTACGTGTTCCACGGGTTCAGCGGGCGCCTCAAACTGGTGCGCGTGCGCAAGTGCCGTGGCTGCCTGGCGATGTTGTTGCCATGTTGACTGCTGGGCCCACATGTGTCCAGCTGTCCACATGGACTGCATGCCATGCACCGCCTCACCGCGGCATGATCATCACATGGCATGCCCGCCCATGTGCAGGTGCTCTCCAAGCTCTTGGCAGGAGAGACAGTGCGGATTGGGGCGCTGGGAGGTAGTGTAACAGTGGGGCGATGGGCGGTGCGTGATCTGGCTTGTCTTTATTTGTTTGCCTCGTAACTCTAGAGTACAATTTCAAGATCTTAGATATGTATGGTATGCTTTGGCATGCCTCCCCATGCCTAACCTTTCCTGCTGCCGTGACAATGGTCAGTGCGCAGCACAGCTGAGGCTGCTAGGACAGACCCTTGCTTCAGGCCTGCTGTTTAGGGTTTAGGGTTAGCGTTTAGGGTTTAGGTTGGCAGTCAATTCAAGCAGCAAGCAAAGAGTGGTGGCATCCGTTAGGTCCATCCCGCTCCCTTGTGGTTGCTCGTGTCAACACACCATGCCACACTTCACTGCGCAGTCACCCGGGAATGACTGGTTTGCTCAAACCACCAAGTGGCTGGCGCGTGCCTTCCCCAAGGCCACCATTATTGCCAGGTGTGTTCGTGGCAGGGTGCACCTCAGTATGTTCCTTTCCCAGTGCTGGTTGTGCCCCAAGCGCACCACAACACATGTGAGATGTCAGTGGGCGATGGCATGCTGGGAGGCTGCGGCTAGCCACATGTATGTGCCCCACCAGGGCTTGTGCAAGCGGGATTGGGGTGGGGGTTGGGGGATCACACAGCATGGGGGATCACACAACAGTGATCACGACCCCCCCAACCCCCCACCCCACCCCCTCCCCCCAACCACGCACACATAAACTCATCCACGCACGTCACACGGTCCCAGCAGGCATGGAGGAGCATGTGTCAAACTGCAGCATCGCGGGTTTAACCGCGCAAGGCCGTGTAATGATGATGATGACTCATGATGATAACGCATGATGGTGATGACTACACACACACACAGCCTGATGATAACGCATGATGATGAAGCCATGATCAAGATGATGATGACTCGGTCACACGCACACGCACACAGCGGCGGCAACACACCCTGCTCTCCGCTACCTTTATTTTCACTTTTTCAGGAACGGCGGCGTGTCAGGCACAAAGTCCATGTTCATGGAGCGGTGTGTGCAGCACTTCCTTGACGCGGACGTGGACTTGGTGTTCTACGAGTACACGCTGAACGACGACCCGCACGGCGCAGAGGTGCGCGGTTTAGGGTCTAGGGTTCAGGGTTTAGGGTTTAGGGTTCAGGGTTTGGGGTTCAGGGTTTGGGGTTTAAGGTGCAAGGTTTAGGGTTAAGGGTTTGGGGTTTAGGGTTTAGGGATTAGGCCACAGGTGGCCACAGACCTGCTTGCAGCGTGCTGACGCAAGAAGCACAAAGGGGCAAGGGAACAATGGGGCACTAGCAGCAGCTGGCTCTATCTGCTGGTCCCCACCAGCACCAGCTGTGTGCTTGGGTTTTGGTCCTGTCTGGGCCTGGCTGTGTGCTCAGTTCTGGTCCCCATCAGCAGGCGGCAGTGTGCTCGGTTCTGGTCCTGTCTGGCACCGGCTGTGTGCTTTGTTGTGGTCACATACACCGACTGTGAGTCCGTTGGCGGTAGAGCAGCTGGGCTGGGCTGTTTTTTCCTTGTGATGGCTGACCACCCAGCGCCTCTCTTTTAACCCAAACCCTAAACCCTAAACCCTGAACCCTAAGCGCCTCCCGCTGGCCCGCTGGCTCGCGCGCAGGTGGACGCGTACGAGCGGCTGCTGCGCATGCTGCTGTCGCGCGACTTTGCTCACGCGTCCGCTGCGCTGAGCGGGAACAGCAGCGCGTCAGGCAGCAGGGCATCACAGGCACCCCCCGCGGTGGTCATGCTCAACATGTGGCGCTGCTGCCCCAACTTCAACCCCAACCTCGCGCCCTACACGTGCGTGTTTCAAGCAGGCCGTCCGCTGCTCAGGCATGCACGATCGCGCCTAAACAGTCCTGGGACAAGTGTGTGGTGCACAGAGACTGTTCGCTACTCAGGCATGCGTGATCGCGCCCAAACAGTCCCGGGACGGGTGGTGCACAGAGACTGTTCGCTACTCAGGCATGCGTGACCGCGACCAGCTGGCATACCTGATGGTGCCCCAATGCACCGGGACTGGTTGATGTATGGGGACTGCTTCATGTACGGCGACTGTTTTATGTACGGGGACTGCATACCATATCCAACCACACAGACACCTGGGCCGTGCAGGAGGTGCAGGCACCGTGCAGGATGTACAGGCACCGGGGCGCAGGCCACACCTGTGGCCGCCTCATTGCCTCCTCCCTTTCCCTCCGGTGTAAAGACCTTCATTCATTGATCCATTCATTCATTCATTCATTCATTCATTCATTCATTCATTCATCCATTCATTCACTCATTCATTCATTCATTCATTCATTCATTCATTCATTCATTCATTCATTCATTCATTCATTCATTCATTCATTCATTCATGGCATGGGCTTGCGCTGGCTGCAGCTGCTGCCTCACGCCGCCCTGCAGCATGTGGCACGGTGCACCACGTACTGTGACATGTACTGCCTGTACTGCTGGCCTTGCCTGTACTGCAATGTGTACTGCCTGTACTGCCGGCCTTGCCTGTACTGCAATGTGTACTGCCTGTACTGCCGGCCTCGCCTGTACTGCAATGTGTACTGCCTGTACTGCCGGCCTCGCCTGTACTGCCCAGGTGGCTGGAGGACCAGCACAACATTCTTGCGCAGTATTACACGATGCCGGCTGTGTCGGTGGGTGCAGGGGCGAGGGCTCATGTCCAGCTTGGCCAGCAGGGACAAGGGTTAGGGTTAGGGTTTAGGGTTAGAGCTTAGGGTTTAGGGTTTAGGGTTAACCCCTAAATCCTAAATCCTTATGTTGGATCCATGGATACATCTGAGCCAAGGTTGCACGATCTCAGCCAAGGTTGCTTCGCCACACCACACAGCACAGCCTCACTTGAGAGGGGATGGTCACGTGCCGCGCTGCCCCTTCATCCCCCCCCCCCATCTCTTGGGCTTGCACCAGGCCCATACCCTTCTTCGTGCCTGGGCTCTGTCCGCCGCCTGTACCGCCTGTACCGCATGTACGACCTGTACTGCCTGTATTGTACTGCACTGTACCGCAGCTGCGTGGGGCGCTGTACGAGGGCTTCCGCACCGGCAAGGGCATCTTCGCCAAGGGCATCGACGCGTTCTTCCCGCCCAACGAGCGCGGCAGCAGGTGACGAGTGTGTACACAGTCCGCTCAGTAATTGTAATAATAACACAGCATTTCACAGATGTTTCTGCGTAGTGTGACGTGGCATCACACTCCAAACAATTTGTGTGCACACCTGCCCTCAGTGCTGTATGGCACCATAGTTTACTGCATGGCACCACAACAGAAACACCCTGTCAGGCTTGACCCCGAAGCCTAACCTTCCCAAACCCTGCATGTGGTACCATGGCATCGTGATCGGGATGGATGCAGCGTTGTGTGCGGGATGCCAGCGATGCAGCAGTAGCTGCAGTACCACGTCTGGCCTTGCAGTGTTGGGCATCCAAGCAGCCAGTGGTGCGGCATTGCTGACCTGTAGTGGGGCACGGCAGGCCCCACTGTAATTTCATTCACCTCTTGCTTCAGGTTATTAGTAACTCCATGTACCTGGCCCCATTGTAATTCCATTTATGGTACCTTTTTCTTCAGGTTATTACTTTTGGTTCATGATAAGAAAAACGTGCGCGCCACGGCCGGACCTGGCGTGTGCAGCACAGGGCGTCACCTGTGGCAGTAGGTCACACCCCAACGTTGCCCCTTTCTTCATACCTGACTGCAGGTCACACCCCAATGACGCAGGCAGCGTGCTGCTGACCGACGCCGTGATCTACGCCTTCTACGTTGCACTGGCACAGCTGGAGCAGCAAGGTAGGGCCGTGGAGACAACCGGTTTAGGGTGTTAGGGTTTTAGGGTGTAGGGTTTTAGGGTTTAGGGTTAGGGTCTTGTGTATGTTGACCTGACTGGTGACCCCTGCTGAGGGGTCGCGGTGCCTCCTGGGCACATCTGGGGCTGTTCTTCAGCCCCCCTTATTCCACGCTTGTAGTGTGCGTAGCTGCGTTGCTCGTTCCCCCCGATTGACTGCATGTTGATGTGTGAATCCCGCCACAGGCATCACGGCCGGTGATATGGAGCTGATGGCCCGGCCGCTGCCCCCGCCCCTGGTCTCCAAGGAGGACAGCCACATCAACATGGCCTGCCTGGTGCGCGTGCCCCTGCATCATTAATAATAACACGGCGTTTCACAGATGTTTCTGCATGCTGGAGCCTGACAGTCATTAGCCAAACACCTAGATACCCAAAAAGCTAGCCTTGAATACTTGCTGGAAGCCGTTACACTACAACACCTAGCACCCTGTTGGGAGCGCGTGTTGCAGAGGGCTCTAGAGGGACTTACTCACTGACGCCATGTGGCCGTGTGCAGACGCCGCACCAGCTGGGGGAGGTGGTGAAGTCGGCGGACGGGTGGGACTTCAGGGAGGATGTGCGCGGCAAGCCGGGCTACATCGCCACACAGCCCGGGGCCACCCTCACGCTCAAGGTGGGTCTGAGTTGCAGCTGAGTTGCGGCTGAGTTGCGGCTGAGTTGAACGGCTGCATGGCCTCTGTTATTATTATCATTATTATTATGGCCTCTGTTGGCACTCTGTTGGCAGCAGTTGCAGGCCTGGTGGGTGTCGGGGCTGCACGCTCAAGATGCGTCTGGGGCGCGTCGTGCTGCCCATCACTGCACCATGTGCACCACGCCTGACGCCCGACAAGGCAGTGCTCTGACATGGCTTTGCATGCCCTCGCACACGCACTTCTCCTGATGCGCATGCCCTCGCACATGCCCTTCACCTGACTGCTGTTGCGCATGCCCTCGCGCACGCACTTCTACTATTGCCCATGCCCCTGGCCACGCCCTTCACCTGACTGCTGGTTCGCATGCCCCTGCACAAGCTAGGTTCTTAGGTTTCTTTAGGGTGTAGGGAAGCTCTAAACCTAAACCCTAAAAACCTAAACCCTAAAAGCCTGAAACCCTAAAACCCTAAATCCCTGAAACCTTAAAGACCTGGTGCATCGGACGCCAGACCTGGCGCATAGATCCTAAACCCTAAACCCTAAAGCCTGAACCCCTAAACCCTAAATCCTTGATAAAAACCCCTAACCTGACTGCTGGTGCGCACCACAGCTGGCCACGCGCGTCCCACGTGCGGCCACTGAGGCGGGCAAGGATGGGGAAGCCGCGCGTGCGCTGGCCCCCGTCGTGCACCTGGGCCTGCTCAAGAGCTACGAGAAGATGGGCACCGTGGACGTGGCGTGTGTCAAGGGGTGCACATGCAAGCCCAAGTCCATCAACACCAACGACCCCCCGGACACCACCTCTCAGGTGTGCAGCGCGCCATAAATCCTAAATCCTGAACCCTGAACACTATGCATGTACTGGGCTCTGGGCAGGACAGCAATCCACCGCATGCCACGGGCACGTCCACCGCCCATCACTCATCAGCCAGTTGCTGGCTGTGCTGCCGGGCAGGTGCTGTGGTGGCGTATCAGTGGGTGTGCATGTGCAGCGGGCCGGTGTACGTGTGTGTGCTTGGGGCTGAGGCAGAGGGGAGCTCTTTGGTGTTTGAGTTTCCAGTTGGGTGGGTCCAGTTGGGTCCAGGTAGGTAAAGTCCTAGACCCTAGACCCTTACAACCTGATCCCCAAACCCAAAATTCTCAACCCGATTGCTATCACACACTGCACATTTGTGAAACGCCGTGCTGTTATTATTATTGTTATAATTCACATGCAGACGATCTACTACCCGGTAGATGTGTCACCTGACAGCGCATGCACTATGACCCTCACTGTCAGCTCATCCAGTACAAGCGGGCACTACAAGGTCAAGCTAACCAACGTGGCCATCTCCCTGAAGCCGCTCGGCCCTGCATCAGAGGGCGATGCAGCTGCAGGGGGTGGGGATGGGGATGCGGATGGAAAGAGGACTGCCAAAAAGAGTGACAAGGATGACAAGCGGAAGGCCCGGAAGGTCCTGTGAGGCACTGCTGGTGTGTGGGTCCTGTGGCTGCTGTGTCTGGACATGCTGTACATATCAAGTTTGGGTTTGCTTGTAGAGCCTTTAGAACTGTTTCCTGTGTTTGGTGGCTTGTATCAGGTGATCGCATCTGGTGGCAGAACTGGCTGCAATGTTTTGGCCCATAGTTTGCTTGGCTGGTTCACAGGTTCAGGGTAAGGTATGAGCAGGGGCAATTCAAGCACAAGAATTGATGGCAGAAGCAGGTCTAGCGTAGGCATGCAATGGGTCAGGCAGGTGTGCACATGTGCACCTAACCTGTTGTGTGTGCCTGTCACCTCCAGGTGCTCTGGGGTTGATCAATAAAAGATAAGCATGAGGTGCTTGGAAACGCATCCTTCATGTACGATTCAGTTGGCTTACATGCCTCACCTGGGAGCATGGCACGTGTGTGTGTGTGCACATTGCGCAATCTGATACAGTTTTCAGTTCTTGCCATACACCTGATCCCACTACCGTGTGTCTCCAATGTGACACGCTTTTTTAAGTGCCGGATTTCACACCTTGTTTCAAGTGTCCAGAGCCCGCTCAAGGAGCCCGCTGTACCAAAGATAGAGAGCCCAGATGATCAGCTTAAGATATCATAACACTCCTCAGTCCAATCTGCAGGCACAGCACATGTATCATGCCCCTGCCTCATCATCAGCCACTTAAATTGAAACAGTTGAAACACCAGACCTGCTCAAGAACACCTGCCTCAGTCAACCAGATTCAAGATTCAGTCCAACGTCCAAGCAATGTACAGCAATTTTCACACAGTGCCACCAACAAGCCGACAGCTGATTCGTTGCATGCACGGTTTAGACACTGCCGACAGAACAGCTCACATCACACACGCGCACATTCACAGCGCCACACACACCACAGCCCTGCCTTTTTGTACCCAATCAGTGCTTCGTTCTGGCACCAAGTCCTTGTCACGGCAGCCTAGTCAATCCAGCGCTCACTTCCATCTATCACACTCCATATCAACGTCCTGCAATCAAACTGGACCCAACACATGTCCCGTGTCCATGCTTCGAGCCTTCCACTATCACCCAACCTCATGTGGCCAGCATGGGAAGTCCATTCACGCATGAATGGAGGGGTGTCCAAAAGGATGAAGGGCCTGGTTGTTCGACAAAACCCAAAAGCCGCAATGTGCCGCTCCGCACACCCAAGTGGTGCAGCTGGATACTGTGAGCCTCAGGAGCACAATAGTCCTGTGGGCGGCGCGTTAAGAGTCTTTGTGCTATTGCTCTGCGCTGTTGCTTCCTAACCAGCCAGCCGCCTGGGCTACCTGATATATCCAATAAGGATGCAGCTGGTTCAGCAGCCCTCATGCGAATAGGCCGCGTGGCAGCAGTGCTAGCTGTCACAAGCCAACCCGTGGTGCCCCAGGCAGGTCATCATGAAGCCCGCTGACTGACTGAACCCATGGCCCATGAAGAGGGATGAACGAAGGAGATGTGCCATAGCGGCACCTCTCCCGCTGCCACCAACATGTGCTTCCCCACCAGCATCCCCACCCGCTGATGCCACTTCCCAACCCGCTTCCACACCTGCTTCCGCACCCGCTTCCCCACCTGATCCCACACCCGCTTCCCCACCCGCTGATGCCACTTCCCCACCCACTTCCCCACTCGCTGATGCCACCTGCTTCCATACCCGATCCCACACCTGCTTCCCCACCCGCTGATGCCAGCGTGTGCTTCCCTGCCTCAGGCAGTGCGTGTGGAACGTGCTTCGCTGCGTTGCTTGCGGTGCATGGAGCCCCTAACCAGGGCCACCTGAGCCTCGTGCAGATTGGGCGGGTACACCTGCATACAGCAGCAGCAGCAGCAGCAGTGGTGCAGCCATCAGCAGCAGCATTAGCGGTGCAGCCATCATCAGCACCAGAAGCAGTGGCACAGCAGCAGTGCATTGTCATCAGCAGCAGTAGAAGCAGCAGCAGCAGCAGCAGCAGCAGCAGAGGCAGAAGTACGGCAGTAGCAGCAGTGCAGGTGCATGCTGCGTTCCCTCGCACACCTGGCTGCTGCCACTCGCCGCGTGCTCCATGTGCCAGCTGTACTGAGAGGCCAGGTGCCTGCCTTGAGGCTTGATGCTCAGGTGCACCCCCACCAGGTTCACCAGGGGGCCATACTCTGAGGGCCAGCAGGGTGTGAGCATTCAACACCACGCCTCAGCAGGGAGAACGCAACAAGCACGGCCTCATGGTTCGTAGTCCTTTTGGACACCAGCAGCACAGGATAGTGTGAGTGACACACAAAGCAAGCTGGCCCCGGCTGGGCGCTTGGTTTTGTGCAGGGCGGCAGAGTAGGAAGAGCGGTGCATGCATGTGGGGCTGGGCACGGCAGCCAATGGCCCACCACAGAAGGGTGCCACAGACTAGAAAGGTGGAGATGGGTGGAGAAAGGAAGGTGCAAAAAGGTGGAGAAAGGAAGGTGGAAAAGGGTGGAGCAAGGAAGGTGGAGAAAGGTGGAGCAAGGAAGGTGGCAAAAAGGTGGAGCAAGGAAGGCGGAAAAGGGTGAGGCCACCCACCGGGGATGGGCACGCGCCTCAGACCCAGCTGCTTGTCAATGACCACCGGCTTGGTGGTGCGGATGTTCCAGAACGTGGTGTATGCACATGCGTGGGGCCCAGCAGGGGGTGGGCCGCTCGAGTCCAGCAGCCGCTCCCCGGACCCCACATTGATGTCGGTCCACAGCGTGCCATAGGGGCACAGCCGGTGGTGGTCGGGCCTGTGTCCCAGGTGTAAGCGTTTTGGGGGGAATGAAAAGGCGGCGTGCCATGGGGCGAAACCCATATAACTACTGCGCAGGGATGAAGCGCTTGTGCTTTTATCGCCACATAGAACGTGTAGGTTCCAAGTACCTTCTACACAGGGCAGGCTACTTGTCCCCTTACACCAGGAGCCAAGGCAAGGGGAGGGCAGGAGGGTAGTTGGGATGGAGAGCCAAGGAGGCAGGAAGGCAGATGAGGGGTTCACGGGAAAGGTCTTTAGGAATACAGGGGATGTGATGACGGGGCGTGGCCCATGGGGAGCGTCAGTGATCGGTGCACAGGGAGTGGTCTTCCAACACCAGCAGCATGATGGGCCCAACCGCCAGCTCAGCAACGGCGCTGCTGTGTCAGCCTGCTGATCAGCCCGTGACTGGCGGAAGGCTCATGTAACATGAACATGAACGGCACTGCTGTGTGACCCACGTGATGTTGTTGATTGATAGTTTGATCAAAATGCCAGAATTCGTTGTCTGATTCGTTTCCTCAACAAACTATCAATCAATAACATGAACACGAACGATGCCACTGTGTCACCCACGTGATGTTGGTGCCGTTGCCCGAGCTGAAGACAGACAGGATCTCCGAGTCAATGACCAGGTCGTGGCACATGGTGGTAGCGATGTTGAAGCGGGTGTACAGGTTGTCCCCGCCGCCCTTGCCCCCCAGCCCGATGTGCCCGTTCTGGAGCGCGATGTTGCCCCCGTGCTTGTTCGTGAGCGGCGTGCGAGGGCCGCTGCTGATCTGCGGGGCGCAGAGCAAAAACGGTGCACACAGCGTGCGAGCAGGTGTCGCCCGTGGAGCATGATGCAATGTACCAATCGCGGTACCAATCGCTGCACCAGTCGTACCGTGATGTCTGTGGCAGTGTTAAGGTACGACGCCTTGAACAGCACCCCGTTGTCCGCGTTGTGGACGCGCACGTCACGGATCCAGCTGCGCAACAAAACCCACATCACAAATTATAAAAACAATACGGTAATACGGCGTTTCACAGATGTTTCTGCATGCCGGAGCCTGACAGTCGTTAGCAAAAC
>QAXD01000019.1:204687-229797 GCA_004335575.1 Haematococcus sp. NG2 | reverse complement strand
TGTGTATAAGAGACAGCCCCCACACAACGACCCCGCCCCCACCCACGCACCCAGGTACTCGTGCCGCCTGTCGGCCCATGTGCCGTTGTCGCGGTATGCACGCGCGCCGTCGCTGACCAGCACCCACTGCTCAGGGGGGATCTCCAGCAGCTCAGCCTGACCCGCCGCCCGCAGCTTGCGCACAGTGCTCATGTTGCCCACCAGCTCCATGCCTGGACGATGCAAGCACGGGAGGTGGGTCAGTGTGCAGGAGGGCAAGAGCAGGTGGGGTAGAGCAAGTAGGCAAGAGGAGGTGGGCTAGGGCAGGTGGATGGGCAAGAGCAGGTGGGCAAGGGCAGATGGGCAAGAGCAAGTAGGCAAGATAGGGCAGGTGAATGGGCAAGGGCAGGGTGAACAAGAGGGGCGGGCAAGAGCAGGTGGGCTAGGGCAGGTGGATGGGCAAGAGCAGGTCGGGTGCAGGAGGTGGGCTAGAGGAGGGCGAGCAACAGAGCCAGTCAGAGGTGACAAGGCGGCATCAGCGTTTGTAAAACACCATGGTCGGCTGTGTGTTGCAGTACGGGCAAGCACAGCTACTGCTGGTGCCTGCTTCTGCTCTTGTTCTTGCTCTGATGTGTTGTAACCGGGCCCACCCCAGGCAGTGTCACACGGATGATGCAGCCATGGCAGCCGCAGCCCCTGCTAGCCCACTGCCACTGGTCCCGGCACATGTCGTCAATGTTGTACTTGGCCTTCCATCGCAGCTCAGACTCGGCCAGGTTGGTGGCAGCCCCTGCACGCCAGCACCAGCTCGCACACACCGACAGAACCTGCCCCAGCAGCACGGCAGGGCGCACAACGAAACCACGTACCCAGGGCATCTGTGAAGATGTAGATGTCCATGGGGGTGTACGGCGCCAGGTTGCGCTGCAGCAGCTGCAGGCTCGCCTCCATGAACGCGTTGCGCGTGGCGTACTCCCTTGCGGAGGGCTGCCGCTGCAGGTACCTGTGGGCGACGGAGGCACAGGGCACGCACGGAATGCCAAACGCTCAGTGCGTGCTGTCAGCACACAGTCAACTGCCCCTAGCGAGCAGTGGCACGACACATGGTTGTTTGTGGTTGGCGCTGCATCGAGGACAGAGCACGGCGGCCGCCTGGTGGGTCAGCCTGAGTGCGACACGCACTTCCATGGGCATGTTGAGCGGCCCTGGTGTGCACGACCAGGCGACGAACCCACCCCCACATCAGGTGCTCACGGCACATCATCCAAGGCACGGCAAGGAGAGGGTGAGAAGGAGGATGGGCAGGAGGTGGTGGGAGAAGACAGGATCGCGCAGGATGGGTGAGAACTGTCCCCTCTAAACAGGTCTACTGGAAAACAAGCATGCTGGCACGTGGGGGCTACACCATGCACAGCCACACACACTGCCCAGCGGGCTTCACCCAAGGCTCATCGCCTGCCATGCAACAACCGCTTCCAGCCACCTCAGACCCTTCAGACACACACACCACCAGCGCATGCCACGCACATGACAGCTAGCCGGTCGGCCACAGCTGTGTCCTTGGCAGCGCTGCGGGCCATGAATGCGCGCGCAGTGCTCAGCTGCCCCTCATCCCCCTCACGCAGCTGCGTGATGCAGGCGATGCCTACACAGCGGCCGTGGCTGCGGCTGCGTGGTGGGCTGGGGTCTGGCGACGTGGTGGCTGGGTCAGTGCTGTCCGCGGCAGCGTTGCTTGGGGGTGAGCCCCCTTCCTCCTCCTCCCGGTCCTCCTGCACGTGCTGCTCCTCCTCCTTGTGTGTTTCTCCTTCCTCCATAGGTGTTTCTCCTTCACCCTTGGATGATTCTCCTTCACCCTTAGGTGCTTCTCTCTCCACCTTTGCTGCTTCCCCTTCCTTGTCCTCCGCTGCCTCTCGCCCCGCGGCCTTGCTGCTGGCTGGGCTGCCACCCGGCAGCTTGGGGGCCACTGTTTTGTTGCTCAGGTCCAGCAGCCACGCAGCGGAGCCTGCGCGCGGGTCGTCCAGGAACGCGTGGCGGTCCACGCCCCATGCAAACCGCTCCAGCACAATCTCCTGCGTGGGTGCGTGCACGAATGTGCGCACAGAAGAGGCTGGGCGAGTGTGGTGCACACATGTTGGCACAGATATTAGTGATGGTGTTCGGCTAACGACTGTCGGGCTCCGGCACACAGAAACGTCTGTGAAACGCCGTGTTATTGTTATTATTAGATATGCTGTATAATAGTGTGTTGAGACAAGTGCAGGGACCACCCCGTTGGCAGACCTCCACAGGCCTCATCTTGAGGCAGGTCCCAGCACCCAGAAGCCTACCCCGCCTACTCCCCAGCAGGTCATTTCCCGTGCATCCCTGCTACCACCTGCAACCATAACACACACCTCCGTGATGCTGCTGTGCCAGCACCCCACAAATGTGTGGGACTGAACTGCGACCTCGTCCTCAACCTGTGGTGCATGCATGGGCAGCATGCATGAGGCACCGCAGCCGAGCAGGCTTTGTGAGATAACTGCCAGTGTCCCAGGCAGCGCCTGGGCCAAGCTGCTTGTGGAACATCTCTACACCATGTGGTATGGTCTGACATGACATGAAGGCTTTGCACTACATGCTCCAGCTGTTACAGGCTCAAGCCTACAGCCATTCAGGGCACAGGCCCCACCGTACACATCCACCAGGCCGCAGGGCACGCACCAGAGAGAGCAGGGTGGCAGTGGGTGGTGCGTCACACCCCAGCAGTTGGTCAAGCTCTGACATGTCCATGAATAAGGGGTCCAGCCCCTGTTGCGCAAGGATGCTGGACACGAGCGGCCGGATCTTGGGGTGTGCCATCACGAACAGCCCCGCCAGCCCGCTCTTGTCCATGGCACTGCGCACGTGGGGCCCCAGCGTGCGGTGCAGGTGGGCCAGCTCATTGCTGCACTCCACTGCTGCGTCGGTGTCCATCTTTTCATCCAAGAGCTTCACCTCTGGGTGGTCCTGCCACAGCTGCAGCGTGAGAAGGAAAAGAATAAAGGGACAGGAAAGGGCAGGGAAGGAGCATGAGAAGAGGGAAGAGCATGGCCACGTGTGAAGCAGGATGAAGGGTGGATACATTGAACAAGTGCAATGTAGCCGTATATACTCCGATAGCTTGCATGTTGTGGAGCACTATCATTCAAGCTGGCAACCTGTACGCAAGCTGCACATGCAGAGGTCTGGTGCCCGACCCTGCACATTACACAATACACCATGAGCTGAATACAGGCACGTGGTTTGCAACTCACTTTCAAGCAGCCATCTGGGTATGGCCGCACATGAACTGCCAGATAGTTGCTGGTCCCAAGCCGATCAGTGACAAACTTTGAGGCCGACTGCACAGCAGCATGCAAGGAATCAACAAAGCGAGGTGTGTTAAACATGACCAGAGCGGTGCAGCATATGAGGTATCCATTAGCTGAGCGGACAGCGTGGGATGTGAAGAGGGCAGCTGTGTGGAAAAGCATTAA
The DNA here is from genome assembly GCA_004335575.1 of Haematococcus sp. NG2. Taxonomy (NCBI): domain Eukaryota; kingdom Viridiplantae; phylum Chlorophyta; class Chlorophyceae; order Chlamydomonadales; family Haematococcaceae; genus Haematococcus; species Haematococcus sp. NG2. The sequence continues at coordinate 226,321 of QAXD01000019.1, read as the reverse complement.
CTTATATGCTGCTGGGGCAGAGGGTGCTGGTGGTTTCAAGGTCCAAGGAGTGGGAGACCCAGGTCCGGGATGACTCAGAGGATGAGGTATGCTGTACATCAATCACACACCTTCTGCAACCAGGTGCTCTTCCTCAGCTGACGGTCCGCCTACGAACATGCACGTCCACGTTCCCACGTTTCCACCACTCACACAATCAGTGCAACGTGACAAGGCAGGCACGCACTCGCCCACTGCCACTGCATGCAGTGCGGCCTACAGGAGGCTGGCACCAACTGCCACATGTGGTGCGGGCAAGAGCAGTGCCACCCAGGATTCAAATGAATGGAGAAGCAGCCTGTACACCCACAGTCCATGGGCCCCAGCATACATGCCGCACCTCAAACATGACTGTTTGGCATCTGGTGTCATGGGGCCGTGTGGATGAATCCTGGTTGGCATGCATGTGGTCTGCCACATCCATCATGGCCACATACCTGGGCACAACATGATCAACGTACGGGTACATTTACCAAGACAGGTGAGATCAGCCTTGGGCCAGCACGCAGCATACAAGTATGTATGCACAGCAGCATACATGCAGGTGAACCACTGGTGAGACAGTCGCAGCGAGCAACCAGGACGACGCCACTTGGTCAACCCTGCGAGCCTGGGGTGCGTGCGCCACTGACCAGGGCCGGGTCAGTTACAGGTGCACACTCACTTGAACTGGTCCAACATGGCCTTCAGAGTGGCCATGCCAGTGGGGTCACAATGAGGCCGGTCAAACGTTGCAATCGTGGCTGACTCAGGCAACGTCACACCGGACATCTTGAGTGCCTGCATGAGTCACCTCACACCAGGACAGGTTCGTGAGCGCCTGCACCAGCATTTCACACCACATTGTGCAAGCACTGCATGCTGCCTGCTGCTTCACTATGCGCTGCAAACCTCACTGAGTGCATGCCCACATCCTGCACTGATAGATGCTGTCCCTTGATCTGCTGTTTTGCTGGCCCAAAAACACGCAGTGGAATGTAGGTTATGGCAGCGTGGCTCTCACTTGTTCGATGTAGTATCTGTCCTTCTTGATGTCACGGTTCTTTGGGATGAGGATGGCATCTGCGGGCAGCACTCAACATCTCGTCTCAGGCATGTACGCATGGCCAAGCGTTTGATAGGAGCAGGTATCATGGCTAAATTAGGATAGCGGGAGCGAGGCTGAATGCAGCACAGGGGCTGTTGCCACTGACAAACACTGACAAACAATGCCTGGGTACGCGCTAGGGGTACCTGCCACTGCTGTACCCTGCCACACACATGCGTACACATACAGGCGATACATTGCATCACCATGACAGCTTGACTTGTTACGTGACTGGGGTTTCCCAGATCCTGAGAGCTACGCGCAAGTTCCTAGAACTGGCCTAGGAGCGCATGCCCCTATCAGCAGCAAACCATCCCAATGCAACATGTAGGTCATCACAAACCTTACTTCACCCGCCAATCAAGCACCAACTAACACCCACCCCGCAGCCCCACGCACCTAGTACCCCGTCCCACCCAGCGGCTTTCATGTCTGCCACAGTCGTCACACTTGACCACTCCTGGACATGATCCCTGTGGCCACCAAGTAAGTGTGCCATAACAAGGGAGAATCATTTGAGACATACACTTGCAGCTGCCGCTTGATTGTCTGTGGTCTGCGTGCTGTGCTCAACAGTGGTTGTAACATCACAGCAGCGCATGGCAGTGTTAGTACGTGAGCACAGCATCTCATCAGCTCCCAGTGCGCTTGCACGCAAACGAGCGAGCGTCATGTGGCCTGTCATGTATGTGCCGACTACGCACCAGTCAAAGATGTTGCGCAGGGGCAGGAAGAGGTGTGGAGCACCCGGGAAGCACAAGTCCTCGCCACGCGTGGCCCTTGGAGGTGGCGCGCGGTGCTCGCGGCGTGCTGTAGCCTCAGCATCTCGGTCCATGTAGTGCTCCAAAATCCTGCAGTACATGGCACAACACAGGCGATGGCCCACGCAGGGTCGTCAACCGACAACCGTCCATCATTTGACTGAATTTAACTGAGGTTGATACCCTGTATGCATGCTGCAACATGGATTGTGCCGCTGCTTGCTGAAAGTGAAAGCAAGCCAGCGGCAGGGTCGGACCGCACCATCAGTTGCACGCTAGCCGAGACGCGCAGCACGTACAGTATCAATTCTTAAACACTTCATGGCGAGAGCTGTTGTACTGCATATGAGAGCTACCACGCAAGAGAGCTACTGTATACGAATGGACATACAGGCTACTGTAATATAACACTGCCTACTGTGTCAAGGTACAGGCCCCTGCGTAGAGACACAGAAGAATGTACACACCCTGTCTGGATGAGCGTGCGGTTGAGCAGCCTGGCAGTTGCCAAAAGCCCTCGCAGATCTCGCAGCTGCACCAAGGAACAACAACAAGCAAGCTGAGAGTGCAGTGTGCACCTCTCTGCATGGACCTATGTGGTCAGCTGGCCATGCACCTCGTAACAGCTGCAGTCAGCTGTCCACAGCACATGGATGGACCACATGTGTGCCGGTACCATCGCATCACCTGGTTGTGAGGGCCATACAGCAGGATGGGGAACACGTAGCCCGAATTCCCTGCGCCAGCAGCTGCTGTCGAGCGTCTTCCTCCGGCCTGCTGGTTGGTATCTGATGCGTAAAGCCTTCGCGCTCGCACTTGGGGTTGCACAGCAGATGCAACCAATAGTGCCGACCACGTGCATAAGATCAGCCTGAGTCCGCCGGCCATCTGTAGCACTCTCAGCCGGTGGCCCGCTTGCAGTACGTGGAGCGCATTGATTGCCTAGCTGCAGCGCCCGTAAGCTAGTTTAGACAGCACGCTTGCGTGCTTGCCGGATATATCACTCAAACAGGAATGCACCTTCTTCAGAAGTTCACCGGAAATGGGTCAATTCAACTTGTTCAAGTGGATGCAGCGTTCATGAACCTCACTGGAAAGACAAAGTGGGCTTAAGTGTTGTCGGACTCTCTAGATCGATGACAGGTTAAGGCCTGGTCTGCACAACGGAAAGGCATAATAATAAAGCAGATCTGCTGCAACGGTGATCACGGCGCAAACTGCATCGATCCGCCTGGTCCATCCACCTCGCCAAGCCCAAGTACATTCGCCTTTTTCAAAATGTGGGTTAGTCACAGGTTTTGTCATGCTGCTCACGATATATGTTACACGCGCTATCACCCGCTGTGGACACTTGGACGTAACGGGTTGCATGCCGTGCACATGCCTCGCTCTGCACATGGTACACATGCAGAAGGCCTCCTCAACCAGCAGGCATGGCCTGGAGCCTGCGGCCATGTGTCCTGCTCGCCCTGTTGCACATTGCAAGCGTACGGTCCGCTGCAGACACACCCAGTAGCAGCCCCAGCACATCAGCACAGCAACCAAGGCCGCCTGCATCGTCACAGCTGTTCAGCGTGCCAAAAGACAGCATCCTGCAGAACTGGGCGGCGGATGTGCTGCGCTTGGCAAAGGGTCGCAAGCAGCTGGATTGCAGCAAAGACATGGGATGGCTGTCAGAATACCAGGCATGGCACGCCAAGGCCATCCTGAATCCCAAAACTGCCAAGTGAGGTACACTCTTCAGGGTAGCAGGCTTTTGCACTGCCATCAGCCCGCCCATATGGGCATATATAGGGCATGGATTGTGGCAGCCATATGGGCATATATAGGGCATATATAGCGCATGGCTTGTGGCAGCGCAGGGGGCATGGGCATGGCGTTTCGGTCAACCTGTCTTCTTACCATCTGCCCGCTGATCATGCGCATTTGCTGCTGTACATGAATTCAGATTCATCATTTACGTCTGTGGGGGTGGCATTGTGGCTCATCTTGGGACAGCGCACTGCAAAGGTGTGCTTTCATCAAGAACGTTGGTTGTGCAATGTTGCAAGGGCCAAACCACAGGAAGGGGGTGCCCTGCGAATGGGTCTGAGTTTGCCAGCAGATTGGAACATTGGACATCTGTAACTGGTTGCTTGTGTTCTGTCCGAGATCTCACCTGCCACACACACATGCTCTGCACCACGATTACCACTAACAGTCAATGCCACACATGCAAATGCAGGGCTGGGTGACAGGGTTCGGGGCATTGGGGAGGCGCTTCGAGTGGCTGTCGCAACACGACGCGTGCTACTGATTGGCTGGAGCCAGCCCATGCCCCTTGAGACCTTCCTTGTGCCTCCACAGGGCGGCATTGACTGGCGAGTCAAGACACAGTACGGGTGGGTGATCTACTGATCCGCTCGGCTTGCCTGCATACTTCAGAAATCAAGTTTGGCACTGGAGACATGTGATACTCAACCTGGCCCTGCGCAACTTCGTGGCCAGTTGAACTGCTGCACCGCATGTGCCCTACAGGTTCAAAGATGAGAAGAGTGTGAAGAGTGAAATAAACCTACATGTGCCATTCATCAAGGGCATGCCAGTTGAGCTGGTGAGTCTGAGGATGTGCGCACAGCGTGTGACTGCGCACACAATTGTTGATTAGGGGCAGCTCAGCGACAGCTGCTGCTACCGTGTGCTGGTGTATCCCTGCCATTGTGGCCATGCCAGGTTAACACAAATGCTGACATGCACTGCTGATGACCGCGTGCATGCTGCACAATGCGCGAAATTTGCAGGGCCCTGGCCATGCCGAGAAGGACCTGAACAGCACACGTGTGATTGGTTTTGAGAGCAACTGGATCGACAGATCCAGGTGATGGTGCAATACTACACTTCACGCAGCTTGAACAGACATCGGCTATCATCACTGTCCGTGTTGCGCTTGAACCGCTAGCTCACAGGAGCCTTCAGTGCTCTGCATTGCTTGGAATTGGGTGACACGAATCCTGTTGCAGGCATCATCCAGCCACCTGCCATGCGTTGCTTCACTTCCTTGTTACCTGCTGCCACCAACTCAGTGCACCGACGTAGTATGTGTTGCCTGCTTCATGACGCCCCACTCCGCCAGCGCAGCTCTGGGCAGCAGCTACCAGGTCCCATCCTTGGCCGGGAGGACTCTGCCGAGCATGCGTGTGTGTTCAAGGCACTGTTTGAGCCTGTGCCGGAGCTCACACGCCGCATCCAGGCTGTGAGAAGGTCAGGCGGTACAGCAGCTGGGGTTTAGGGTTTAGGTTAGGCTAAACCCCTAAACCCTGGGTGCAGCACGGGCGCCTCTTGCTCTATCTGATTTGTCATATCTGACGTTGGTTGAATGGAAGGCCAGCTCAGGCGTGTGTATGATGTGAGGTATTGGTGACAGTCACTGTACTGCACTGTACTGTGCTGTACTGTACTGCTGCAGGGAGCTTCTGGGTTCTGACACTCAACCATATGTGGCAGTACACCTTAGGCTGGGAGGTGGGTGTGCTGTGTCTGATCGTTGCTCGCTACATGGCCACCCTGCTAGTTGATCACGCCATATATGGTTCTAACTTGGGATGTACCTATTCCAACAAACAAGCTGGGTTGCACATGCGCAGGAATGCTGACTGAGAGAGAGTTGCAGACGCGGTTGGGGAACAGGGACCAGCTGCAGGCAAGCAGTGACCTTTGAGCCTGGCTTTGTTTGCACTGGAACTCCTGCTTGCATGTGGCTGTGTGGCGTTCTCACAGTGTGTGCAGCTGTACACACGCGAGTGGCTGTCCTGCTTTCTTGGGTGGGTGCAGGGATTTCTTGCAGCCATCACATGTGCACGCTTCCTGGCGCTTGATAAGAACATCACAGCTCCAATTGTCGTATGTGAGTGTCGCAGTGCCATGACACCACTGCATCATGTGCTGCTGTATGTGTTGATCTGATGCTCATGACTGTGCATTCACCAGTGCCCACACCACTACCATGCACTATGGATGTGCCATGGAACACAATCTGTCTCGCATCATGACGTACTGCAGTAACAGACAACACCTTGTTGAGAGCGCAACTGGCAGCTGGCTTCTTCAGTGGGCTGGTGGGACCAAAGGTGTGCTCCATGCATTTGTGTTATATTGCCTCAGTAGGCATGACAGAGGGTGAACGGCCTCAATGGTTGGTCTGGATCGCCTGAATGGTCTGGGGCACAGACACTCGCTCTGTGGGTCCTGGATTTGCGCTCTCACCTTCTTGTACCTGCGCATGCAAAGCACTCATTCGACTGTATGTGTCAACGGTGTGCACATTGCTGCGCCCATAGAGCGTTGCTGTGCACATCAGCAAGGAGCACTCAGGCGATGTGGACACGCACATGACCACATTTGAGGACATTGGGCTGCTGGCCCACTCCACTTGCCTTGTTAGCTCAACATCCGGCTTCTCGTTCGTGGCAGAAAACTGGGGCAACCACAGGTGTGTGCTGCGTGGACATGTGCTGTGTTGTTGAAGCACAGGACAGAGTTGACGGGCGTTGCATCTGTTGCTGCTTGGGCTAAGCCGTTCCTTGCGCTTGTCTCTTGGCTGAGGTACACGGCAGGCTGCACAGTGTCACTCTGTTATATGCTCATGTCGCCCTTGATTTGGTTTGGTTGTTTGTGGCCTGGTCCTGTGGCCCTCACGGCACAGGTGCGTCATATCAGTGGATGCGTGTGCCAAGTCGTATGAATCACACTTCTCTGCGGCCTCAAGGGGGCGGCGGCTCTCAGCATCCCACCGCCAGCAAGCAATGGCTGCCATGGCTCAGATGGCAGGTCTAGATGTCACAAAGGCGCTTGCTTTGTGAGCGGTAGTGCGGTACCAAGTTTCAAGCCAACCTTGGAAGACAGGCACGACCCTCAGTTCATGGGTGTTGTTCATGTACCAGCATCACGATTCATTCAGCCACCTTGGTCAACACGCCTTGGGTCAACATATCTTGGTCAACACTTGAAGTGTGGGGTTGCAGCGTGTAACCTGCATGTTCTTGTTACGTCCTGTAAGGAGTTCTGTGAACAATAAGCTGTGCCAGGCATACAGTCACGCATGGCAAGACGGCTCTGTGTAAGCTGCCATCAATCAACAAGCGGCTCCATCGCGACTTTTGCATTTCTGTTCAGGCTTTGCTTACTACTGGTTGTGCTTGTGCAATGCTCACGGCCCGTTGAGGCCCTTGCCACCATTGTCATCACTACAGTACAATGTAGTGCTGTGACTTCCGTCCTACAGAACAGCACTTGCGCTGCTGCAGGTCATAAAGTTGCTGGTACGGTTATGCAGCCGCAGGTTGAAGTTGTGTTGTGAGCTGTGACAGATGCCAGCAGACCAGACCTTCAAACCTCGCGCAAGCCCATACGCATCGCACGATCAATCTTAACATCTTAATAAAATGGATGTTGAAGTTGTCAATTATCTGAGGGCTTCATGGTCAGGACAGGGCCAGCGACAGTCACAGAGAGGATTGCTTCGAGGATCCTGCAAATTTATGCGATACACGTTGGTGGCGTTGTGTCTGCTGCTGGTGGCTTCACCTGGAGCTCTGGGCAAAACCGGCAGTCAACCACTCACCAACAGACGCCAGCTCATTGTCGACCGAATAGCTGCTGCAACTGCGCGGGATGAGGACGTCGCATTGCCCCCTCCGGACCTTGGGTTGACTTTGGGAGAGGTGCATGCGAAGCGCGTTGCTGCAGCCATGCAGGAGGCCGCACATGCTGGGCGTGTGTGGGCGCCCAGGGCAGGGTATGGCAATGCCAGCGCCCCACTGCCCACACCAGACAGTGCAGGTGGCAGCAGCGCGATGGCTGCAGCAGCGATGCAGGTGGCACAATGCATCAACAACAAGTTTGAGCGCAAGAACGTGACGTGGGCCAGCGCGATGGCTGATGACTTGGCCAGTGTGGAGGTGGCTGGCGCATGGATGACAGCCAAGAAGCGTGATGTGCCCGTCACGCTCGTCACGCAGTCCACAGTTGACCGCATACCCCAGCTGTACACGCAGTGTAAGACCTGGGCAGGGCCGTTAGCAGTCGTGCTGTTCCTAGCACTGGAGCAGTCAGAAGCAGGGCCCCTCAGTGCAGAGAACGAGGCCCGCCTGTCCAAGGCCATCCTGCACGTGCGTGGGCTGCTCACGCATGCGCACTTGTCAGGAATGGGCACGGGGCTCAAATCTTGCCTTCTTCCTGATGCATATGTTGGGTTGATCAGGCATGCCACATCAGGATGTGGACAGGGATGTGGATACCTGCACATACAGAACATGCACGGGGAGGGGTGGCGGGGGGTGGGGTGGAAGGTGGCATGGCATGGCTGCAAGGGCAACTCCCATCACGTGTTTTGTGCACTGTTCTCTTCTGGCCTTGTGCCGTTCCACACCCAGCTGAATGGCCACCTCCTGCCCATCACACACGTGACGCTCTCACACAATGTCCCACGTGACAGGTCAGCGGCTTCTATGATGACATCGAGCGCGACCCCACCGCGTGCAAGCCTGACATCCTGCTGGTGTATGAGGTGAGGCTCTTGAAACATTGTGAATCAAATGGACCCAGACCCTTCCAGCTAGGGTTTCTGCACTAAATTAGGGTTTATCAATAAGATATACCCGGCTTGTTACTATCACATGTAGCCACCCAGCCGCACAGCTTCCACCCCTCCCCCGAACGCCATGCCCTGACAGTCCAGCCCTGCCTGACGATGCGCCTGCACAAGGCCAGACACAGGTGCACGATGTTGCTGTAATTCCAATGGTGCATTGGTGCTCCGCCGTTCCACCGGCTTGAGCTGCAGGTGTACGGCGAGCGGCGTGCAATGCTGCTGTACCCCATCAACCTGCTGCGCAACCTCGCACGCCTCATGGTGCGCCTCAAATAAACAATGGAAACAGCACGGCGTTTCACTGCGCCCCAGGCCTGTGCGCCCCATCGGGTGCTGAAAATAGACTCGTCAGCTGTGCCAGCGTAATGCAACTACACACCTGTGGTCCAGCACACAACAATACAGCTTCCAGGTTGCACCCGAACAGCACCAGCAGCAGTGCAGCAGCAGCACGCTCTGCAACAGCTGAAAATGCACTTAAGCAACAGCCGAGCACTGCTGTCAGGCACTGTCACATGTCACACATCACTCCGCCACGGCCCTGGCTCAACTCATCCCTGTGTCCTGTGCCCACAACTAACAGGCGCGTACGCCACTGGTGGCCTTGGTGGATGTGGATATGGTGTTGTCCTCCAGCATACACACCATGTTCAAGGACCCCGCCTTTGCAGATCAGATTGTGGAGGTGAGTGGGACCAAGCTGTCAGGCTCCGGCATGCAGAAACATCTGTGAAACGCCTCATCATTATCACTATTAGTGGGACCAAGCCCTTGCTGGGGTGGCCAGGTGCTGGGGGTGCAAAGTGTGCGTGATTGGGCACAGCTGGCCATGGAACCATGTCTTGCGCGCGGCATAGTGGTGCCAGCTGATGTGCCCAGTGCTGACACCGCTGGCACGCTGATATTCCTAGCCATAGCATGCCTGCATGCTGTGCAGCTGGCTCTCTGACTCTGTTGCGTGCTGCTGCGTGCTGCTGCATGTGTTCGACGGTCTCCACACAGGAGGCCCGTAGCAGGGTGGCGTATGTACTGCCTGCGTTTGAGACGTACGGCATCCAGCGGGAAGCTGCTGCCTTGGCAGACCTCCTGGCCACAAGGGACAAGGTGTGGCTGCCTGTGTCATATCACAATGCAAATTTGAAGATAAGATGCCTGTCGCAAAGTAGGAATGTCGGTAGTATGACTAATACCGTGTCAGAATGGGCAGTGTGGGAGGTTTCGTTGCAGCTTGCACAACTGTGCGAGGCAGAGCACACATCACAGCAGAGAGTAGGCATACCCAGGTCGCCCTTGGCTTCACGCCGTCCTCCTTGCGTGGTTGTGTGGTCCTTGTGCATGACAGCTGTCTGCCTCATTCTTACAGCTTTGTACGGGCCGCATACCGTGTGTGACCCACAAGCAATGGCACCTCGGCATGTCCCCCATCACCAGTCCCATGTCTGCAACCTCTCCATGTCTGATTGCATGCCCCACACCTCATGGGCCACTTCTGACTGCCTGTCTCACTGCGTGTCTGACTGCAATCCCCCTTTTTGAACGTCTGACCCCCTCTGACTGCCTGTCTGACCCCGTGTTTGACTGCCTGTCTGACGCTGCGCCACGCCAGCCCTTCCTGGTGTCCTCCGTGAAGCGGCGCATCGCTGGCCCGTTTGACTCCAAGCGCTTCGCCCTGGGCCACGCATGCACCGACTTCAACAAGTGGTACACCGCGGACAAGGACTACTTCATCACGTATGGAGAGCGGTACGCTGAGGTGGCGTTGGGTGCTTGCATGTGAAAGTCCTGGGTGTGACAGTCCTGGCTGTGACAGTTCTGGTTGTGACGGTTCAGGCCCACCTCTCAGCCGTTTCATCACCGTCAGCTGTGCTGCCCACAGCTTTTGATCCAGCTGCAATGGAATGGATGACATCGCTGTTCCTGCACTTGGCAGCCAGGTGGCCGCGTCTTGATGTGTCTGGCCGCGTCTTTCTGTTTCTGTGACATGACCCGGGGCTTTGATCCCCTTGCTGTGCACTGCAGCTACGAGCCTTGGGTCATCGTGGACCGCTTCGCAGCACCCTGGCATGATGTGCGCTTCCGGTGAGAGGCGCTCAGCCCTCGTTTGGCTCAATCCTTCAGTTCCAAAACCTGCATGCTGCACACAGCCCCACACTCGAGTGTGATGCCGGGCCCTGGCCCAAGCATCCGCTGCCTGCGCCCTACCCGCGTAGCCGCACCCTTGGCATCCCAGCGCCGCGCATCTGAATGTTAAAAATCATCCAAGTGCTAATCCTTCCAGTCCAGCAGCTGGACGAGGCCCATTTGATATGGATCATCTTGCCTGCCACGCACCATCATGTGCCCCAGTCCTCTCCACTCCCATGCTGCTTGCGCCCGCTTGGCGAAAATGATTTCATGTTTCATAGTCCTGTACAGCTCCTGAAACGGTGCTGCTTGCTCCCGCTTACTGGAAGTATCTTCGTTCGTTCCCGTACAGCTCCTGAAACGGCCCATCTCCGTTCTTACACCCGCCCTGCTTTGTGTCATTGCAGCGGCTACGGCAACAACAAGATCCAGCACATCGCACACATCAACGCCACTGGGTTCAGGTTCAAGGTCTTGTCGAGCGCATTCATCGTGCACAGGTGAGGCTCTTGGGACAGAACACACTATAGACGCTACATGGGTAGAGATGCGGGGAACGTTGAGAAGCATGAGGCAAAAGCAGGGTGTGGCCTCCACACAACCCACGGCACCGCGTACTCCACAGATGGGTTGCCATCCGGAACAGTGAAACCCTATATGGATGTCCAGGGGCATCAGCCTTGCACACCGGAGCGCGTGCTGCCCTAAACCCTAACACCCTAAACCCTAAGACCCTAACCTGAACCCTAAACCCTAAACTGCTCCCGCATGCTGTTCTGCACCCATGCCTGCAGGGCGCACAAGGAGACCAGTGTGCGCATGCGGCTGGTGGCCAGCATGCAAGCGTACCATGCCGCCAAGGCCATGAAGCAGCCAGTGGACACGACCACTGTGTATGGTCACACTCGGGTGTGTGATTGTGTAATACGGTAATAATAATAACACGGCGTTTCACAGATGTTTCTGCATGCCGGAGCCTGACAGTCATTAGCCGTGATTGTGTGTTTCCTTCAGACATGCCGTGCGCACACTGTTGTGGGGTGGTGGCGTCCTGCGGTGTGAAGCATGGGTTATGCGTCTATGAGAGCATGTGGTACTGTGCTGCCTGCCTCTGGCAGCTGGTCGGTATGCAAGTTTGCTTGGGTGGCATCACACTTAGCTTGTGAGTAACGTCGGGCTGGGCTAACTGTTGGTACTGTGCGCCGCACCGCATGCCCGGCCGCAGACCATGTTTGACCGGCTTTGTACTGCTGACTGTTTGTACCGGCCGCAGACCATGTTTGACCAGGCCAAGGCGCTGATGATGAAGGGCAAGTTTGTGGCCACCGTGGACCCCGCCACCACCAACTGCCGGGCCAAGCTGCTGTGGTGGAAGACGCAGGGGGAGCTCGCGGCTCTGGGCGTGCAGGGTCTGGGCGTGCAGGGTCTGGGCGTGCAGCCCCAGCACGCCTGACGCGTGCTGCTTCCTCTGAGGAAGAAGGGGAGCTCGCGGCTCTGGGCGTGCAACCCCAGCACGCCTGACGATGGTTCATGATTGGGCACACTGCCCACCATCCCAAAACATGCCCCGCACAGTCCCAAACACCGAGCTTACACGCGATTCTGCCCCAGAGGTACCAGGGGATTGATTCATCCGCGACCCGGTCCTAGCAGTCACGCCTTCTTCCTCAGAGGTGCGAGAGGATTCATCTCCGAGCGTCTCTGCGCGGATATGGACCTGCCCTAGCACACTGGGAGTTGGATTGAGGGTCCCTTTTCTGCTGTTCGGCTGTTGGAGGCAGGTGGGCACAGGTCAGGGGGAGGCAGGATGGCTGATGGCACACGATGCCAGGCTGCACGAGAGGCTGTGATGCAACACAGCATGGCCATGGCACAGAGCATCAGGGCACTTAGGTTTCAAGGACAACGAGGGTTTAGCGACGTTGTACATAGAGGGGGTTGAGGCACGTGCGTGCGCGTTGTTAGTTACACCCGTACATACTCAACATAAACAGCTGGACCATCTTTCACATGGCACTGTGCCAGCCGGCGTCATCTGCGGCTGCTTGGCAGTTGCTTCACCATCACTTCATACATGTGTGCAAATGAGTTATCAACAACTGGGGGCTATGGGGCGCTGGGGCTCATAAGACACATCACACATGTACCAGTGGATGTTGATATGTGAGTGATCTGAGGTTGCATGCACCATATGGTATCAGGCCAGGTATGGGGCACATTATTGGGATGCATGGATGCTGTGGTTGCTAGTAACTCACAGTTGATTGCACTGCCAAGGAACACCTGCAGTGTTCATGCGGTGAGGGAGTTGTAATGCAGCATGTCGGGATTGTCGGCCGGCCATTGCGTGCACAGCTGTGCTGCAGCTACCCTTGTACAGTCTGCAGCCACCTCATGTCCAATGAGCCCTACCTCAGAACTGCACGACACAGCGCGCAGCCCTTTCAACATAATGGCGCAAGATTCATTAGGGTTTAGGGTTTGGGGTTAGGGGCAGCACCATCAGCTGCTCTGTGCACTACTAGATCAAAGAATGCAGAGAAATTGCAATCCTGCCTAAAGCTGCTGGGCATCATAGAAACGTCCCCACACTCACTCCTTACCCCAAGATATCATGCCACGCTTGTCAACTCATCATGGAATCATCATTTTGCTTATGATATGTTGATGGAACCCAACACGGGCTTGAATTCACAGCACAGCACGCGCACACACTCTCAGCATCTCTAAGTTAACAGTGCCATGGTGCAAAGCAGTTAGGTGGACTATTTATCATGTTTATGTTTGGGCCAGAAACAGTTGCCGGGAAAGGGTGATCCTGAGTTCGTGACAGCTCCGGCAATGGTTGGCGGTCGCCTCCGTCTGGTGATAGTTTGCTTAATCTTCTTCCTATTGAAAGCCCAAACTGCGAGACACCGGGGCTTGAGGGCTGCTGGCGATGACAGCGACACAGAGAGGGGGTTTCTGTTCCCCATCCTCCTCTACGGACCACATAATGAAGTGGGTCGTGGTGTACGCAGCTCTGCCGTCAATGGGCGAGTCTGCGAGATGCCGGACTTGCATGTCACATGTTGCATGATGCTCCGCTGCGCACCACCCTTGACCACCTCCCCGCCATGCTGCTGATGCTGTGGCACTGCTGTGGGTTGGAATGCGCTGCAACAGCTGCGTGACCTAAGGGGTCTGCTGGCGGCTGCAAAGCTCATGGGGCGCACGCTCATCCTCACTGGGTAAGCGCCGCGGCTAAAAGGCTAAAAGGCCCCGCCCATGCCATGCCTGTCACGATGGCGAGGTCGGTTATATGCTTGTCCTGTTTCCGTGGCAGACCAAGCCTGGTATTCAATGGTTACAAACTCACAATGGTTATGGATTCATGATGGTTGCATGAAACACGCAACACACACACCACATGTCACACACCACACACCCCACCTCACACACCCCACATCACACACCCCACATCGCACATCACACATCACACACCCCACGTCACACGCCACACACCCCACGTCACACTTCACACATCACACCTGACACCCCACACCCCACATCACACATCACACGTCACACACAGGATCACGGAGCACTACCTGGACCAGCACCGCACCCTACCCCCCCGCGCGGCTGACTCTTCCTCAAGACCCCCCTGCTTCCCAGATGCACCACACTCCGTCCTGCCCCTCAACAAGCTCTTTGACTGGTGGGTGGGGTGTGTAGGTGCCGCTGTGGAAGAGTGGGTTGAGGCATGTGTGTAGGCCAGACGCTCCAGCCACATGCTTCAAGGCCACCTTATTGAACTCCAGCCCAGCCCCTGATATGTATAAAGATTAAAGAAATACACAACTGTTAACAATGTTGAAGTAATGCTAATAATGCAGTCCATACCCAATGTTTTCCTCAATGTTTACTGCCAGTTTACCAGATGGCAACCCAGTGCGTGCCCACTCCTCACACTTCAATGACGCAGGGACCACGTGTCTCAGTGGGTGGGTGTGACCACCGTGGACCAGCTCAAGGCCCAAGGCTGGGATGGCAAGCTAGGTGAGAAGTAAAAATGAGACTTAGCCAGGCTCGTCATCCATCAGATTCATCATGAGACCCATCACTACCATGGTATCCATGAACACACACGTGTGAGCATTAAGCAGGCATGGAGGGACATGTGTCAAACAGCAGCATCACGGGTTTGACCGCGCAAAGCCATGTAATGATGATAAGATTGATAACGCATACATGATAACGCATGATGATGCACCGCTAAATGATGATGACACGTGTGACCGTCACTCACAGAGGCCATCGTCATCCCCACTGGCCACACCAACAACACCAGCTCAGGGGTGGGCCACCACCAGGCAGACTTTGTGACGCTGCAGCACTACATCTACGCGGTACGTGTTGCAGATATCGAGATATGGAGTTACCGTATCAAGATATGGCGTCGTGATGTGGCGTGGGGTGGGTGGTGCTGTGATGGTGTTGTTTGTTTGTTGTTAGTTGTTCACTGCAGAGTGCAGAGCCCAGGCTCTGATTGTCCGGGGTGGTCCGTTCACCTGTTGGTCCGTTCACCTGGTGTTCTGTTCACCTGGTGCTCCGTTCGCCTGGTGGTCCGTTCACCTGGTGGTCCGTTCGTCTGGCAGTCCGTGCGTCTGGTGGTCCGTTCGCCTGGTGGTCCGTTCGTCTTGTGGTCCGTTCGTCTGGTGATCCGTTCACCTGCTGGTCCGTTCGTCTGCCGCACAGGCGCTGGAGGGGTCCAAGGTTGAGCTGCCCAGCACCGCGTCCATTGCCACAGTGGCCCCCCTCCACTGCAACGCCACTGGCCTGGCCACACTAAAGGCCATGACCTCACGCTTCAAGTGGGTGGAACGGCATCGGCGATTTGTCTGGGCACATACAAACACGGCGCTTCACAGATGTTTCTGCATGCCCGACAACGTCTGGACACATCTGGCTTCGTTATTATTTTATCCGCCTTGCATTTCTGGGACTTGCATGGCATGTGGCTTCGGCATGCCAGCTGCTCATGTGCACGATGGTCCGCTGGGCGGGGGCCAGGTGTACTGTAGCTGCATTCTTCTAGCATGGACTGCTTGAGCCTGACTGAACACTGAACCCTTGGCGGCAGGCGGTGCTGCCCGGTTTGCTTTCCACAACATCAGTGCGCCGTGTTGCTATTGTACTTACTGCCCCCAAGCTCCGTTTCCTGACGCTGTACGTGCAGCATCTATCTGCCGCAAACAGACCCAGCAATCAAAAGGCCCTTGTGGCCCTGTCCGAGAGTGTGAGGCATGGAATGAGTGATTGAATGGCTAAATGCATGCGCAGGTACATCGGCATGCTGAACCCCCCCATCGGCGCCCACCTGTACCCGCGGCAAGACGCCTTCAACCGCTCTCACACCTCACGCTGTGAGGCGGTGGTGTTCGAGGTGCAAAGATATGTATGTATATACCCTGGTATATACTGTATGTAGGTATTATGTACAGTGTGTCTTTTTGAGGTGCAGCCTTGGGTTCCAGGGCGCTAGCGTGGTGGCGTGGTGGCACACATAGACGTTCTGCAGCGCAACGCAGATGGCTGCTCCCTGGCAGCTTCGCCAGCTGCTCTCCACCGCTGCTCCTCTGATGTGCTGTTTCTATGGGTGGCGCGGCGCCACATCTGTTCCGCAACATTTGACTCACCCTGCACCATGTCATATTCATATTCATCCGTGCGCTGCATGCGTCTGCCTGCCACATCTGTTTCGCGACCATCTGTTTCTCATCCTGCACCATGTCATATTCACATTCATCCCTGCGCTGCATGTGTCTGTCTGCAGGCGGACCGACAGCTGCGCAAGAGCAAGTGGCTGCGAGAGGTACTGTATGGGGTTTAGGGTTTACCCATACGGGGTTTAGGGTTTACCCATACGGGGTTGATTAGGGTGTTATAATTACCATATACGGGGTTTATGATCATCTGCACCAGTGTGATATTATTACCATATACGGGGTTTATTAGGGTGTTATTATTATCATACGGGGTTTAGGGTTTACCCACACGCGCACGCGCTGCGCCAGTGTGATAGATGCGTGACCCAGATGCATGCCTGTTGCCACCCTGCCTGCTGGCTGACATAACGTAACACGAACACATGATCAACAGGAACATTGACATAACAGCAGCTGGTCTGGCGGCTCGTCGCTGCTTTCAGCTGCCTGCTGGCTGATCGCTTGGTACTGGATGCTTACCACGGTTTACTAGACACATCCGGCATGCAGAAACATCTGTAAAACGCCGTGTTATTGTTAACACTAGACACGGGCAGCGACCACACCCACAGGATCACACCCAGGAAAGCCTTGCAATCAAGTGCCATCCCTTCATTGCCCTGTTTGCTGTGCTGTACGTGCATGCGCAGGCGGCCGCGCAGTTTGTGAGGAAGCGGTTGGGGACAACCAACTACCTGGCAGTACAGATCCGGCCCTACCAGGACAACTGCTTGAAGGTACAGTCATGGGTGTGTGCGTATGTGTGTAGAGAGAGGGGTGGGTGTTAAAATAATAACATCTATGTTGATGTTGTGTTAACACAGCTAACATAAAACATGTGTTCTTACTGTTACCGACTGCAGCTGTGGGAGGAGCACCCCACCGCAGCCGCCATGGACTCGGGCATGTTATGTTCACAAAGATAACATAAAATCTATCTACTGCATTATAAACATGTGATACTATTGTTCCTGCAGCTGTGGGAGGACCACCCCACGTCAGCTGCGATCGACGCCCGCATGGACGCAGCCGCCGCCACCGAGTGCAAGAAGGAGCACGGCCGCCTGCACCGCACCTTGGGGCCCCTCGTGCGCAGCGCGATGGACAAGAGCGGGCTGCCGGTGCTGTTCGTGATGGCGCACCCGCGCATCCGGCCGTTTGTGACCGACGTGCTGCGCCAGCAGGGGCTGAGCCCGGTGTTCCTGGCCGAGGCGGAGCTGCATGAGTTCCTGGGGTGTGAGGCACCGCCCACCGCCACGCTGCTGTCCATGGTGCGCGCTCAAGGAAGGACTTGGACCTTGATAAGAGGGTTACTTCGTTGTGCCCTTGCTGTTAGTGTTGCTGAATTGTGAACATGCCATAATGCCATACACATGATGCAATGGTGCGCGCTTGGACAGATTTCGTTGTGCTGTTAATATTACTGTTGCTGAGCTGTGGGCATGCCAGATACATGATACAATGGTGCGCGCTCAAGGAGGGATTTTGATGTGCTCTTGCTGTTACTGTTACTGAGCTGTGTCCATATGTACCCATGCCACTGCCCATACCCATGCAGCTGGAGGATGAGATCGCGGTGCAGTCCCACACCTTTGTGGGCACTTGGTGGAGCAGCATCACGGAGGTGCGGGGCTTGGGCACGGGCTGTGCATTTACGTTCGTGTGTGGGTATTCTTTGGTTTCTTTTCGTTTTTTTCATCCAGATAGGATGGGGGCTCGGTGGGACATAAGGGGGGAATGGGGGTTGGGTGGGACATAATCATAACTGGACACATCGTCACGCTCTGTGGGGTATGGGGCCATGGGGGTTGGGTGGGATGTAGATGTGGAGTTGCACGCAGCATGTACAGGCGCACACAGCATGTACAGGCGCACACAGCATGTACAGCAGCCCGCAGTATGCACAGCAGCACGCAGCATGCACAGCAGTACGCAACATGCACAGCAGCACGCAGCATGCACAGCAGCACGCAGCATGTACAGGCGCACACAGCATGTACAGCAGCACACGCTTCATCGCCCCTGCCCCCACACACCCTCGCAGGAGATCATGCTGGAGCGGTTTGCATGGGGCGTGGACCGCCACACGTTCCTGGACGACCCGCGCGCCGGCTCTGCTGCGAGGCTGCTGGACCTGAGCAACAAAACGGTGGCCCCCAAGCTGCCCATGGTGGATGCGCAGGTCGCCGGCTCGAACCCCGCCGCCAGCGTGCAGCAGGTGCAGCAGCAGCACGAGGGCCAGAAGCTGGAGCAGCAGGCCCTGGCAACTGTCCAAGCACCAACTGTCACAACCGTCCAAGCACCAACCGACCCAACTGTCCCTACTGTCCCAACTGTCCAAGCGCCAACTGCCACAACCGCCACAGCCGCCCAAGCACCAACTGTCACAACTGCCACAACTGTCCAGGCACCAACCGTCCCAGCTGCCACAACTGTCCAGGCACCATCGGATGCTGCGTCAGCAGCAGGGGGCAGCGCGAATGCGAGCACATCGCCTGGTGGCTCAGCAACCGCAGAGCATGCGCCTGCGCCCTCCTGCCAAGGCATCCAATGCATTCTCCAGCTGAGGGAGGGTGACCCGGGCCAGTTGCGTGTGGCGCGCGCGTTTGTGTCACGCAGCCGCGCACAGGCGCGCGGCACCCCGGTGGCCGACCGCCTGGCTGTCATGTGAGTCGCGCCAGACAGACGGGTCAGACAGATGGTCAGTCAGGCTGACCCGCCACACGAAGCCCATGTCCAGCCAGCCGCATGGTGCCTCATGGTGTCCGGCCAGCCGCCTAAATCCTTAAACCTTGTACTGCATGCGCTGGTGTACTGCGCCGGCATACCGCCTGTTGTACTGCCTGTTCTGCAGCCTGCCAACCCTAAGCCCTGCACTGCCTGCTCCGATGTACTGCGCCGGTGTACTGCCTGTTGTACCGCGTGTTGTACTGCCTGTTGTACCGCCTGTTCTCCACCACCCACCCCTCTCACCACCACCCACCTCTCCACCACCCACCCACCCCACACCCCAGGTACCTCCAGAGGCAGCCCAACACCTACCTGTACAGGTGGCGCAACACCTTCCTGGAGGCCAGCTTGGCCCTGGTGCTCAAGAACCTGGCGCCCTACACCCCCTTGGACATCTTCATCTTCACGGACGAGCTAGGTATGAAACACCGTGTTATTGTTAGTAGTAGTAGTAGTATTTTTACATTATTATTATTATTATTAGATGAGCTAGGTGTGTGCCCGCCAGCAAAGGTGGAGTCTCCGCATGCCCACCTTTCTAGCCTGGCTATGTGCTGGAATGTAGGCGCAGCTGTGCTTGCCATGCTGTGCTGCGATTTGGCATGCTGTGCTGCGATTCGGCATGCTGTGCTGTGCTTTGTTGTGCTGTGCTGCGCTGTGCTGTGCGGTGCAGTACAGTGCGGTACGGTGCAATGGGGTGCGGTACGGTTGCTCCTGTACAACCTGACGTGCTGCAGGGAGTGCCAGAATCTAGCAGTGTTTGTTTTTCCGTATTCAAGCAAATGCCTCCCATGAACAGCAGGCGCTGTCACACATGACGGCTGGATGTCATTCATGGTGCCCTGTCCTCATGATATGACTCATAGTCTCACACTCATAAAACCCTAATCCCCAAACCCTTCACCCTAAACCTTAAACCCTAAGCCCTAAACCCTAAACTGCCACACTGCAGGCAACGCGACACTGAGCACTCACACAACAGTGACCGCGCTCAGAGAGCAAGGGCAGCTGGAGCTCATCCTCATTCCCAGGTGTGATGACTGCTACAGATGATATATGCCCTGATGGCATATGCCCAGGTGTAGCTGCTGCAGATGTGCCACTGGCACGTGTGTTTGTAATCTTTGTATGCAGCCTGTTGCTGTGTTGCTCGCTGCGTGTGCTGCGCGTCCATTGCTGGCATGCCCCTAAACCCTAAACCTTAAACCCTAAAACCCTAAACCCCGAGGCGGGCGGGCCGCGCACAGCCACAGGTGCTGTGCAAGCAAAGCATGATGCGGCAGCCCCATGCTCAGCCAGCGCTGGGCTTCAAGCAGCTGCAGCCACTGTGCTTGACATTTGTGGTTGTGGGGTTTAGGGCAGGGCCGTCACCTCTGACTGTACAGCCGCACCTGCAAGCACCCTTATTTATGATCAAGCTCCTTACTCGTTGGTCACACTCTCGGTTTAGCCATGTCCGTTGCCCGAGCAATGTATCGTTGGGATGGGTGCGGCATGTAACCATGGACTGCTTGCATGCATGCCATGCGCTCAAGGGTGGTCGTCAGCGACATGGTGGTTGTACTGTGTTCGGCATGGGTTGCATGTCCACGTCGTGCCATGCGCAGCTGGCAGTGGCGGCCGGTGTCGGATGGCGCCAGAGTGTACCATGACAACAACACGTGGGCGGACAGGAAGCATGACTACTTGGGTAGGTTCTGGAGGTCTTCGGTTCACTTTGTATTTGCGAGCTTGCTGTTTTGTTCCACCACATGCTTGCAGAGGCAGGCAGGCTGACTGGATGATAGAGACAGCTGCTCTAACTGGGAAGACTGATATCGCAGCGGCATGGCATACTACTCCAAGCTCGCTTTAAGGGCTGTTTAAATGATGAATCATGATATCATATGCACGTTGCCCTGTGCATAGTAGTATAAGTAGTATAACTGTACAAGGTCAGGCGCATCACGGCCTGAAAGGCTTAGCGCTGCTGGCCACTCCCTCATGTCAGGTTTAATTGCCTGTGCTTGTCTGTTCGCGCACCACAAACACACGTATATCTGGATCTTGACACAAACTCACGGTGCTTGGTTCATTGCGCTCTTTCTATCTTGCTCTTGCCACTCACAGTGATGGGCACGTGGCGGCTGCTGGTGCCATACCACCTGATGGCCCAGCTGGGCTACCGCTACGCGCTGCAGGTGTGTGGCTGTCGGATGGACCACACTGGTTGTTGTGATCAGCCTCAACTGATGTTGATTGTGGTCGTGTAACCATCTGATCCTGACCCTTGCCTTGTCTCACAATCCGGCCTCTTCAACTCTCACCTGTTGCATGGCTCGCATCCCACCTCACGCCACCTCCCCCCCGCCTGTGCCCAGATCGACGATGACCTGTACATCAAGGCCCCGTTCAAGTTCAACATGGTGGCCCACATGGCATCCGAGGGCTACAAGGTGGCCAACCACAGGATCCAGCCTGAGCATGACTGGGTGATGCACGGGCTGCCTGAGCTGGCGCGCTACTACCTGGTGGA
>QAXD01000019.1:184137-198819 GCA_004335575.1 Haematococcus sp. NG2 | reverse complement strand
CCACCCACCCACCCCCGCACCGCACACGCACACACACGCGCGCGCACACACATCCCAGCTGCCGTGCCCTAAACCCTAAACCCCAGACCCTAAACCCTGCACCCTAGTCCCTAAACCCTTGGCCCTAAACCCTGAACTCTAAACCCTAAACCGGCTGCCCGCAGCGCGCTGTTCGGCCCCGACCACCCGCCGTTCATTGCGATGCACCTGCGGCTGGGGGGGCTGCTCGCGGAGCCCGAGACAGTCGTGCGCTTCGACCAAATGAAGGTATGAGGGGCCGGGGCCAATGGAGACACTGGGGCAATTGTGACACTTTATTACCGTAATAACTATATTAATAGACCAGTGGATCGCATCAATGGGTGGGATAGTGATGAGGCATGGGCCGGTACGCAGCTGAGAGCTGTGGTCGCCGCTGTGTTGGGGTGTTTTTTATTGGGTGGGATGGGAAAGATGGCTGCGGGTGCTGGTTGGAACACAAGCAAGCAGGCAGGGGATGTGCGCCCGGCTTGCTGCATACTATGATCAGAATCCAATGAGAAGGAGGCACGCAGGTTGCCACGCACGTGCTTCAGTTCCGTGGTCGATGTGGGGAGTGCCGATCGGTTTCTTTACAACACCTGAACCCCAAACATACCCTGGCCCATACATCCTGAACCCTGAACCCCAAACCTGAACCCACTACCTCAAACCTGAACCCCAAACCCTACACCCCAAACCCTACACCCTCACCCCTAAACCCAAACCCTACACCCTAAACCCTGAACCCTGCACTGGCCACAGGGCCTCATGGGGGCCATGGTGTGTGCGCGTGATCTGGCGGCTATGCGCAACATCACAGCGCCCATCCTGCTGCTGACAGACAACAACCTGCTGCGGGAGATGGTGGCTGCCGGCTTCTTCGCTGGCTTTGTCGGCCCAAAGGTAATGATCTTTGCTTTATTTATAAGTATTCTTAAAGTAACATCTTGACACTGTTTTTTAGTTGATATCGAATTGTGGAGGGTTTTCGTTGTTAATTGGACTGAGGAGAGTTCACAAGCGGTGTGTGTGGGGGGCTGGTAATGTATGGCTGAGAGTGGGTGGTGGGTCTTNNGGGGAGCGCTGGTGTTGTACAGCCAACAGTCGGTGGGGTGTTGGTCGGAATGGGCAAGGTTGGTGGTGCTGCTGGGGTACATGGCTGTCATGTGGAATTCATGGCGATTGGGTGAGGTGGGTGGCGTGCTGCTGTGCATCAAGAGCTCCAGCGTTTGCTGGCCGGCTGGCTGGTCGTGCCAACGGTCTGACACAGGCAGTGGGGGTCATATGCCGAATTGTACGCAACATGATCCGGGGGACCCCCTAACCCTAAGCCCTAACGCAAACCCTGAACCCTCACGGAAACCCTAAACCCCAACGCAAACCCTAAACCCCAACGCAAAATCTAAGCCCTGACGCAAACCCTAAACCCCAACGCAAACCCTAAACCATCACGCAAACCCTAATCCGTACCCTAAACCCTAAACCTAGACGCAAACCCTACCCATGCCCTAAAGTGGCCTAAACCCTGGTTCTGCAGCGACCGCCCACACCAGCCGCCCCCTTGCACCCACCCACAGACCCAAGCCGCGCACTTGACAACGCACGACCAGAGCGATGAGGACAGCCACAGGAACACGTTTGTGGAGGTTGGGCTCATCGCGCGTGCCACCTGCTTCATCTCCTCCCCTTCTGGCTTCTCCTACATCGCACGCCTGTGGGGCAACCATGAGTGCCACCTGACGGTGCGTGTGGCTGGGGCTGGCTGTTGTTATTATACGCATGGGGACAAGGACGTCTTCAGGGTTCCATGTCATCATGGTCTGCCCCTTCTCTACTCAGGGTTCATATGCTGTGCCTTCTTTGCTCAGCGTTCTTGCTGCTTTTACAAATGGTGCGCGTGCCGCGATGCACATGTGACTGGTTGCAGGTGGATGAGTGTTACCGTATTATAAAAATAGTATTTTTTAAATTTTTGTCGTTATTAATACTGCACATGCACATGTGACTGGTTGCAGGTGGATGAGTGCCTCCAGGCGTATCAGATCGAGAATGGCGGGCGGCACTGCACCACGCTGGGGCGGCACTGACCTCTCACAAAGACACTGATCTCTCACCAACAGCTGGGGATGTACCATTGTGCCCATATCCTGCGTGGTGGATGCCTGTTGGATCTCTTGCTGGTTTTGTACTGGTTCCAATGTGATGGATGCCCGTTGGATCCTTGTTCTGTACTGGTTCCAATGTGTTGGATGCCGCCGGATTCCTTGTTCCGCACTGGTTCCAATGCCGCCGGATTCCTTGTTCTGCTCTGGTTCCAATGTGTTGGATGCCGCCGGATCCCTTGTTCCGCTCTGCGCCTGTGGGTTGGATGCGCCTGGGGTGTGGCCCACACTGTGGCCAGACTATGCGCAACACACATGGCTTATTACACCCACATGGCTACACACGATACCGTGATAGAATGGATGCATGGCAACCAAATTGGTCGAGTTTATTATAAACACTGATAAGCAACATGGGTTGCAGTCGTGGAGCTGTGAAAGCCAGCTTGTAGTGGCAGGATCAAGACAGCCAGCCTCAGAAGTGCTGATGCCTGCTGACTGCAGCAGATGACATGGGCTCGAGACATATGGGTACAAGTTCACGTCTTATTATCGTGCCCTGTAATCGTGAGTGCATTTGCTGCCTGCGGCATGGTACAAATGCATGGTATGTATCAGCCCGAGGCAACACTTTGTTGCCCACACGAAGCATGATGGACACATCAAGTAAGATGCTCACCACAAACAAAATGCACAGACACACCTTGCCCACCCAGCCCCTACACTGCAGCCCATGGCACCAGGTGCAGAAGACTTGCGTGCTTACACACGCGTGCACCTTTCCTTGCACTTCTGCTAGGTGCGTGAAGTCTGTCGCAATAATGGCTGTGCTAGGGTTCGGAGCTTTCAAGGACCACATGAAGGCCTGTGGAGGGCAAGCCATGCATACTGCAGCCCCGTACAAGGTGGCCACAATGCAGGAAAGCCAACACATGGCTGCCGTGGCGACAGCTGCAGCTGTTGCCATATCCATGCACACATGGTTGTCACCCCTATCTTCAACCCTGGTTAGCATGAGCTGTTGAAGGCAAACCAACCAGCTACTTGCTGCAGATCTGCTGCACTCGGTACATGGACGGTGCATGCAAGCACGCATCCTCACATACAGACTCCCAGCAGCGCACTCTGACATCACGTCCGTATAAAAGAAGGAAGCCGTCCGCATAAAGGAAGGAAGCCGAACAGTTCAGACTTGGGAAGAGTGGTCACGTGTTATCTGCCTGCAGCTTCCATGCCAAGTTCGGGACGATTACCTGCACAGATTACTATATGTGTGGCGGCTTGTGCATTCCGCTGGCCACTTGCATCAAGTTGTCGGACATTATCATCAAACACAGCTCGCAAGGTTTGATCGGTCACCATGGCTTGCTGCCAGCACGGTCCCGGTTACGCAACCCCGCTGGTAAGCAGCAAAGGCTTCTGATCAGTGCCTTGCACCTTCATGCGTTTCTCAGCTGCAGACAATGCACCAGCTGCACCCCGTGTTGTTTGAGCCGCAGGATGCCTTCAAGAACGGACCGCGTGAGAAGGTGCGTGCAGGGGTGTGCATTATGAGCAGTTTCATCAAGTCCTGCTTCAGCGTGGAGAGCAGCGCGATGATAAGTGCCGAGCACGGGCCTCCAGTGTTCAATCAGCGTTGCAGCGTTTGGGTTGATGAGGACTGCCCTCTGAAGGACTGCCCTCTGACTTCGACTTCTCAATGCTCTGCAGCTCCTGTACGTGCCCTGCGTGGTCCCCAATCACGACAGTAAGTTCAGCGTTTGGTTGCTGCTAAAGTGGCGCTGATTGCACGCGGGATTCGCAACAATCAAGATGACTGTTGCTCCCGATGCAGGGCCTGACTACCTCGCAACAGTCGACGCGGATCCATCAAGCGCCACCTACAGCCAGGTAGGAGCGGCTCGGATCTCATGGCAGACAGACCCGCCCGCATCTCATGTATTGCACCGATGTTGCAGGTCATTCACCGCCTGCACTTCCCCAACCTTGGCGATGAGCTGCACCATTCAGGTTGGTTTCTGCTGCGACTAGGGTTGTTTGCTGCATGGTGATCATGCCCATGGATGTAAGCTGGTGCAGCTGCATGTGTCACACCACACGGGCACTACTGCCTGCCAGGGCCATGGTGAAGCATGCATGTGGATAGACAGCATGCACGCGCACGTGGACCATCATTCCCGCCCCAGTGCCTTTACACACATGCAGCCGCTTCGGCCGCTGCAAAGCCTGCCACGGCTGGTCCTTGCGTGACACCCACACCCCCATAAACATGCATGCACGCCACCACACCCACCCGCCCTCGCTCCTGCATGCTGTGATGATCTTCACCTGTGCCGCCAGCTGTGGACCTGCCACGCCCCCCCACAGCTGGAAACCCTGAACAAACTCTGTGGGCCTGCCTCCATCCGGGAAGAAGTGAATTAGAGGGACGCCAGGAGGCATGGCCCTAAGGAAGCAGCGACCTCACTTCCAAAAACAAGCACCGTGATGTGCCAGCGGCTCAAAACCCCAACGCCCTAAACCCTAAAACCCAAACCCTAAACCCTGAACCCTGAACCCTAAACACACCCCACAGGCTGGAACGCGTGCTCGTCCTGCTATGGGGACCCCAACACGCAGCGCCAGAACCTCATTCTGCCGGCGCTCGGCTCCGCGCGCGTGTACGGTACGTCCATGGGCCGCCTGTTTAGGCCGCCTGTGCAGTGCCGCGCGTACCCCGTGTGGACACGCTGCCTGTGTTGGCCGCGCGCACGGGGATGCGTGTGGGTATGTGTGGGTGGGTGCCTGAGCCTAACCATTAAACCCTGGGCATCTTGCGAACCTGGGGGTCTTGTGGGTGCATCAAGGTTGGGGTGGTGGTGCGTGCCCCTCATGTGAGCCTTCTGCTATCCGTCAGCATCCAGTAAGCAGCCTGCAACAAGCAGCCTGCAGCGAGCAGTCTGCAGCAAGCAACGGCCAGCTGTGAATGAGCCACTGCCGTGTGATGCTATGTGCGATTGTGCCTGCAGCTGCGAATGAGCCGCCGCCTTGCGATGCGATGCGCATGCTGCTGTGAATGAGCCGCTGCCATGTGATGGAATGTGCAATTGTTTTTTGGTGGGGTTGTGCACTTGTGCCTGCAGCTGTGGACACTGCCACTGACCCACGCGCACCCCGGCTGGCTCACACCCTTGAGCCTGAGACGATCAAGGCAGCCACTGGGCTGACATACCTCCACACCAGGTGAGCCAGCCTGGTCAGACCACACGAGGGGTGGGTCAGACCACACAGGGGTTAGGTGGAATCACACAAGGGTTGGGTCGGATCACTCAAAGGTTGGGTTGAATCACACAGGGGTTGGGTTGGATCACGCAAGGGCTGGGTTGAATCACACAAGGGTTGGGTTGGATCACACAAGGATGAGGTTGGATAAACAGGATAATTGAAGGGTTGGGTTGGATCACACAGGGGTTGGATAACACAAGGGTTGGGTTGGACTACACAGGGGTTGGGCTGAATCATACAAGGGTCGCTGGGTTAGACGTTGCAGAGTACACCAGCGGGGTGGTCCCTTTGTATTGTAAGGGTTTGGGCTGACTTGATTTGACTTGTTGCAGCCTTTCCCGACAACCCTTCAACCGAGGTGGTGCCATTCCCTCACCCCCTCTCCATGCTATGCATGCACCATGCCTTTCAATGCATGCATGCACCATGGCTCTCCATGTCATGCATGCACCATGCCTCTCCATGCCATGCGTGCACCATGCAGCCACTGCCTGGGCAGCGGCGACATCATGATCAGTGCCATGGGCGACGAGAACGGCTCCGGTCGCGGCTCCTTCCTGCTGCTGGACCAGAACCTGAAGGTGTGCAGGCTGGGATTTTACCAAGCAGGTGGTGGTGGTCTTGGTTTTGAAACAGTTTTGGGGGGTTGTGGGTTTTAGGGGCCCAGGGCGTGAATGGCTTGGCTTGGTTTGATTAGGGCCGTACGGGGTAGTAACCGCCGGCTACTAGGGTACGTCTTTATGTGTAGGATTTCATCTGGTACTTCGTCATTCCAAGATGATGCAGCATGGAGTGGGTACGCCATGGGCTATGGGCTGAGAGGACGCAGCACATGGCGTCACCAGGGTGTGATGCAGCGCCGCCAGCAGTACGACTGATAGTATCAGCAACGTTTCCGCACTTCCGCTCTGGCAAAGGCACGTGTCACCTTCCCAGCCACATGTTCATGTTCATGTTACACGAGCCTTCAGCCAGTCAAGAGCTGATCAGCCACCCTTCACTCTCCTGGCCCCCAGATTCCTCATGTTCCTTCTGCGCTTGTGTCCCTGCCGCAGATCAAGAGCCGTGTTGATATTATTACGGTATTATTACTACTGTGTTCATTATTATATTTGTTGTTGTTGTTATTACAGATCAAGAGCACATGGAGCGAGGAGGAGACCAAGTATGGGTACGACTTTTGGTACCAGCCGCGCCTCAACGTGATGATCTCCACGGGCTGGGGTGCACCCAAGGCCTTCTCTAAGGTGAGGGCGGTCCAGGAGGCACAAGCACCTAGCTTTAGGGCTTTTTGCAGGGTTGAGGGTTCAAGGTTTAGGATCGTTTTCACAGGGTTGAGGGTTCAAGGGTTAGGATCGTTTTCACAGGGTTTAGGGTTCAAGGGTTAGGATCGTTTTCACAGGGTTTAGGGTTCAAGATTTAGGATCGTTTTTACAGGGTTTAGGGTTCAGGGTTTATGATCGTTTTTACAGGGTTTAGGGTGCAGGGTTTGGGATTGTTTTTACAGGGTTTAGGGTTCAGGGTTTAGGATCGGCTGACAGGACACATGGCCAGCCTGGCCATGTTGTGAGGCCAAGTAAGCAATACAACTGAAATATCTGATTTAAGGCTTCACGACCGTCCTTGGCCAGTTCACAGGACATGACAAAGCATACACTGTGATGCCCACATCCAGCACATGTTGCTATGTATGTCCTGCCTGCCCGCCCCATTATCCATGAATCCTCTCTCGGATGTTAAAACCCTAAACCCTAAAACCCTGAACCCTAAACCCTACATCCGCGCGCAGGGCTTCAACCCCGCGGAGGTGGAGTCCTCCTACGGCTCCTCCCTGTACGTTTGGGACTGGGAGAAGCGGAAGATCAAGCAGACGCTGGAGCTCGGGGGCGACGGCCTGGTGCCCCTGGAGGTGTGTACCGCCTGTACTGCTTTGTACTGCTTTTGTATTGCCTGTACTGCTTTAGTATTGCTTGTGTACTGCTTATGTACTGCCTACACTGCATCTGTACCGCTTGTGTACTGCCTGCATTGCACCTGTACTGCTTGTGTACTGCCTGTTCTGCACCTGTACTGCTTGTGTATTGCACCTGAACAACTTTTGTACTGCCTCCTGGGGATGTTTGCACCGCCTTGACCCTACACTTCACACCTAAAACCCTAACGGCCTACACCGCTGAAATGACAACCCTAGACCCTGACATTGAGTCCTTACACGCCAAACACGAACCGCACCTTCGTTCTACCGCCATCACGCAGGTGCGCTTCAAGCATGAGCCCTCCTCGCCCCACGCGTATGTGGGTGCTGCCCTCTCATCCAACGTCATCCACATCACCAAGGAGGAGTCGGGTGGGTGATGTTGATGATCCTGTTGGGTGGTGTCCAACTAAGCGTTAGATAATAACAACAACACATTGACCAAAATGTGATATCAGAGCGGCAAACGATGTTGGCCTGATCCCTCTGTGCCGCGGGTGTACCAGCACCAAGTGCAGTCCATCCCCGTGCTTTGCTTGTCTCATTCCCCTCCCACCCCCTTCCCCGACTGGGTTTCCCCAACTGAACCCTGAACCGTAAACCCTGAACCCTATACCACGAACCCTAAACCCTAAACCCTATACCACGAACCCTGAACCCTAAAACCTAACCTAAACCCTAAACCCTAACCTAAACCCTAAACCCTAAACCCTGAACGCGCAGGTGACTCGGAGCACTGGGTGGCCAAGCCGGTGTTCAAGCAGGAGTGGACGGCGGTGGAGGGGTGGGTGCTGCTGTTAGACTGCTGTTAGACTGCTGCGTGTGATTGTTGTTGTTGTTGTTGTTACAGAAGCCATAGGCGCCCGTCAAGGCCCGCTTGGCATGTGAGCAAGCTCTTCACACACCAGAACATCAGTCCAGAAACTCTGCATCCACAGGTGGGTGCTGCCCTCCCTGCCCCCCCTCATCACGGACATCCTGCTGTCCCTGGATGACAAGTACCTGTACCTGTCCAACTGGCTGCGCGGTGAGCTATTATATGGCACATTTCTACTATTAGCACATCTATTAGTGGAAATGTGCCATATAAGAGCAGGAATGTGTATATATGAAGTACCTGTACCTGTCCAACTGGCTGCGCGGTGAGCCATCTAATAGTAGAAATGTAAAAACTTGGTGTATGTATGAAGTACCTGTACCTGTCCAACTGGCTGCGCGGTGAGCTATTATATGGCACATTTCTACTATTAGCACATCTATTAGTGGAATTGTGCCATATAACGTTAAGAATGTGTATATATGAAGTACCTGTAACTGTCCAACTGGCTGCGCGGTGAGCCGTGTTACTGTAGAGGTGTAAACACTTGGTGTATATATGAAGTACCTGTACCTGTCCAACTGGCTGCGCGGTGAGCTGTTACATGGCATCATCTAATAGTAGAAATGTGCCATATAAGAGTAGGAATGTGTATCTTATATACATGAAGTACCTGTACCTGTCCAACTGGCTGCGCGGTGAGCCATGCTACTGTAGAGGTGTAAACACTTGGTGTATGTATGAATGTCAACACTCTTGGTAAACACTCTTGTTGCATGGACAGCATGGTGGTAGGGACACAAGACCCAGGAGTTCTGCCTTAGTGGAAGTGTGCCATGTAATATTAGAAATGCAAGCACTCTTGGCATATGGTGCTAGAGACACAAGACTTTTTTCCTTTTCATTTCGTTCCTTACATTATAGGAATTCTGTCAAAGGGTTTCAGGGGTTGACCCATGCGCCATGCCCCATGATGCGCGGGCCCATGCGGCGCTGGCCCATGCCGGTCGTGCCCCATGCCCCAACAGCGGCGACTCATGCCGGCTTCGCTGCATGCCGCGCGTGCTCATGCCAGCCATGCTGCATGCCGCGCGCCATCGCAGGTGACATCGTGCAGCTGGACATCACGGACCCCGCCCACCCCAAGGTTGCGGGACGCGTGTTTGTGGGCGGCGTCATCCGCAGGCGCGCTTTTGCACTGCTCTGCATTGTGTCGTACTGCGTTGTACTGCCTTGTACTGCATTTGTACTGCACTGCGTTGTACTGTATCGTACTGTGTTGCGTGGGCGGCGTCATCCGCAGGTGCGCTTTTGTACTGCACTGCACCGCGTCGTACTGCGTTGTACTGCCTTGTACTGCACTATGCACTGTACTGGACTGCACCTTACTGAGCTGGACTGCGTCGTACTGCGCTGTGTTGTACTGTACTGTACTGTATCGTACTGCACTGGACTCCACTGCACTGCACTGCATTGCACTGATCTGTTCTGCTCCGCACTTCATCGATGGTATGCACTCCACTGCACTGTACTGCGTCGTGCTGCGCTGTGTTGAACTGTGCTGGACTGCACTGTACTAAACTGCATTGCACTGCACTGCACTGTGCTTCGTGGTTTGCAGTGGTCTGCACCGTGCTATGCAGCGCAGTGCCCGTGCCATACATGCAGCACAGTGCTGAACCCTGAACCCTGAACCCAACCCTACGTTGCTAAGACGCTAAACCCTGGAACCCTGCTTGCTCAGACCATACACCCCAACCCCGGACCTTAAAACCCTGAAACCCTGAAACCCCCACCCCCCTAAAACCCTGAAACCTCCAAGACCCCAACACCCTGGAACCCCCAAGACCCAAACCCTAACCCCCTGAAAGCCCAAACCCCAAACCCTGTGCACGTGGGCCCTATCTCCGGCCGCAGTGGTTCCCCAGTGAAGGCCACAGGGGGACTGCCAGAGGGTGTGCCCCTGGCCCCTGAGGTGCCTGATGTCAAGGGGGTGCGGCTGGAAGGAGGCCCGCAGATGCTGCAGGTGTGTGGGCTGTGTTGGGGGTGGGATTTGGTGGGATGCAGTGTGGTGTGGCTTGGGTTGGTTTTGCGTGGTTTGGCGTAATCTGGCGTGATGTGGGGGTGATGTGATGTGATGTGATGTGGTGTTTTGTGAGGTGATGAAGGGCGCTGCAGCCGTACGTTGTGCTGCACAGCAATACCACTGCACTTGTACCGCCTCATGTACTGCATCTGTTCCACCCATGTACCCCTCACGTACCGCCTCATGTACCGCCTCACGTACCGCCACATGTGCGCACCCCCCTGCGCGCAGCTGTCGCTGGACGGCAAGCGGCTGTACGTCACCAACTCCCTGTACTCCCCCTGGGACAAGCAGTTCTACCCCGACCTGGCCACCAAGGGCTCGTACCTGCTGCAGATCGACGTGGACACGGGTGCGTGTGACGCAGCGTGGTTTTATTGTGATCTTATATGTTGTGAGCAGTGCAGTGTGATGTTTACGAGCGGTGCAGTGTGACCCCTTTGGTGTGAACATTCCATGCTGGTACAGTCTAGGGCATGGTGTCCTGTTGATAGTCCGCTGCCATGATCAAATTTCGTGCTGTGTGTGCACGCGCTCCTGTGCGCCATACTGGACATGGGTAAGTGTGATGCAGTGTGATGTTTTGTGAGCGGTGCAGTGTGAGTTTGACCAGCGGTGCAGTGTGAGTTTCAAGAGCGGTGCAGTGTGACCCCGTGTTGCTTGCGTGGTGCAGTGTAGTCCTGCCCAGCCCTTTCTTTATCATCTTATTTTCGGCTGTTTCTCTTCATCTTATGCTGGTTTCTCATCACCTTATCAAGTTGGGCCGTTTTCTCATCATTTTGGGCCGCCTCCTCTTCATCTTGTGTCATTCTCCTCGTCTTATGCTGTGTGCGGTGCACGTCTTTCCTCACCATGCCATGCTGTGTGCGTGTGCCCCTCTCTTATGTCGCGCGCAGAGAAGGGCGGCGTGACCGTGTAATCTGTGTGCTGTGCACGTCTTTCCTCACCATGCCATGCTGTGCGCGTGTGCTCTCGTGTGTCGTGTTCAGAGAAGGGCGGCCTGACCATCATATGATGTGTGCTGTGCACGTCTTTCCTCACCATGCCATGCTGTGTGCGTGTGCTCCTGTCTTGTGTCGCGTGCAGAGAAGGGCGGCCTGACCATCAACCCCGACTTCCTGGTCAACTTTGGCGCGGAGCCGGACGGCCCGGTGGGTGTGACCCATGTGTGGTGTGGGATGAGCGCGTGAGATGTGTGGTGTGAGATGAGCGCGTGACATGTGTGGTGTGACATGTGTGGTGTGAGATGAGTGGTGTGAGATGAGCGCGTGAGACGTGTGGTGTGAGATGAGCATGTGACATGTGTGGTGTGAGATGAGCGTGTGAGATGAGCTCCTCACCACCCTACCCCACCCCATCCCATCCCACACCGCACCACACCATCCTTCCCCATCCTGCTCCACCCCACCCCACCCCACTCCTACCCTACTCCATCCCACTCTACTCCTACACTACCCAGCACCCACCCTGCACCACACCACACCCTACCCAACTCCACGCCACCCTACCCCACCACACCCCGCCCCACTCCTACCCCAACCCACCTTCCCCACCCGACCCTTACCCCACCCCACCGCACCACGCCCCACCCCTCCCAGGTGCTGGCCCATGAGGTGCGCTACCCAGGCGGCGACTGCTCCTCAGACATCTGGCTGTGAGGCGCACAGGGCTGTGAGGAGCACCGGCACAGCAGACATCTGGCTATGAGGCGGTACAAGCTGCGAGGCGGTAGAGGCACTCAGGCATCCGGCTCTGAAGCGCACAGGCACGGCTGTGAGGTGCACATGCGCTCAGACATCTGGCTGTGAGGTGCAGAAACAGGCACAGCAGACGATTGGCTGTGAGGTGCACATACAGGCACAGCAGCCCATGAGTGGCTGCTGCGGCCCAGCCCTCCACCTCCTCGAGAACAAGAATAAGCTGGGCCTGGGCATGGGGACGTGCAGGGGGCGCAGCACACGGTGTGCAGGCGGCAGGCGGGCAGGACCTGTGTTGGAGCAGCATCGATGTGGGTCCTGCGCCCGCCTGCTCTTGCCAAGCACTGAGTATCCTGCCCTCGTCAAGCACTGATTGTCCTGCCCTTGCCAAGCACTGAATAAGAGGGGGGGACTGTTGCTGAGGGTGCGTTGTGTGTATGGACCTCTAGGCTCCCCATGCGCGCACTCTAGGGGTGCGTACACACAAACTTTGCTTGAAGCTTGGCGTGGTTATTTTGCTGTGACAGCAGTCAATGCCAGCAACTCCGGGTGGGCAATAAGGGGTGCGCCCAATGTGCAGTTGTGCACAGTAATGCAGTGAGATGGTGCTGCGAACAAGAACTGATGCAAAAGGTTCACAGCCCACAGCACCATAGGCAGCTGGGCAAAAGGGTGGGTGGCCAGGTCTTGAAGGTGCCGGCAGGTTTACGGCCGGGCAGCGTATGCACTGTGCAGTGGTAGTTGAACGAATATGTGCAGTCACGCACGATTGTTAGGGGCTGGCATGCAGCACATGCTGGTATGAAAGGTGGGCTGCTTGCAACTGAGCTGTTCTGAGGCCTGATGGACAACAGCTGTAAGAGCACTGGCGGCAGGCACCTCACTCAACTCCACCTCCCCAAATGTGTGCAGCCGCCCACATGCACTCTGCACTTTGCACGCGGTACTTTGCACACCTTCTTTGCGTGAGCGGCCCATGTTGCCCTGGTAACACAACACGCTTGACAAGTACAACAGTGCCGGTCCAAGATATGTATCATGGCTGCTACAAAGAAATGCTGAGTCACCAGGCGGCCATGGCACTGACATGCATCTCTAATCAGAGTTTGGCTTCCTGCTGTCTGTGTGCGCCTTCACCAGCTACTTGTTCATGGAAATTGCTGCACCGTGCTGTGATGCGGATTTTTGCGGAGCATGTACTGCATGTACTGCTTGGCTGAAGAACTGCTGTCACATGGCTTGCACATGGCCATGCACATGGCTTGTGGCTTGCGCATGGCTTGCACACCTCAGTGGTTGCATGTGAGTTGTGCAGTCGAGTGGCACATGTCAGAAATCATCCGATCTCATCCGATCCGAACAGATCTGATATCATTGACCCGATCTGATCCGATCCAGCTGCAGGTGTGGTTACACAGTGGTATCCTTGATCCGATACATCAACTCCTTGATCCCAGCTGCCACACGTGCTGCAGATCACAGGCGTCGACAGGCAGTCCAAAGTAACACCAGAAATGTCACAACCCAGCAGCCCATGCACGCCATGCTGAGTGTTGCACGCATCGCCGCGTGGTCCACACATACATCCCTGCCAGTGCACGTGCCCACATTCACCACACACGCCATCCTGCCACATGCATGCCCCACATGCAACCAGAGCTAGCACCAACGCTGCCACCCAAGCCATGCACCCTGAATGCAATGCACAGCGAGCTACCATGTGCTGCGTGTCACCTTCAGGCCATAGTGCGCAGCCTGGGCCGTGCACTAGGGATGCAGCCGCAGCCTTTCTCCCTGCAGCCCCAGATAAAAGAAGCGTGCAGCAGACACCTTGCTGCTGAGCTGTGCCCACAGTGCCACTGCGCGCTCAACATACACACAAAAACACACACTGTGTCGCACACCCCCTGGGACATAAGTACCAACGGGTACAGTGGCCACATACAGCAGCAGACGATGTTCAACCTGTACACCTCCCAGCAGCACTCCTGCCTGCCGTGTACCGCCTGTGTACCGCCACGTGCTGCATTGTACTGCCATTGTACTGCATACTGTTGTGTAGTGTGTACTGCTCACCAGCTCACCGCCCTGCATGCGCTGTAGCAGCAGACCTACCCAACCCAAGCACATCGCGCGACCATACTACGTCTACAGCTAAGACACAGCATCAACGGCAAAGCACGGGGCACGCACGCACGCCCATGCCATGGCAGCAGCCAAGTCAGTACAAGTCTGCCAGCTGTACTGCTGTATCGCTGGCGTACTGCCTCGTCCTGCTCTGAGCTGCGCTGCTGTGCTGCATGGTAGCGACGTGCCTCAGGGGAAAACACCGACAGGTTAAGGTGTGGCGGCTTTAGCTGCATCTGTGTGCCAGCGCAGCCTGTGACCCAGCAGTGTGCTACAGCTCGTGTTACAAGACCGCAGCCAGGGATAATCCAGCCTTGCATGGCAGCCGCAAGCCACATGCCAGGCAGCACGCATGCCATTTCTCATGCCACAGGTGCTGCAGGTGTGCAACTGCTGGGACCGCCCACATACAGGCGCGGGGTTTGAAACATCCCCTCAGTGCGGCGCGTGGCGTCAGCCAGCCGCCGAGCAGCTGCTTCCAGCTCCGAGCTCTGCAGGAACCTTAGCCTCTGGTGGCTGTGGTCGGGTCAATACCCTGGCCTTCCACCATACCCTGGCCCCGCCCCTACACCCGGGCCCCGACCCACGCCCCG
>QAXD01000019.1:107449-125829 GCA_004335575.1 Haematococcus sp. NG2 | reverse complement strand
GAAGAGTGCGGTACGGGCGCGGGGCGCGGATGCGGGCCGCGTGCGGGGTTTACGCCCCTTCTGGGCCGGCCCCGCCCCCGCCGAGCCTTGCTGAGTGGACCCTTGGCGTGGGGTGGGGGGGCCAGGGGCTGCGCCAGAGGAGGCAGGCAGATTCCTCACATCCTCCGGGGGTGGGGGCGGACCTGTGTGCAGGTGGGGGTTGATGCCGGCACGACACACTCAACTCTGAAATCACCGCACACGACAATACCCCTACAGGAATCGCCAGCACCTCGGCTGTAACAAGTCACGTCAAGTCAAGTCAGGTCATGGTAAGTCGAATCAAGTCAAGTCAAGTCCAGTCGAGCCAAGTCAAGCCAAGCCCAGTCGGGTCAGGTCAGGTCAAGTCCAGTCCAGTCAAGTCCAGTCAACTCAACTCAAGTCCAGTCGAGCCAAGGGCTCCCTCACCTTCCCCATACCGCGGCCCCCCTGCACCCGGCCCCACCACCAGCTGCTCTGTGCTGTCCCTGAACCGCGTGTCCCCGTTGAAGGACACGCGCTTGGCCCGCGTCAGGCTGCTGCTGGCGTGGGCGTGGGCGTGGGCGGCTGCGGGGCCGTGTGCGGCGTAGGCCGCGCCACCTGCACAGCACAGCGTGTGGGGCCCCACAGCACGTGTCGCGCTTGGTCACACACGCCCCACGTTCGTGCCTCACAAACGCGTCACGCTTGGTGCTCCACAACATGCAGTGTCGCACCTTTGTGCCCCGCGCACATGACATATCACGCTTTGATATTTATCACACAACTCCGCGGCTTCGTGGGTGTCACAGAGCAGCACACAGCGCGGGGCGCGGCAAAGCAGCATGCAGCGGCACAGCCCAGCCCAACACAACTGGGCCCAGCCCAGCCCAGCCCAGCCCAGCGCAGAACAGCAGCAGCCGAAATGCCACAGCAGCCCAGCACAACAACAGACACACCGCAGCGGCCCAGCACAGCAA
This sequence comes from Haematococcus sp. NG2, assembly GCA_004335575.1. NCBI lineage: Eukaryota > Viridiplantae > Chlorophyta > Chlorophyceae > Chlamydomonadales > Haematococcaceae > Haematococcus > Haematococcus sp. NG2. Next base: position 124,852 of record QAXD01000019.1, on the reverse strand, counting down.
GGGGCACCTCAGCACAGCACAGCACAGCACAGCATGGGCACCTCAGCACAGCACAGCACAGCACATCGCAGCGCAGCACGGCACAGTGCCCAGCACAGGGGAGTCTGGGCAGCTCACACCACCATGACACCCACCTCCCTCCGGGTACCCAAACTGCTGCACCAGGTACTCGGCCCTGCCCTGTGCACACACGACAACAAGAGCATCAACAACAACGTCAACAAACAACAATGCATTTGTATTCAGTAACAATAGCAGTGAGATCAACAACAGCAGGAGCATCAGCAACATCAGCAATCAGTTGGTGGAGAGGGCACAGCTGTTTGGGCCGGTGCGGCAACCGCCGATCTGCCACAATGCCATGGGATGATGATAACGCACGATGATGATCATAACGCCATTGGATGATTATGCATGATGATGATCATAGCGTGCAGAATGGCACAGAGTGACACGCACGTGAACAGCGGGATGACACGTGCATGACAGACGAGCAGCAGCTAAAAATGTGCCGCATACCACTGGCTGGCACCCGCAAATCGGCACGGCAAACTTCAGAGGATCAAATACATTGTTACCACTTTTCAAACTCGAAGCTTGCCTGGGGCCGTGTCTTGAGGATGGAGGACAGGGGCGGTCGCCGCGTGTGATCGTACTGCCCTGCAGGGATGAGGTACGATTTGAACCACAAATATGTACCCATACTGCTATTATGGTACCGGTATTTTGCTGAACGCACCATCACCAACACCATCACACATCACCATCACTCATCACCAGCGCACGCCGCTGTGTTCCAACATGGCGGAACTGTACCAAGTAGAATGCTATCAAGCAGGACTCTATCAAGTGTTATCAAGTAGAATGCTGTACAGTTGACTTCTATAAAGTAAAACTCCATTACGTGCAATCCTGTCAAGTACAATCCTATCAGATGCTAGCCTCACCTGGGCCAGGGGCCATGTCCGGCGCCGGGTCCACCGCCTTGGGCCGCAGAGTGAACGCGGGGCCGGTGTGAAGGTCACGCTTGTCGTCATAGTCCCCTGGGCCCATGTCACTCTTCCACGCCTCGGGCGCCACACTCCTGTGCTCACACGTCACAGGCCATCCAGGTTACAGGGTTATGTCACAGGCCAGGTTGCAGGGTGATGTCACAGGCCATGTTGTAGGGTCATACGGTTGTAGGGTCATAGGGTTGTAGGTTTTATAGTATCATGGCACGCACAGCAGCAGGTAGTATCACAGCCATACAAGGGCTTAGAACTGGGCCATTTTTGGTCGGGGTTTGTGTGCTCCCAGGCCAATTCAGGATTCAGGAATGAGGTTGTGCTGGGCCCAGAGCTTTACGCAGGCAGAGGAGTGCCCATGCTGAACTACTGCTTCCACTCTCCTCTTACTTGGTTGCGAAGGAGTACGCCGGCCCAGACGGCCCCAGCGGCCTGAAATACTGCCCCGGCTCAGGGGCGCGCGCCTATTGTTACTATTGTCACTATTGATCTACTACTACTACTACTAATCCACTACTCCTACTCTCCTCTTACTTGGTGGCGAATGAGTACGCCGGCCCCGACGGCCCCAGCGGCCTGAAGTACTGCCCGGGCTCGGGGGCGCGCGCCCCCGCCTCCCGTATGCCGCCCTTCTTGCCCTTCTTCTTTCCAGCCAGGGCGCCCAGGCGCTCGTACAGGGAGAAGGCGGGGCCGTCGGGCTTGTAGGCCACGGGTTGGTGCTCGCCTGGCCCGGGGCCCTGCGCACAGCCGGGGGCGTGTTGTTGTTGTGTGTGATGGAGGGCTAAAAGGCGAGAGGGCCACGTTCAGAGACCGACAGGGCTATGAGTAATTTGAGTATATGTGGCACTCTGGAGGGGAGCGGGTGTGACATCCTGCCTCAGCCACAGTAAGATATCAATCCCAAGTCAGTCAGCCGCCAATAAGAAATCAATCACAAGTCAGTCAGCCACCAGTCAGAAATCAATAAAAAAAACAGTCAGCCGCCAGTTTAGAAATCAATCAAAAATCAGCCAGCCGCCAGTCACCTGCAGGTGCAGCGCGGGGTCGGGCTCCTGCCGCTTGCCCCCCAGGCTGAAGGCCGGCCCTTGGGGGCCCTTGTCAGCGGGCGCCCCATAGTCGCCGGGTGCGGGGGTGTCGGCCGCGGTGGTGCGGGGCGGGGACACGCGGCCGCCCAGGGTGAACGCGGGGCCGCCATCCCCTGGGGCAGACGGGCGGGAAGTCGGTCGGTCGGTCAGTCAGTCAGTCAGTCAGACAGTGAGCAGGAATTAAGTGGGGAGGCCAGTCGGTCAGTCGGTCAGCCAGTCACATCCCAACACGGGCAAGCACCAACAGGAGCAAACACAGCCACGTGCAAAGTGCAAACACAGACACGCGCGAACACAATCACGCGCCCCTTCGCCTCTGCTCCTACGACCCCACCCAACCCCCCAACCCTGAGCCCCAACCTGCTGCGCGTGCAACCCGCCAACCCCTCAACCCTGAGCCCCAACCTGCTGCGCGCGCACCCCCCCAAACCCTCGACCCTGAGCCCCAACCTGCTGCGCGCGCACACACATTCAAGCCTATGTGCACCCTCCCCAAATCCCCAACCCTGAGCCCCAACCTGCCCCACGCGCACACGCAATCAAGCCCACAGACGCACAGTCGCACACGCACCCCTGCCCACCGCACACACATGTTCAAGCCCACGCACACACAATCAATCCCACGATTACACAGCTGCACACGGGTGCACAGTCGTACACGCACCAATGGCCGCGCCCGGCGAGCCGTACTCCCCAGGTCCTGGCGCGTCCCGGCCACGCACACGCACGTTGGCGGGCAGCTTGCCGCCCAGGGTGAACGCGGGGCCGCGGGGGGCGGGGGACGGCGGGTACTCGCCTGCGCGGTACAGCGGTACAGCGGTACAGTGGTACGGCAGTACGGTCATGTGCACGCGGTACGGCCATGTTCACGCGGTGCAAATACGATCATGTGCACGCGGTACAAGCAAGGACAGGCGGTACAGTCACATGTGGACGTGGTACAAGCAAGTACAGGCGGTACAGTCACATGTGCAGATTGTGCACGACGCAGTACACATGCAGGATGCACAGCGGTCGCATGCCCGCGGTGCAGCGGTGCAGTCACGTTGCACACGGTGTATGTACATGCGCGGTTGCACCACCCCTCCAATACAGCAGCATGTACCGCACATCCCACAACAATTCAGAGCCCAACAGTAACAGTTTCAAGCCACGAGCAGCCAACCCCCCTCCCCCCAACCACACTGTTGCAAGCCAGAAGCAGCCAACCCAACCCCCCTAACCACTTAAGTTGCAAGCAGGAGCAGCCACCCCATCCCCCAACCACACGCACCTGGCCCCGGCCCTCCCTCCTTGCTCACACCACCATCACCCCAGGGGCCGCCACTGGTTCGCTGCCCAAACGTGTACGCGGGTCCCGCCCGGCCCATGAGGTCCTGCAGTACAGGCAGTACAGCAGTGGTACATGCAGTACAGCAGATGTACATGCAGTACACGGGGTGCACCAGGCAGTACAGGGCGCGCGGTACGTCTGAGCGTGCATGCGTGCCCCAAGCCCACGCTCCCCCCCCCATCCTGCTTCCCTGCTGCTGTGTGAACACCTCGCCACACTTGCCCCTGGCAGCACAGACAGCAGCTGTACTGCCCACATGCTGTTTCATCCCCATGTGCTGTACCGCAGCATGTACTGTCCCTCACCTGCCCAGGCGAACCGTATGTCCCTGGCCCAGGGATGTCCGGGTCAATGATCACATCATCCCCGAGAACCTGAAGCTCCTGGTGCCTGTGGCGTGTGGCCCGACACAAAAACAGGTGTTAATTTTGGACACAACGATGCAGGTGTGATATGATGACGATGCAGGGTGTGGTATGATGACGATGCAGGTGTGATATGATGACGATGGAGGTGTGATATGATGGCGATGCAGGTGTGATATCGCCTGCGTCATATCCACATGATGACCTCAACCCTCAACCCCAAAACCCTACATGACGCCCTAAACCCTCAACCGCAAAGCCCTAAACCTAAAACCCTAAACCAAACGATAGGTGGTGCGCCCACCTGCCGGCCATGGTGAACGCAGGGCCGCGGTCACGTGCCCCCGTGTGGTACTCGCCAGGGCCGGGGGAGGCGGGCGGGGATGGCTCCTGGGCATTGCACGCAGCAATGTTTGCGGTAGGTCTGAGTATAGGTTGTCAAGAGTATAGTTAGAGCATAGGTAGAGAAAGGGTATGTTGGTAGAGTTGGCAGAGTCACCGCCTTGGTGGAAACCGCTTCAACCCGCATAGACATGAGGTACCGTGCACGTGAGTTGACATGCTGCAGCATTTCCCGTCAAGCTTGGTGCTGTTGATTTCTATACATGCTTGTTCTACTCATGATGCTTGATCTATACAACGATGCTGGATCTACACATGATGCTTCAACTACCCATGATGCTTGATCTACACATGATGCTTGGTCTACCCATGACGCTTGATCTACCCATGATGCTTGCTCTACACATGTAACGGTCACGTAGCTGCCGCCCACATCATATGCCCCCGCCAGCACCTGCCCCACCTACCTGCACACGGCCGGCAATGGTGAACGCAGGGCCAGTGTCTGGGCGAGCTGGTGGGTAGTCCCCGGGCCCTGGTCCCTGTGTGTATACAGGACGGGTGAGGGAAGGGATGGGTGAGGGAAGGGATGGGTGAGAGAAGGGATGGGTGAGGAAAGAGATGTGTGAGGGCAGGGAAGTGTAAGGAAAGGGAAGGGAGGATAACCTAACCGCGGCATGTCACAACTCTCGGCCGCTGAAGGGAAGGGAAGCGAAGGGGAGGCACAAATGTAGAGGTAGAGCACAGGAAAACGTAGAGCACATACAGGAAAACGTAGAGCACATACAGGTAGAGGCAGAGCACAGGTAGAGGCAGGATCAAAATGCATTTGTGTGTGAAAAGGTGCCGCAGAGGAGGGTTGGGTGGCTCACGGGTTTGTGCTTCAGCCATTAGAGCTGGCTTTAGAGTTGGCGCTAGGGTTGGGGTTCAGGGTTTTAGGGTTTAGGATTTTAAAGTTTTGGATTTAGGGGTTTAAGGGTTTCAGGTTATTACTGTTGGAGCCCATCACTGTGTGGGCACAGCAGCAGCACGCACCTCATCCTTGGGCTTGGCCTCCTTGGCGCGCCCAGCCATGGTGTAGGCCGGACCCCGTGGCGAGCCAGTGGGGACGTCATAGTGACTGTGTGGGGCACAGCAGCAGCGCGGTTCCTGTTTTGTTTCTTCGTTCTCGCTTGCTTGCGTGCGTGAGTGCGCGTACCCAGTGCTGTGCTCGTTTGCGGGTTGCTGAAGTGTGTGTGCACATGTGTGTGGTGCGTGCATCTTTGTTTGCCAGTCACAGCAAGAGCGGCAGCAGCAGCAACGGCAGCAGCAGCAAACGCAGTAGCGGCAGGATGCATCAGCACCACAGGAGCAGGAACAACAGGCAAGGCAGCAGCTGCCTGCGCGTTGTACTGCACCGTTCTGCACTCCACTGTACTGTATCGTACTGCACCATGTCATACCGTACTGCACCACATTGTAAGGTACCTGAAAGGGTACCGTACTGCACCATGCTGTACTGCACCACACTGCACTATACCATACCACACTGCGTCACACCGCACCGTACTGCCTGTACCGTACTGCAGCCCAAACGTACTGCTACCAATCATACTGTGCCGCACCGTACTGCACCCCAACGCACTGCACCATACCATACCACACTGCGTCACACCGCACCACACCGTACTGCACGGTACTGCACCCCAACGTACTGCACCCCACCGTACCACACCACACCGTACTGCAGCCCAAATGTACTGCTCCCAGCCGTACTGCAACCAACCCTACTACACCCAACCCTACTGCACCCAGCCGCGCTGCACCGTACCGCACCGTACTGCCCCCCCCCCCCACACATAACCAACATGTATCACACATTTCACACACGTCACACCTGGGCCCCGGTGAGTCAGCGCCCGGCTCCTCCATGCCGGATGCGGCGGCGGCCTTGGCAGCGGGGCGCACCCCCATGGTGTACGCGGGGCCGCGGGGCGACTCGGGCGCGGGGTACGCGCCGGGACCTGTGGGGGTGAATGAAGGTCGTTACACTGGAGAGAAAGGTGTGGGAGAGGTGTGTGCGTGTGTGTGTGTGTGTGATTTCATAATATCATCGTGTGGGGAGTGCGTGCGTGTGTGTATGTTTAGGTGTTTATGCTTAGCTGCTGGGATTTATGTGTTGATGTTTACAGCATGTGTTGATGTTTATGTGTAGGTGCTTATGTTTTGTGTTCACCACCTCAGCAGCTCAGGTTCAATTTATGTGTGGATGCGAGCTTGTTTGCACTTGAGTGACCAAGAGGATTGTTATGTCTACTGCGCGACTCTTCAAGGCAGATCCAGCGGCAGGCCACATCTGTGCAAGGCATGCGTGCGCACATGGAGGACGGAGGATGGGGCATGGAAGGGGACTGGGCAGGGACAAGCAGGCATGAGTGCGCACGTGGGAACGCAGGCAGGTATCACTGAGGACAGCTGAAGGAAAGCTGAAGAGGAAAGGAGAAGGGTGCAAGCGGCAGGGTGCTAGCATGTAGGGGGCCAGGGGAAGGTTGGTAGGGAAGGAGTGCTGCAGTGCTACAGGTAGGTGTGCGTTGACTGCGTTCTGAGCCCCACACACACCAGGGGCGTCCTCCTCCCTCCTCCCCTCCTTTGGTCGGGCACCCAGGGTGTACGCGGGGGCGGAGGGAGACGAAGGGTCCTTCGGCTCGTACGCGCCAGGGCCCACCTGCGGCAGTATTGGCAGTACACAGGCGCGGTACATCGGAGGCAGTACATAAACCACATATGAGCCATATACGCATATACGAGGCAGTACATAAAACATATGACGATATGAGCTATAAACACCTATATATACAGAGGCAGGACACGTGCACACAAGCCACCAAGGCGTGGGTCTGTGCAAGCAGGTGTGCACCCAGAGCGCATGTAGTGCTGCAGCGTATGTGCCAGACGAGTGTGGCCGTGAGATGTATGATTTATGTGTGTGAGACTTGTGTGGGACCAAAGCACACAGGACAAGCAATGAAGCAGAGCCCCACCAGTGTGGCGCACGTGCGTGCAACAGACACACATCAGAGGCCGGGAAAAAGGGAACAAGAAGATGAACAAAAGAAAAGTCACAAGAATAAGGATAAGAAGAAAATAAGAAGAGAAATGGCCCACCAGTGGGTGGGGATCCTCCAGAGCTGCTGGCTTGCCGACCATGGTGAACGCGGGACCGCGGTCCTTGCGCACCGCCTCCGTGTACTCGCCTGTACCACAGCATACCGCAGCACATGACCAGCAGTCAGACGGGTGGCGGTCAGTCAGACGGCCATGCGCATGACACCCATCCACTCCACCAGATCTGCACCTGCTCCCTCCATGCTGACCCACTCACATTCCATGCTTACCCACTTGATGCTTACATAACCAGTGGTGGCTGTGGTCAGGCCAGTATGGATCTCTGGAACATAACACGCTACACTTGCGCCTTACATGATGCATATATGAGGCTAAAAGTCGCACAGACGTTACTCTTCTTGCCGGTTGCACACGTCACTCACCAGGCCCAGGAGAGATGTCCCTGACCTGCACAGGGTCAGGTTTGGCACCCATGCTGAACGCGGGCGCACCCAGCTCCACCAGCCGTAGTGCCTTGTCCAGCTGCGGCAGTACAGGCAGTACAGTTGCAGTTGAGGCGGTACAGGCAGTAAAATGCACTAAGGCAGATCTGCGGCGTTGGTGCCGCCCTTGTGTAATATTGATGGTACTGCCATGATGTTGCAACGGGTTCACGGCGTTGCGGTGCACCACCCCAACATGAGACAGCCATGCAGGTGTCATGCCCGGTACTGCCCACACATGGTACTTCTCACGCACGGTACCGCCCTTACTGCCCATTCACACTGTACTGCCCGCACACTGTACTGCCCATGCACCTTTTACTGACCATACCGTATACGGTACTGCCCACGCACCGTACCGCCCATGAACCTTGTACTGCCTGCACACAGTACTGCCCGCACACTGTGCTGCCCCCACAACACGGTACTGCCCATGCACCTTTTACTGCCCACACACACACCGTACTGCCCGCACATGGTACTGCCTCCACACACATGGTACTGCCCCCCCCCCACACTGTACTGCCCACACACACAGTGTACTGCCCACACGCACACCGTACTGCCTGCGCACTGTACTGCCCACACACACACTGTACTGCCCACCCACACATCGTACTGCCCACACATGGTAACGCCCGCACACTGTACTCCCCCCCCCACACACACACACACTGTACTGTCCCCACACACACTATACTGCCCACACACACACTGTACTGCGCCCCCACACACTGTACTGCCCATCCACACACCGTACTGCCCGCCCACGCACAGTACCGACTGCCCACGCACCTTGTACTCTCCAGGCCCCGGCGAATCCGGCGGCTCCGGAACCGTCCGCCCAGTGGCCGGGATACTGAACGCAGGCCCTGCACCCGCCGGCTGGGGCAGCACATACTCCCCAGGTCCTGGGCTGTCCGTCGCCTTGTCTGCGTCCCTGGCCTGGGGGATGGTGTAGGCGGGGCCGGCCAGGGAGGAGCGCTGGGTCTGTGCACACGCAGGGCAGGGTCCGGGGTGCAGGTCAGGGTGAGCAAGGGCAAAGTATCTGCAAAATAAGCAACTGCAGCACCTCGGGTGGCGGGAGCGCAGGGTCTGTGCACACGCAGGGCAGGGTCCGGGGGGCAGGTCAGGGTGAGCAAGGGGTGGTAAAGTAACTGCAAAGTAAAGCAAAGTCTGCAGCACCCCTGCTGGCATAAAACGCTGTAACGAGTCCAAGTCTGGGGCAGCAAAGGGTGGTAAGGCTCAGGGGTTTGGTCTCATGGCAAGGTCTAGGATTTGCGGTGTGTGTGTCAGGGTGTGGGGCTGTTGGATTTCAGAGTTTAAAGTTGAGCTTTTCCCTGCTCACATGAGCACGTACAGCTACACCACCACCACCACCACCACCACAGGCACAGGTTCACCAACAGCACCCGCACCTCATAGTCTCCCGGGGCAGGCCCTGCGTCCTGATCAGGCCTCTCCCGCGGCCGCGTGCCCATGGTGAACGCGGGGCCGGTGTCGCGCGCCGCGTGCTCGGTCTCGTACGCGCCGGGTCCGGGGGAGTCGGGCCGCGGCTCTGTGGGCCAGGTCACACAGGTCATATGCCTCTGGTCACACAGATCATACGTCACTGGTTACGCAGATCATATGCCAACGGTCACGCAGATCATGCCGCTGGTCACACAGATCATGACAGATCGCAGACAGGTCTTGACCTAACCAAAAGGTCTTGACCCAAACAAGAGTTCGTGACCCCACCAAGCCCATCAACCGCACCAGGCCCACCACGCACTCAAACCACCAAACAAGCTCACAGGCCTCTTCACCCACCCCATCCCCCAACCACCAAAACCCCCCACCTGGAACCGCCGTGCGCCCCCCAATGCTGAACGCAGGCCCAGGGCCCAGGGGGTCTCCAGGCACCTCATACGCCCCAGGCCCTGGGCTGTCCGGCGGCTCAGCAGCAGGTGGCCTGGCCCCAATGGTGTACGCGGGAGCAGAGGGGCTGCCTGGGCGCACCACGTTCTGTGGGGCACGTGCAAGCAGTGGTGGATACTTTTGAGCAGCACGCATGCGGCCCGGGTAAGCAGTCGATGAACATGTTGTATCATCTGTGCCGTCCAAACATGTTGTATTATCTGCGCATGACGCTGAGGTATCCACCTGAGCTGACCGCCACACATGGACGGCATCAGAGCGTGCGACCATTTGCAGATTGTGCACACAGGCCTCATGCATGTGCGGATGAGGTCGGGCAGGCATTGGCCCCATCCACACAGCAGCAAGGAACAGCCAGATCAACCTGGTCCATGTAGAGCTTTGTGGAGGCCTGCTTCAGGGGCCTGGGCACTGTATGACGATGCAGGGCTGCCCTGATGGCATACAGATATGCTCAAAACTGAGGCATAGCAAGCAAAGTGTGGAAAGAAGCAGCAGAAAAATGTTCAAAAAGTGAGGTTGTACCTGCGTGTCGTACTGCCCAGGGCCCGGCAGTAGCGCGGCGTCCGCGGCGGCCCATGCGGACGACGCGGCACGCGGCAGGATGCTGAACGCGGGGCCGTCCGACCCCGGCCGCCGCAGCTGCTGGTAGTCTGCGGGGCCTGGGGAGTCGGGGGCGGGCCGCTCGGGTGCCTTCCCTGCGGGGCAGCGACCGGACAACAAAGCATTGGGTATGCACTATGCAGATAATGATGGAAAGATGGAGTGGATGGAGTGGTGCAACCAATGCAGGGGGTGATGGAGACTGGCTCGCGTGCCAACGGTACCCGTCGACAGTACGGTACGCACTACAGCAGCGCTATGCACCAGCACTGCACGCCAGCACTACATGCCAGCACTACACATTAGCACTCCAAGCCAGTACTACACCCCAGAACTGCACGCTAGCATACATCCGCAACACAGCAACAGTGCACCGCAGCGGCAGTGCACCAGCCCTGCGCACCGCCTCTACACGCCGCCTCTACACGCCAGCACTACATGCAAGCACTACACAGCAGCAGTACATGAGGGGGGGTACGCTGGGAAGGCGAACGGCTCACCTGCGATGGTGTATGCCGGCCCGTCCAGAGAGGTCCGGGCGCCAGCCTCGTACTCGCCTGGCCCTGGGGAGATGTCCCGTGGGCCCTGCAGTACAGCAGTACATACGGCAGTACAGGTGGCATTACAGCATTACATGCGGCAGTACATTTGGCAGCTCAGGTGGCGGTACTGGCAGTACACATGGCGGTGCATCATGTGCCACACATGTGGCAGCACAAAGACAGTGCACGTTGTAGTACGTGCATTCGGACACTTGGCAGCACAGATAACAGTCCTCACAGCAGAACAACGGGAAGCACATGTGGCATTCCATATAGCAGTACATGTGGCAGTACACGTGGCAGGCAGGACTGCGCTGTATGTGCGTTGTGCAGCATGTGCCTGCACAGCTGGGGCCACCGACAGACCAGCCCATCAGCATCACACTGTTTTCCATCACACACCTGACCCTTTCACACACCACACCTTCTCAGTGGGCCGGCCAGTGATGGTGACAGCTGGGCCTGAGCGCCATGCGGGTGGCAGCTCATAGTCTCCGGGTGCGGGCCCATCAGCTGCACTCTTAGCCTCCACCCTGCAGTGGGATGAGCACAGTTTGTTGGGAGCAGCCCAGTTTGTTGAAAGCAGCACAGTTTGTTGGGAGCAGCCCAGTTTGCTGTGAGCAGCCCAGTTTTTTGTGAGCACAACAGCTTGGTGCACACAACATGACGCGACAGCTTGGTGCGCATAACACGCTGCACGCACATTCCCTGAGCCCTACGTGCAACGACAGGCTGCCCACCCAATCCAGCAAAGCAGACAACCAACACAGCACAGGCGGCAGCAGGCATTTCAGGGTTCAGGGTTCTAGGGGTTTCTTAAGATTTAGGGTTTAATATGTTTTTCAGGGTTTAGGGTCTTGCGGGGTTTTAGGGTTTAGGGTCTTGGGGTTAGGGTTTTCAGGGTTTAGGGCCCGCGCATACCTGCCGTAGATGGTGAAGGCCGGCCCATCCTGCCCAGCCTTGGGAAGCTGCTGGTAGTCAGCTGGGCCAGGAAGGACCTCCGGGGCAGCAGGCTTGGGTCGGCCAGTGATGGTGATGGCAGGACCTGCAGAGTGCAGACCAACATGTGCCGCATCATCCCAAGCTCAACACTAAGACATGAGCATGAGCATCACAGCGCTATACCAAGCTAAAGTGAGCATCACAGCGCTATACAAGCTGAAGGTAAAGGTAACCATGGACCCAAGGACCAACACAGTATCACTGACAAACACCAGGACAACAGGCACACATGCATGATGTGATCAGCACGCAGGCAAAGGGGGGCAGGGGGCAGCGAAACATGCTAGAACCAGACACTTGTGTGCACTTCAGCGCAGATCATGTGTGCAGGGTTTGTGCGCAGATCATGTGTGCAGATCATGTGTGCAGATCATGTGTGCAGATCATATGAGCAGATCACATGTGCAGGTACAGGCAGTACACATGTGCGCCACCTGTGGCAATGGGGCGCGGCACGTCATAGTCCCCAGGCCCTGGCAGCTCCTCTATCTTATCCTTTGGCTTGCCCTGGATGCTAAACGCAGGGCCCACCCCAATGCTGGGCGCCTCCGCGTTGTACTGCCCAGGCCCTGGCAGCGGGTCAGACGGAGCCTGTTTAGGCCGCCCGCTGATGGAGAACGCGGGACCTGTACTGCTCTGTACCGCGGTGACATCGTACTGCCCGGGGCCCGGCAGGTCTGCCGCGTCAGGCGGTACAAGGGACGACCCCGGGAGGGCGGGCTTGGTCTTGCGCCCCATCGTAAACGCAGGACCCCCCATAGTGCTGGATTTGGACGCCATTGCACCGCCCGTGGCTGCGGCAGTAGCGCCTGTACCGTCTGTACTGCCTGTACTGCCCCCAGGCCCGAGGTACGCCCCCGGACCAGGGCCGGCTCTGGTCGCATCGTCTTCTTCTGCCCATGCCTGCATCACGCGCTGCAGCGTGCTCAGGTTCGTGTTGCGCGCCTGCAGCTTGTGTGGGGACCCGCCCCGCGCCCCTGTTGGGGGTGACACAGCAGCAGCCACAGCAACAGCGGCGTGAAAAAGATGGTTTAGCATAGCGTGGCGTGCTAAACCATTTTTTCACGCCGCTGGCTATGGCGTGCTTTACGAGGTTGGAGGTGTTCTGGGGCTCATGGTAGGCAAACTAAAACGCCAGGGAGGGATGATGGCTGGCTCCCTCTGGAACGATCTAAAAGTGGGAAAATATGCAATACACTGTGCTGACCAGCAGAGGTGGTTGACTCAACGCATGCAGCCCGTGAAAATGCCCAGAAGCCATGCACCCCTCCTCCACCCACACATCATGCAAAAGCCATGCGCACACATACATGCGTTGAAAAATGATCATGCAAAAGCCATGCGCACAGTCCGCACACATACATGCAATAGAAAACAAGCCAAGACAACTGAAGAATAACTGCTGTACCGGACCTGCAGCCGCCAGCCGCTTGCGAGCCTCCGTGCGGTCGATACGCTCGTACACCATGTATGACCCATCCAAGCCGTACGGCACTACGGTGCCGTACTCTCGTACTGCCACCCCCGCGATCTGCTGCAGCCGTACACCTTCTACCGACTGCATGTTTGCACGACTGACAGTGATGGCTGCAGGCGGAGGCGCCTGCTGCTCCTTCTGGCCATCTGCCTGGGGCCCCCGCACCACTGTCGCCTTGACTGTGTTAGATCCCTGGGCTGGTTGTGTGAAGGAGGCAGAGGCAGCAGTCCCACGCAGCCCCAAGTGCTTCGTAGCTGTTGGGAGCCAGAGCATGGCAGGGTCCAGGTAGGAGAGCGCGTGCCATTGTGGGCCCTGCAAGTAGCTTGGCATCCCCCTGCTGAACTGGAGTGGAGCCCCAAACCTGCGCAGGTTGGTGTGGGCACATGGGCAGGCAAGCGTGTGTGTGCATCCATGGAATATGTTGCTCGTGCACCAGGTTGCGGTCACTGTGCATGCGCAGCATGCAGCATGTAGCATGCAGCATGCATGGAGCTCACTTGAAAGGCCGACCAAATGTGGGCCCCGAGGGAGGGGGCTGCTCCCCGGACGAAGCTGCATCCGCCCATCCTGCGTGTGTGCATTGGGGATGCCGAACCTCTTGACGGAGCATGCCTTGGACGGGACAAGGTCATGCTCCTGGGCGCCACGCACCCTTCACAACCGGGTTCGCGGTCGCTGATGATAGGTACCGCTCTGTCAGCATGTTGTGCTACAGGTCAAGGCGCATTGACTGCCGTTCCCGTGGCTACCCCATGGTCAGCGGTATCTATAGCAGCAGCATGTTACCACACGACGGCTGGTAACAAGTGACATCTGGACTCCTTAACAAAACCCTAACCACCCTTCACAACGGCGGTCCTCTTAAGTATATCCTGCTATCATGTGCTAAAAGGAGCTCATAACAACGACATACTGGAGCAACCACTGCACCAAACGATGTCACGTGCCTTTTCAATCTTGTGTTGCCTCAAACAGTAGCAATTACTCTGATGCTGTCGTGTAAGCACAGGATCTGTGATATAATCTATCACATGCGCCCAGCACATGAAGTCATCCTCATCACCACATGCTGTAAAGACCATGCACATACGGAATTAATCAGGGATTCGTTGATGATCATGCTTGCCGTGCGTTTCATAAGCAACGTCCTATGATTACGGGCTAACACAGCATCCAGTGAGGGAAGCAAGTCATCAAGCCTGTCCTGAAAGAAACACTAATGCGATGCAGAACCTCTCTGCCGTGATTAGCATGCCAGCTCGCATATGCTTTGTTCAGTCCCTCTGAGCCCTCAGAGTAGCCGAGGTGAATGGCGCAAGACATGACCGACTTGTTACAGGATGCTGCGTCGCTTGACCTATCACCCGATGGGTCTCCTTGGCGCGCGTACACCTGGCTGGTGTGCCTTTGATGGAATCTTGGTTCATGATGATGTGCACATGGGACGTTCACATCCTGCTTCACTCTGCGCTGCAAGCAGCTCACAAGGGCAGCAGAACCATGCGCTAACAGCTGCACAACCTGTGCAATGCGCGCAGGTGGTGGTGGGAGCCATTGCAGCCTTCGCATTGTGAGTCTGACCAGGCACACTGGCAGGAATCGAACTGGGCACATACACCACTGCAGGCTTTCATACACTGGTCCTGCCATGCACTCTGTCCAGCTGCACTGTCTACTTGAGCTTGTGTTCATCCTGATTTCATACTGTAGCACAGAGGCTCATCAGAGTGCACCATTCAACCCATGCATGCCGCATGGGTGACAACCGTGAACATGGGTTGCGTAACATGGAGCGCGTACTGCCATGCACACAGCCGACATCATGCACCCTGACGCTCACCTATTTAATGGTTGCTTTCAACCCTGCCTCACATTTGCAGCGCATGGAGCATAGGCGAGTACTGGTACTGCTCTGCGAGCATGCAGCCGCAAGCTTTGTTTTGGCAGCAGTGTTGGGATCAATGTGCGCATGCAGCTCACAAGACCAGGACACATGCAGCGACACGCACAGCACAGCACAGCACTGCACAGCACTGCACTGCACTGCACTGCACTGCACTGCACTGCACTGCACTGCACTGCACTGCACTGCACTGCACTGCACTGCACAGCACTGCACAGCACAGCACAGCACAGCACTGCACTGCACCGGCAGTGTGCAGGTGCAGTGCAGTGCAGGTGCAGTGCAGGTGCGGCGCAGAATGCATGATCAATTGATCATGCATGGCAACTGAACCCGCACAGCATTGCACACGCACAACACGCCCAAGCACAGCATGCGCACTGCATGTGGCCCATGCGTACTGCTTGTACCGCATGTACCCCATATACTCCATATGGTGCTTGTATCGCATGTGCTGCGTGTGACCGCTTGCACAGCCGACCCCACCCCCACCCCCCACCCCCTTCGAACGGCTCAACGACTCAACAGTTCAACAACTTTGATCCCTCCTGATGGTCAATACCTGTTATTTATCCCTACTGTTGATCTGTACTGTTGATCATCTGTGTACCAATGATTTGTACTCTTGATCTGTGTACTCTTGGTCTGTGTACTGTTAAGGTCTGTTATGAGCAGATATAACATTAAATATAACATTCCACGATAAAATAACGTTCATGAGTAAGTGTATACAGTACTATCTGTACTAATGTGTACACTTGATCCGTACCTTGTCCCCCAGAGCTGCCATGGCGGCCGCAGGGGGCCCCAGGAACACGATGCCGGCGTCAGCCAGGGCGGCCGGCAGCTCCGGGTTCTCACTCGCATGGCCCCTGCAGGAAGTGTGAGACGGGACGTGTGAGGCGGGATGTGTGAGGCAGGATGTGTGAGGCAGGATGTGTGAGGCAGGATATTCAGACAGGACATGTGAGGCGGGATGTGTGAGGCGGGATGTGTGAGGCAGGATGTGTGAGGCGGGATGTGTGAGGCGGGATGTGTGAGACGAGATGTGTGAGGCAGGATATTCAGACAGGACATGTGAGATGGGATGTGTGAGGTGGGATGTGTGTGAGGCAGGATGTGATGGAGGTGTGAGCAGCACATGAGAGGCGTGAGAGAAGTGTGGAGGGCTCAGGGCGGAAGCGTCGTGCACGCCCTTCCAGTTAGCGGGCTACGTGGCTCAGTGCACAGCAACATGAACGCGGCGCTTAATATGCAAGAGCAGTAAATACAAGCATGGGCGCCGAGGCACTGAGGTGTCAGCGGCGTGTGCATTAGCCAGGGCACACACACGACGAAGCAACAGAGCAAGACAGTATAGCTCGACCTAAACCCTAAAAACTAAAACCTAAACCCAAAACCCTAAACCCTAACCCCTAAAACGTCAAGTTAGCAGCTCAAGAGGACAGGATCAGCACAGGGACAAGGCAGCGGCACACGCACCAGCCGGGCCACACCGCGTCCACACCCGCGCGCTGCGCAATCTGCACGATCAGGCTCACCTGCGACCGCACACAGCCACATACAGCTCAGTCAGATGGGGACAGGTCTGCAGTGCTATGGAGTGGTCTTACATGAATGGGGCCTTATACAAGTAAGCATCTTGAGGGCAGTGCCATGGTCTGGTCTATATAAACAGTGCCTTGTACAAATAAAGCATGTCGAAAGTGGAAACTAGGAGTAGGAACTAAGATGTATGAGCTCAGCAACGCAAGCACGCAACACATCCCCCTCAGAAGGCTGCAGCAACACTTACAACATCAGCAGCACCTACAGCATCTACACAACTGTACACAGGAGCACTCACAGTACAGTGCAGTCACAAACCACATGGTTGCAAACAACTGCAACGCCCGACGCACTCCGATCTGTTGTGGCAGTTATTACAGGGAGAGCAAGACATCATGGGCGCAAACCTTCCTACATAGAATTGCGGGGCTGCCATGGGAGGTGGAAGTCTCGCCATTCTATGTAGAAAGGTTTATGCCGGAGCCTGAAGAATGTAGCAGATGCGTCTTGGGTGGGTGGGTGGNNCACTGCACTGCACTGCACTGCACTGCACTGCACTGCACTGCGCAGCACAACACAGCACAGCACTGGAGAGCAGGGCGCAGCACAGTGGGGCAGGACAGGGCTCAGCTAGCCACCCAAGGTCCCGCCCATGCACTCTCCTCCCCCCCCCCCCCCCCCCCCCCCCC
>QAXD01000019.1:91968-103082 GCA_004335575.1 Haematococcus sp. NG2 | reverse complement strand
GAGTGAGGTGGGTGGGGGAGTGTGGGTGGAGTGGGAAGTGAGAACTCAACAGTGTGAGGGTGGGGTGAGGTGGGGGAGTGAGGTGTGCGTGGGAGGGAGAACAGTGTGAGGGTGGAGTGAGATGGTGGAGTGAGAAGTCACAGTGTGAGGGTGGAGCGGGAGGGGAGTGAGGGTGGGGTGGGAAGTGAGGAGGGGAGTGAGGAGGGAAGTGAGGAGGGGAGTGGGGAGGGGATGGAGTGAGGTACATGTGAGGTACAGAGATTCTGGTGGTCAACCACATGGAAAACGTGCTCTATCTCCTTATCATAAATACAGAATAATCATAACACATAATCATACTATACACACTACATGCTACATGCAGGACGTGCACAAGGACAGCCAGGTAGCCTCCATCCACATGTCCGTGGAGGTGTTCGACCCACGCACCGAGCACGTGTACAAGGTGGGCCCATGGGCTTGAATAATGAGCATGAGCTTGAAAATGGGCGTTTGAAAATGCGCGTGCGCTTGAGATAAGAGGGGTGGCTAAGAGAAGAGTGGAGCGATGGACGCACGTCACCTTTGGCTCGGTTGGCGGGAAAGGGCAGCTGATATCCTCAGGATGCACAGGCTATACACCACAACCCAACCAAACACCCGCCCTTTCAACCCTGCACCAACCACCTAACCAACCGCTGAACTCACTGACCGCTCAACACCCAGCACGCACACACCCCGCCACCCAACTACCCACCCACGGCACCCATGCACTTAACCATGCAGCCACTCACCAATCCATCATTCTCGTTTCTGCACGCACTTCTCCCGTCTCCCACCCACCACCACCCACCCCCCTTCCCTCCCTTGCCCACCTGCGCACCCGCAGTACCTGCAGGTCTTCTCCGCCTGCTGCGTGTCCTTTGCCCACGGCGCGAACGACGTGGCCAACGCAGCCGGGCCGTTCGCAGGGCTGTGGAACATCTACCTCACGCGCACAGCACAGGTCGGACTGTGTACGTGTATGTGTGTGTGTGTGCGTGTACGTGTTTGCGTTTTTGCTGGTGTTCTGTGTTGGTGTTCTGTGCTGGTATTGATGTTGGTGTTTGGCCCGTGTGTTGGTGTTGGTGGTGATGTTGGTGTTTTGTGTTGGTATTGGTGGTGATGTTGGTGTTGTGTGTTGGTGTTGGTGTTGGTGTTTTGTGCTGGTGTTCATGTTTGCATTTGCAGTGGTGTTTGTGTGTTGGTGTGTTGCCACATCATACGCCAGATTTGGCGCACGGACGCCTATACCTGTGGCATCGCTCAATCCCCATTTCACACGCCTCGCTCGTCCATCCTGTTGGCGTTGTCAGCACCATGCACCTGGTGCACCTGCACCACACATGATGCGCAGAGGCTCAGCTGTATCACTTGCGTGTATCATCATCATTCATTCATCATTTATCCTCATCATTACACGATGAGCACCGACAAGCAGGCATGGAGGGACACGTGTCAAACTGCAGCATTGCCGGTGTAACCCCGTGCAAAGCTGTGTAATGATGAATGATGATGAAGTGTGTGTGCATCATGTGTGGTGATGTGCGTGCAGACACATCTGTGAAACGCCGTGTTATCAACATTATACTATTATTAGGTGCGTGCAGAGTACCGTGGACATGCCCCGCTGGATCCTGGCCATGGGAGGTGCCGGCATTGTTCTGGGCCTGGCCACCTACGGCTACAAGATCATTCAGGTGCTGGGCGTCAAGATGGTGGGTGATGATGATAAGTTAATAATAATAACACGGCGTATGTCATACCATCTGGCCATCCCTTGTCCGCCCTTAGGGGCTACAGCGTAACATGGTGGATGATGCGCCGCCCACAAACCCGAACACAGGCTTGCTTGTTGAGTTCTTAATATGCGTCCATTCTGTGTTCCAAGTAAGTTATGTAGGTTGAATCTGTGTTCCATGCTGGCAGCAGCCCGCTATTGTTAGAGCGCTGCTCCGCTGTGCCCAGCTCACAAGCACATGGGTGCATGGGTGCAAGTGGTGGGAGCGCATCAGCACAACCTTATTTCAAGTAGCTGCACACAACCTCCAAATACCACCCCAACCACCCCAACCGCAGACCAAGATGACCCCCTCCCGTGGCTACTGCGCTGAGCTGGCAACTGCCCTCACTGTGTCTGTGGCCTCTGTGTATGGCCTGCCCGTCTCCACCACCCACTGCATCGTGAGTGCGCGGCTCTCTCCCTCTCAGCCATATGCATGTCATGCCCAGCTGTTTGGTTGTGCTGCGCTGCGGCTCTATCGCCTGTACTGCCTGTACTACCTGTGCAATGCGTACTGCCTGTGCTGCCTGTGCATTGTGCACTGCCTAGTGCAGCACCGACCTTGACAGCCCCAATTCCTGGAGCCCCGAGCCTTTACGGCTTTAGACCCAGGTGCCCTGAGACCCTGAAACCCGAACCCCTTGGCCCTAAGACCCAATCCTAGAACCCATCAGCTGAAACACTCGGCTGGTTCCAAACGGTTGGTTGGGTGGGGTGTGCCGGAGGGGGGGCTGCAGTGCGGGCAGGCCACCAAAAATGGTGGGGCCACTCAGCCACCACGACAGCACTCAGCAGCCCGAAGGCCCCTGAACCCTAAACCCCCTTAACCCTAGCCTCAAAACCCCAAAACCCCAAAACCCTAGCCCCTAAACCCCCAAAACCCTAAACCCTAAACATCCTAAACCCTAAGCCCTAAACCCCCAAAACCCTAGCCGTAAACCCCCTGAACCCTAAACCCCAAACCCTAAACCTTAAACCCTCTTATCTTGCCCCAGGTGGGCGCGGAGCTGGGGGTGGGTGCCGTGGAGAACGTGCGCACGGGGATCAACTGGAAGCTGTTTGCCAAGACGTTTGCGGCGTGGGGGCTGACGCTGGTGGCTGCGGGCACGGTGTGCGCGGCCATCTTCTCCTTTGGTGAGCACCCTCATAACACAACACAACACGATAACAGCGGCGTATCACAGCTTTCGGCTGCTTGTTGGAGATAACCTTTAGTTTGGAGTGTATCATTTCATGTCCTTTCCTTTCCAGATCCCTTCCCTGCTTCACAAACACATCAATTCCAATGGGGGTCCTCAGAATCCAAACTGCTGGAATCCGATACCAGGAATTGCCGACGTGGTGCAGTAGGTGATCGCATGGATAAGGGGTAAGGGGTGTTACACTTGAGAGAGAGCGACAGGCACGGCCTGGGTCGGACAACCACGCATTGCACGTTATGCACACACGAGCTGCTAGTTATGATAACTATGAACCAGCACTTGGCTCTCCAGTTTGTCGTGTCAGGCTCCGGCAAGCGGCTGGAAGCTGTCACTCGCCGCTGTCTGTTGTGTTTATGTTATGCTTGTTTATGTTACCGTAATGTTTATGTTTATGTTTATGTTATGCTTGTTTATGTTCATGTTCATGTTCATGTTCATGTTCATGTTCATGTTCATGTTCATGTTCATGTTATGATAATGTTTGTGTTATGCTGCGCAGGCTTCTACTCCCCCAGCCTCGCGCAGCAGACCGGCCTGCACGCGTGCCAGGCCACCTCCTTTGACACCGTGGCCTCTCAGCTGGCCACACTCAACGCCAGCAACTACGCAGTGAACACTTCAGTGCCTGGCCGCTTTGACGCGCCCCTCGATGCCGCGGTTGCCAATTTAGCACGCCAGCTGGCCAGCCTCCGAGACCTGGAGTCGAACGGGCCGCCCGCCATGTCCAGTCTGACGCAGCTGGTGCGTGTGGCGTACCGCCTGTCTGACGCGTACCGCGCCGGTCTGACGGTGGGGTACAACGCGTCTGACGTGACACGGAGGCCGGAGGTACTGCTGGTGGGGGCGGTTGCTGACGCGGCCACAAACGGCAGTGCTACTGCAGTAGCAAGGCCGTAGCAGCCTCTTGATTTGGACGATACGTCGATACCTCATCAGATGGCGGCATGTACTTTGTCACAAAAGTCGCAATGGTTAAGGAACTGCAGCGTCCTGCATGATGGGGTTGTCCTCTCCTTGCATCCTTGGCGAGTCATCCATCTCATCATTGAGTGCAACCAGGCAGATGAGCAGGATGTGAGTGGCGCAGCGCGTTAGGCCGCTATGCCAGGCCCCGGCAAGCAGCTGAAAGCTGAACCTATATCGCTATATGATGTGGTGAGGTGCGGCAATGCTGGGGCTAATTGTGGGATGGAGCCCTCAGGCTGGCGCAGGTGCACCTGCCTGCCGGTGCATGCCGGCCACTTTCCAGCAGACATTCATTTGCACTACTTGCAGCAACCAATCTGCAATAATGCAGCAGACTGTTCCTGTGTAGCTGCATGCCAACACCAAAGCTGCGGGATTGCATATGTACCTCTATCTGGCATGCTGGCGGTCCAGTACGTATGCTGCTGGCAGTATGTCGCTGTAAAGCCTTGCACTACCTGCTGACCAAAGCTGTGTCCACCTGAGCATCTGACTGAGCTGCCAGTATTGCCCCAGTACGCGCACCACATGTGGTCACATCATGAGCAACGCGTGACCACCTCAGGGCAGGTTGGAAGAAGTTGCAGAACCGAGCAAAGCCCACGTCGCCAAAATGCTGTCCCAATTAAAGGACCGCGTGGTAAACAAGATACGTGATTTGGGCCCGCAAGATGACCTTGACAGAGCGATTGCAGCGTTGGTGGAACGAGGCACAAGCGAGCAGCTGCTGTCCCCTGACTGGGGCATTAACATGGAGCTGGTGGACTTGGTGAACCGTCAACCCGAACAGTAGGTGATTCTTAACGCTGATAACTGCGCAAACATGCGTGGGCGCGTTGCGCATGATGATCGGATGGGGGATCTGAGAGCCCTAGCTTCCCACAATGATTCGCTTGTTCTCTTAGAGCTTGCGAGAAGCTGATCCGCACCGTGGCACGGACGTATGGCAAGCCCAATGCAAAGGTTCAAATTCTGGCACTGACGGTGAGGGGCTCCAGGGTTTTTGCTGTTGCTGCATGGGCGCACCATTTGGCCCCAACATGCATGTGCACTGAACAACTGTTCACATGCTGCTGCGAGATGTGTCAGCAAGGTGCAGAGGGCAGAGGGGCTCGTCGCAGCTTTGACGTTGCCATGCAAGATCAAGATTGCAGACCATGCAAGTGCGAGGTGTCTCGTGGTGTGCACGTGGAACATGGCCTCAGATGCTGGACACGTGCATGCGCAACTGCCATCCGATGCTGCATGTCATGCTGCCGGCATCGGTTCTGTGGGCGGATCTGGTGCGGCACGTGCAGGACACCAGCATTTCACGGGTGAGCCTTGCAATGATGTTTGTGACATACTTGATGACGTGCCATTAGTACTGTGTCATGTACATCGTGTACTACATCGTCTACACTGTATTGTATGATTTTAGATATGCGCATCTCATGTACAGGGCATACTCATACTGTCCATGAACAGCTGCGTAGCCACTGCGGTTGCTCAACGTGTGGTGCATGATGCACATGGGGCATGGGGGTATGAGTACGCACGTCGAGCAAGCATCTTGTTGCAGATACTGTTAGTGTGATGCCTTGGTTTGATGTGGCAGCTTGGATGCTGCAGGGGTTCTGCAGCAGCAAGCACACATGCCTGCAGCATCGTAACAGTGGTCTGTACAGCACCAACACCAAGCTCTGCCATGATCCCTGCAGCATCTGCTGCGATCTCTGCAGCGCCACACATGAACGCTCCTCTGCGGTGCTGCTGCAGATCGATGCCGAGGTGCGCGACAAGATCCTTGCAATGATCGAGGACTATGGGAAGTGGCTGAAGCACCCGAGCACATACGCCGAGGTGTATGAGTCATTTGTGGTGGGTGTGAGGGAGCGCAGCTGGGTTGCAGTCATCACTGTTGCAGTCATCACCATCATCATCTAATGCTGGAGGAGTATATGCAACAAGGGCGGTCTTGGGCCAGGAAAGGATTAAGTGCAGGTGGTATCGAGACGCCCTGTCCTTACGCAGCTGATATGCTCCTGAGGGCATCGATTGTCTGCAGTTTCACAACGCCTCAGTTCCACCTCCTCTCCCCAGGGATCTGAGCTGCTAGCGCCCCAGACCACACATGCCCTGCACGCTGCCCCAGCTCAGGTTATCACCACCCAGAGCCTAAGCCCTGACCCCTGAACCCTACATCCAACCCTTGAACCCTAACCTCAACTGCAGGACAAGGGGCTGGACTTCCCAGTGCGCAGCCCTGATGAGCTGGTGCCCATTGAGCCTTACCAGCCCCCTGCCCCAGTGTTGGGAGGCGAGGCTGTAGCACGCCCTGCGCCAGGTGGGTGGATGGTGATGTGGTGAGGTGGGATGTGACATGTTTTGTGAGGTTGGGTGGTGCTGTTGTGGCGTGGGGGTTGCATTGCGCTGCGTTTCTGGGTTTCTGGGTTTGGGTGATGTGGGGGTGGGTGGTGCTGTGTTGATTTGGGGGCGGGTGCTGCTGTGTTCCTGCGCGGTGGGGTGCTTCTGCGTTTAGTGCGGCGAAGGATGGTACCATCGCCGCACAAACGCAGAAGCACCCCACCACGCAGGAACACAGTCACAGAACAGAACAGAAAGACAGCGCCGGTACTGTCTTTCTGTGATTGTGTGAGGTTTGGCGGTGGTGTTATGGGGTTGGGTGGTACTGTGGACTGACGGGGTTTGGGTGGCAGCAGGAGGTGTGAGTTTTGTGAGGTGTTGAATGGCAAGCAACCCACCCACCCACCTCCTATCCCTATGCCCACTGCTGCACTGTTCCCTGCTTCTGTTCCACCCCCACATCCTGAAGATCAAGTTTACCCTAAGAAGCATTTACATCCTACACCCTGAGCACCTTCAACCCTGGGCCCTGGGCCCTGCGCCTGGCCACCTGCAACCCTTAACCCCTGTATCTCACGCTTCTCCACCCCCACCATCTCACACTTCTCAACCCCTACATCTCCACCTCCTGAAACACGTTCACGTGCACGTTCATGTTCATGCTCATGTTCATGTCACACCAGCTCATGTTCAGTCATGTTGCACGAGCCCTCAGCCAGCCACGGGCTGATCCGCAACCTTCTGAACCCGTGCACGCGTGCAGCAGCCGCAGCGGCCGGTGGCGGCGGGGGCCTGGGCGGCCTGTTCGCGGGGCTGACAACGGGTGTGGGTGTGGGGGCGCGCACAGGGGCGGCCCAGAGGCCGGGAGCGGCCGGTGCAGGGATTACTCCTGGTGCTGGTGGTGCAGCAGGGGACCCATACGCAGGCCTGAGCGATGAGGACAAGGCGGCCGTGATGGTGGGTTTGGGGGGGCAGTTTCTCATAGCGCATGAGTAGCCTATGTACTTAATGGGCCCTAGTGTAGCCCATAGTGTAGCCTATATGAGTAGCCTAGATGTAAAGTGTAGCCTACATGTAGTGTAGCCTATGTATAGTGTAGCCTATAGATATAGTGTAGCCTATGTGAGTATAGGCTATATGTAGTGTAGCCTATATATCATTGATATATGTTGTGTAGCCTGTATGAGTAGCCTGCATATGTAGCTAGCCTATGTATGTAGTGTAGCCTACATATGTAGTGTAGACTGTATGAGTAGGCTATATGTGATGCGTGGGCGGTCGGGCGCACGCTCAGGAGCCCCCGAGCAGTCCTGCCCTCGCTGCTTGCTGTGTCTACTTGCACGCCCCTTCCAGTGAACACCCACATGGCACCATCACATGAGACCCTGTTTAGAGCTGCACATGCTGTGCATGCGGAATTCATCAGTCATGTTTGTGTGCCTCCCCCCTCGCACACACACGATGTCGCGGCCATATTTGTGGCCTCCTTACACACACACACATTTTGTTTATTGTGGTGTTGAATGGCAAGCAACCACCCACCCACGTCCTATCCCTACGGCCCTGGTACACTGTTTCCCTGCTTCTGTTCCACACAGGCTGGGTTTAAGGTTTTAGGGTTTAGGGGCCTAAGGCCTAAACCCTAAAAACCCCTTACGCGCACTTGCACACACTACAGGCTGCCCTGGCTGAGATGGAGCTGGAGGACTCAGCGGCCCGTGAGGCGGCCGCAGTGGCCGCTGCAGCGGACGCCGCTGAAGCTGCAGCCGCCGCAGCTGGTGCTGCACCAGGTGCGCCATGTCACTGAGTGCGGAAAATGAGATTGGGGTGGTGGTGGTGGTGGTGGTGGTGATGATGATGGGTTGGAACACACAAATGAACAGCTTGGGATGCGCCTGGGATGCGACCTTTGCGTGTGCCGGTGACAGTGTGAGAGGTGAAGACAAATGTTTCTGAGAATGGAATACCAGTGTGTAGCTACTATGGCCTCCCCTTCCCTGAACCCTAAGCTTTATAGACATCATAGTACAGCCCAACACCCCAACCCCAAAGTCCCAAACCCTGAGCCCTGACCCTGGAACCCTAACCCACCCAGACATGCACCTGGCAACATGCATGCTGCAGGGAACGTGGCAGGAAGTCTACCAGCAGCAGGGGTAGCAGTGCCAGGCCAGCCGGTGGGGGCCCCACACGTGGCGGTGGGTGTGCCGGCAGCGGTGGCGGCGGGGGCGCAAGCGGGGCGGCGGGGGCGGCGCCGCCGCTGCCGGACGACCCGGCAGAGGCGCTGCAGGTGTGTGAGCTCACGGCAGATCATCATACATGATGCATTATGATGTGTTATTATCATCGCCATCCTGCGGTATTATCATCACCATCCTGCGTTATTATCTATCATTATTATCTATCATCAATTCTATGTGTATGGGTACACATAGAATATGCAGTAAAATTATATACAGTACAATCTATACACCCAGTGCGTGCGGTGCGTGCATGCTGCCAGCTGGCACTGCCGGGCCACTCCATTGACGCACGCCACAGCCCTTGGCCGCTTGCGCAGGCTATCTAGCGATCTACTTAGTCTGCCCATTTGTATTGACTATCTGTTTAGCTAGCATGCATGCGCGGTTTGTTCCATTTTGTGTCGTCATGCTTTGTGTTGTGTTGTGCTGTGTGGTCCCGCTTTGCTTTGGGAAGGCAAGGGAATGAAGGGAGTCCAACCCACCACTGGTGCTACTGTTGCTTCCTAACCTGTGCACAGCACATCCACCCCACCCTACCCATTTATCCATCCATCCATCCACCTGCCCACACCCACACCATGTGCACTCACACACACCCGCCATCACCAACCACCACCACCAACCCGCTTCAACCGCCACCACCACCCACTTCAACCGCCCAACCGCCCGCCAGGTCATCACCAACAGTGTGACCCTGTTCAGTGAGATGGTCAACAGTGTGCCAGACAGTGAGCCAGCTGGCATCCGTGACCCAGTCATCGCTGAGCTGGCGGACACGTGCGGGCGGTACAGGAGGTGCGGGCGGTACAAGCAGTACAGGGTTTGGGGGGGCGCAGTACAGGTTTCAGGGGGAGGCAGTACAGGTTTCAGAGGGAGGCAGTACAGGGCTTTGTTGAGGCCAGGATCCCGGATCACTGAACTCCAGCTTCATGTGCTCAGGGAGAAAAGGGTTGCACCACAGGGCTTGCCGCAGGGGCTTCCAGGAACTCTCAGCTTGTGGCATGTGTGTTGCACTTTGACCTAACCTATGGGGGCTGCCCCATGCCTCAAAACCTGTGTTGCGCTTGACCTAACCTATGGGGTTTGCCTCACCCCTCAAAACCTGTGTTGCGCTTTGACCTTACCTTTGGGGTTTGCCACACCCCTCCAAACCTGCACGCAGCCTCCATCTGATCTGTGCTCAATCAACCTGCTTTGCGCTTGACCTGGCCTCAGGGTTTGCCCCACCACCCCAAATCTGTGTTGCGCTTTGACCGGGCCTCCAATTTTGCCCCACCACTCAAAACCTGCTTTGCGCTTTGACCCTGCCTGTGGGGTTTGCCCCCACTCTAAACCCTAAACTGTAAACCCTAAACCCTAAACCCTGAACACCACCTGCGCGCAGCCAGCTGATGGAGCTGGCGGGAGCGGTGAGCGATGAGGCGGTGCTGGTGGGGGTGCTGGCACAGAACGACGCGCTGGCGACGGCCATGGCGCGGTGGGTGCTTAGGGTTTAGGGTTTACGGTTTAGGCATGGCACGGTGAGTGTTCAGGGTTTAATGTTCAGGCATGGGGTTCAGAGTTTACGTGATTGGTGATCGGTGGGGGTGCATGGCGCGCTGGTGACGGCCGTGGCGCGGTGGGTGTTTAGGGTTTTAGGGTTGAAGGTTTGTTTAGGGTTGAAGGTTTAGGGCTTAGGTTTTAGGCATGGCGCATGGTAGTCGGTGGGGTTGCATGGTGATCGGTGATGGGTGGGTGGTGATCAGGGTTGCATGGTGATCGGTGATTGGGGGTTGGTGACCAGGGGGTGCATGGCGCATGGCGATGAGTGGTGCCGCGCATGGTGGTCAGTGGTGCGGCGCATGGTGATCAGTGGGGGTGCAGCGCATTGTGATCATGGGGTGCATGGCGCATGGATGAGCATTGAGAACCTAGCCCACCTCTCACACGTACTGCAGGTATGACGAGCTGCTGGCACACGCGCTGTCACAGCCGCTGCAGCCCACCACCCATGTGCCTGGTGCGTCACGTCAATTTTGTCTATGCATGCCGTTGTGGATCGTCGCTGAATTGTTTTTACTTGCGTCACCTCTTTCCAGACCTATCTTTTTTGTTGTTTTGCTCAGATGTTGTTCCCCGCCCACCCACACACACCACCGTTACCACCACCGCTCCCCTGCCTTCCTGCCCTGCAGCCGTGGACAGTGTCAGTCTATTTATTTTCACTGTACAGTACTGTACTTTGACATTACTTCCCTGCCTCACCCACCACCACCCCTTCCCTGCCTTCCTGTGCTGCAGCGCCACCACTTTCTTGTTTATCCATCACCACTTTCCTCATTTCCTGTTTGTCCACCACCACCACTTTCCTGTTTATCCACCGCCACCCCTTCCCTGCCTCCCTGCCCCGCAGCCGTGGACACCGCCGTGCGCGCGGCGGCCGTGGCGAGTGCCGTGGTGGGGGGTGGGCCGCTGGGGCTGGGGGCGGCAGGGCCGACGTTCACACTGGGGGATGAGGGGGAGGAGGAGGAGGAGGAGGAGGAGGCGGGCGCGCTGGCCACCAAGCGGCAGGTGGGC
>QAXD01000019.1:74816-91564 GCA_004335575.1 Haematococcus sp. NG2 | reverse complement strand
GTGTGGAAGTGCGGGTCGTACTGATACAGACACGTAGGTGTGTGTGTGGAACTGGCCACCAAGCGGCAGGTGGGCGGGTGTGTGGAAGTGCGGGTCGTACTGATACAGACACGTAGGGGTGCGTGTGGAGTTGTGGAGCGTATACTCATACTGATACAGGCACGCATGTATGCATGTGCGCACATGCACACACAAGGTTTAGGGTTCAGGGTTAAGGGTTGCTGTTCTTCAGGGGTTTACAGGGGTTTAGGTACAACTGGGAGGCTCTGGCACCGGAGAGCTGTGCAGCGTCCCAGCTCCACCCACACCCACACTTTACATGGTCACTGCGTGGTTTAGGGTTTAGGGTTTAGGGTTTAGGTGGCGTTTGGCCCGTGCATGGCTGCCACGGCACTGGAGACCACTGTGTAGTGTGCCCACTACAAGTTGGGAGGTGGAAGCGAGCTTCAGGCCAGCCTTCCCAGGGCGACTGCCTTTGGACACACTGTTTTTAACCGCACTCCTGCACCCTCCATGTGTACATGCAGGCCGCCCCTGCTACTGCCGCTACTGCCCCCGCTACTGCCGCTGCTACTGCCCCCGCTACTGCTGCTGACCCGTTGGGGGACCTCCTGGGCCTGGGGGCAGAGCACGCGGTGGTTGCAGCACCTGCCGCCCCCCCTGCCGCTGCCCCACCCCCTGGCCCCACCTCCACGCCTGCAGCTGCAGCTGCTGATGACCTGCTGGGCGGGCTCACGCTGCATGGGGATGGGGCGGCGCATGGGGATGCGGCGGCTGCCTCTGCAGCCCCTGCTCATGCACCAGCAGCCGACCCACACGGCTCGCTGCTGTGAGCCTAATTTTCCCATGAAAGTGGTTGAAGACAGCTGCTTTTGTGAGGAGTTGGACAGCTCCCCTGCTCAAGCACCAGCAGCCGACCCACACGGCTCCCTGCTGTGAGCCTGAACCCACCACCCTTAAAGGTTGAAGCATCTGAAGACAGCTGCTCTTGCGAGTGGGCACTTGGGAAGCCAGGTCCAGCCAGGCCAACTAGGAAAGGTTCTGCCCTGGTGGACCTGTGTGAGTGGAGGAGCTGCTTGAAGGCCGTTCCTGGAGCAGGAGATCTAATCTTGCGTGAAAGAGGTCTGCTCTTGTGGGAGCCTGGTCACCTGACATCCGCCTTCGTTGGTGGCCCTGCATGGGTGGCTTTGCATGTTGGCCATTGTTCAGGGAGGGGGTGGGGCCCGGCCGTACAGCTAAGCAGTACGCTGCTGCACAGCAGTTGGGGCGGTACATATTTACGGTACAATTCAGCAGTACGTGTGGTACTGGGGGGGCACTACAGCAGCGTGGCCCTGTACCGAGGGCAGATCACTGTGGGGCGGCATTTGGGTGTACTGTGGGTTTTGCATGCTGCGACGTTGGTGTGCGTCCGGTGTGTGGACAGAGGGATGAGTCTGCAGTATGCTGTGTCGCTGGTGTGGCATTGGTTTGTGTTTGTGGCGTTGGTTGAAAGAGTCTGAGGTGTACTGTGCAGGAAGGTGATCTCGAAGCATCAGCGGGGCCAGAGGCAGGGGTGCACCCACGTGGGTGGTTTGTGTGGGTCATGCCGCAACCAAGACGAGCAGCGCGGTTGGCTGACGTATGACGCATTGGATGAAATACGGCACATTCTTGTTCGCAGGGATGCATGTATGGTGCACAGGCTTGCACCTTTGCAGCGGATCACAGGGAGGGGTGTGACAGGTCGTGGGAGGGTGCAAGTACAGCAGGTGCTGTGTGTGTGGCAGCATGAATCATGATCGTGTTCATGATGCATTGTCATCAACCAGGCGCGCCCCTCCCTGAGCACGCGCCTAACAGCACAGCAAAGATCTGCTTGCTTGCACCGTGACGCAACTGTGGGGTATCAGTGCTGCATGGAACAGGAGTGGGCCTGAGGCATGGATTCAGGCAACGCTGGCTGCAGGGAACACCAGATTGAGGTGGAGGATTGGTGATGATGTAAACACGCCCCACATCTCCCGAGCAGCCACAAACTGGCACACCACCATATGTTAGATACGGACTTTTCCTGGCATGATTCTCGGCACACCGTCCTGGCTGCGACTTGCAGGACCCCTCAACAGACAGGTGCCAGTACACAGCTGCTTGCATACGTCGGAATGTAGCAGGCGCTTGCAGAGGTCTTGCTCGCTGATTGCCTGCAATCGGTTGCCTGCAAGGCCAGGCGCAATCGGTTGGCAATCCGGATTGCAGGCAACCCTGCTATGGCAATCGCGTGGCAATCGATTGCAGCACCGGTTGCCTGCAATCGATTGCCAGCCGATTGCAGGCAACCTGCGCTGCAATCGATTGCAGGCAATGTCTGGGGCAATCCACCTGCAAGCTGCATTGCAGGCAATCCTGCTGGCAACCGCTCTGCAATCGTATTTTCCGGCTGGCTGGGATGCACGCAGCTGGGCTGCACGCAGCTGCAGGGTAGCTACAGGTAGGGTTTTGGGGGCATATGATTACAGCACTCATGCATTCAGTTTCAATACATGAAACATTCTATGGAGCTGTAATGCTTTTCCACCAGACAAGGATCACGTGATACTGACAGGTACAGAAACGTCTGCCCTCAACCCAATCACGCAAACACAGTCAACTACGCCGCACACGCCATTGGCGCTTGCTGCCTTTCCCGGTCAGTTTCTGTGCCTTCCGTGCTGATTGCTGCACCTTGCGGTACTTGTTGCTGCCACCTGCCGCTCGGCCATCCCTGCGCTTGAGGCCACGCTTCCTGCCTGTCCCCACCCTCAACCCCTCGTCCTCCTCCTCCTCGTCCTCCTCCTCCTCGTCCTCCTCCTCCTCGTCCTCCTCCACATCACCTCCGTCCTGTGTGTGGGTGCAAAGGGTGGTTGTGGGTGCATACTTCAGGCAATACCCATCATGCATCAGCAATCTCTGCCCCATCAATCGCAGCACATACAAGCCAAAACCTTGTATACCAGCAGGTTTTACGCGGCTACCTTTTCAAACAAGTAGCTTTTACACCGCTACGTTTGCATGCCAGTACCTTGCACAGCTATGCCAACCCACCCACCAGACCACCAGACCAACCGACAGACCCACCCACCACCAATCCAGTCTGCCACATGCGCAGGACAACTGCTACTGCTGCATGCGTGTGGCAACTACCTACTGTATGTCGTTGTTGTGGTGGTGGTTGTGGTTGTTACACCGTAACCACCTACTGTCGACTGATGAGTTCCACAAGACCCATATCTGTGTCTGCGGGACGTGCAGATTACTGGCGGCCCCAACCCTCCTGCTGGCAGTCCATTGTTTAATAGATTGTGTGGAACAAGGAGCACGCAAACACTCATAATCCCACACTCCCAGGCTGCATGCCTTTCAAGTGCTACACCTTAGGCTTCAGGCAATGGTGCCCCGATACTGTTCACCAAAGAAGTGACTGCCACACAAAGAGATGTCAAGCAACAATAGAATGAATCGACACGCATCTACCAGACCACATGAATGCCAGAGAACGGGTGCTGGACAGTGCAGTACATACCATGCCGTACAGTACAACATGGCACACGTGCACAACATTGTGCAACAACACACCCAGTGCAACCCCCCACCCCACCCCACCCACACACACACACACTGAGTTTCTAAGATCCAGCTGAGCTCATAAAATGTGAACAACAGCCTCGATTAGACACTGCCTAGTTTGGCCGCTCCGATCCTCAACAGGTCACGCCAGCGCGGTGCCGGGTGTCAGCAGCGCACGCAGCCCCGGCATGTTTTTGCCCTCCACGAGTTCTAAACTGGCACCCCCTCCCGTGGAGACGTGTGATATGTGTGAGGCGAGGCCTAGTTGGTTGAGGGCCGCCACGCTGTCGCCGCCGCCCACCACCGTCACAGCCCCGCGGCCTGATGAGGCCGCCGCGACCGCGTGCGCCACCGCGGCAGTGCCTTTTGAGAACGCGGGCACCTGGGATGCGCGCACAGAATGAGGTGTGTATAAGAGGGTAAAGAGGCTGGGTAATAAGGAGCTATGATTGTTAGAGGTGCGTGCAAAGATAACTGGATGAGCGCAAAGAAAGGGGGATGTTCACAACGAGGTGGCACTGATGGGGTGATGAGGGAGGTCGGGTGCTGAAAGTGTGAGAGCAGCTGGAAAGTGTGAGAGCAGCTGGGACGTGTGAGAGGTGTGCACCCCAGAGTGGTTGCTCAACGGCCTCGACCGCCCCTCGGACCTGCCTGCCTGTCTGTCCTTCAGCTCGCTGGCTCACAGCTTACCGCTGAGTTACCGCTGTTGCCTGCTGGGCCGCTGGGAAACTGAGTGGCCCAAGCCTGGGCCCCCAACCCCCAAGCCCCCAACNNCACCCCCAACCCCCAACCTTCAACCATCAACCACCAATCAAGCCCCAACCCAGAACCCCCAACCCCAATCGACAACCTCCAAGCCCCAAGCCACAAACCCCAACCCCCAACGCCCAACCTCCAACCTCCAAGCCCCAAGCCCAAGCCCCAAGCCCCGAACCCCAACCTTCAACCATCAACCCCCGACCCCCGAGCCCCAACCACCGTCCACTCCAAGTACCCAGTACCAACACCGTATTTCACAAAATCACAACCAGCCACATAACCCCCACTCAACTGCCGCCCCCACACCCACTACGCACAGCCACTACTGAATCTACTGATCAACCCATCAACCACCTCATGAACCAACCACCTCAACCACCACCAAACGCCCCCCCACACCCACCTCGAAGCGCCCCATGGGCCCGTTCCAAAAGATGGTGGCACAACGCTCCAGTGCGTCAGCGTATGCAAACGCGGTGCACGGCCCAATGTCCACACCTGTGACGTGTGTGTGAGGGGTGTGAGGGGTGTGAGGTGTGAGGTGGGGTGTGAGGGGTGACGTGTGTGAGGTGTGAGGTGGAGTGTGAGAGGTGTGGGGTGTGAGGTGTGAGGTGGGGTGTGAGAGGTGTGGGGTGTGAGGTGGAGTGTGAGGTGGGGTGGGAGGTGTGAGGTGTGTGAGGGGTGTGAGGGGTAAGGTGTGAGATGGGGTGTGAGGTGGTGTGTGAGGTGTGAGGTGGGGTGCGAGGTGTGAGGCGGGTGTGAGGTGTGAAGCGTGAGGTGTGAGGTGGGGTGTGAGGTGTGAGGTGGGTGTGAGGTGTGGGGTGTGAGGGGTGAGCGGTGAGGTGGGGTGTGAGGTGTGGGGGGCGTGAGGGGTAAGGTGTGAGATGGGGTGTGAGGTGGGGTGTGAGGGGCGGCTGCTTGGACACTTGCTATGTAATGTTTGTAGTTTTGGCTGCTGTCAAACATACATCAGAACATCGCCAGCCACACATAGCCATGACTTCGGCTTCAGCCTGACCGGCTGGCACCCTGGCACTCTCACTGTATTCCCCAACCTAGGGTTTAGGGTTTTGGTAACTAACCCACTGTACTGCCCAATGACTCTCCCCGTACTGCCCAATGACATTTACTGTACTGCCCCACGACACTCATCACACTGCCCTATAACACCACCCGCCCCACGACACTCATCGCACCGCCCTATGACACAAATCGTACGGACACTAACATCACACTAATCGTACTGCCCCACGGCACTCACCGTACTGCCCCGGGGGTATGCAGGGGGCGTCAGGCGTGCAGCACCCCACATTCAACTCCACCACCTGCACCCCTGCCACTGTGGTGGCGCAGCAGCCGGGCGCGCCACAGCACCCCTGCTGCCCGCTACTGCCGCACCCCATGCCGCCACAAACCGCGCAGCAGCTGCCGGCCGCGCACGCCCCCACCGCACATGCACTGTTGGTGTGCGGGGCGGCGCTGTTGCCTGTTTTGGCGCTGCTGCTGCTGCTGCTGCTGTTGGTGTGCGCGGCGGCGGTGTTGCCTGTTTTGGTGCTGCTGGTGCCGGCGGTGCCTGTTTTGGTGCTGGCGCAGCAGGGGGTGGTGGTGTCACAGGGGCCGGCGCAGCACGCGGTGTTCCCGGAGGCGTTGCCTGTTTTGGGAGCGGGCTGGGCACCGCTGCCTGATTGGGGCGCGTCCGCCGCGGGGCCGTCCAAAGAAGGCGACACCAGGACGTCTGACGGCAGTAGCAGCTGTACGCCGCGTGCAGCCGCCGCGGCAACCATCTGGCGCGAGGGCTCCAGCCATGCGTCCTCCACCTGCGGTACAGCGGTACAGCGGTACAGCAATACATGGCCATGGTACAGCGGTACATGGGCCATGGTACAGCAGCACATGGATTGCGGTACAGCGGTACATGGGTTGCAGTACAGTGGGGCTGAGGTGCAACATGATTGTAGTACAGCTGTAGTACGGTTCAGCAGCGCAGCGGTACAGCGTGTCGACACAGTGTGATGGTACATTTGTCACTTTTGTCAGTACAGTGTGGCAGTACAGCTGCAGAAACAGGCATGTCACACAATCATTACCTGTGTTGCGCCCACACACACGCCCTGGCCTGCCAGGAAGGTGAACGCCATGCGCCCACCCACGATCACCACGTCCGCCTGTGGCAGGGAGTGAATGAGTGAGATCGGAAGGCAACATGAGAGAAGAGCCAGAGAGTGCAAGAGTGTAATCGGAAGGGAGCATGAGAGAAGACAAAAGAGCCTTTCCTTGTTTCACCCCATGGGTAAGGCTGTGGCGCCTGGCTCGCCTGCATGTGAGTCAAGTGATCTGGTCACACCTGTGGTAACACACCTGCTGCCTCTGCCCCTGCCATCCATCACTCCCCCTCGCCTGCCATCCCTTCATCACCTCCTCCTCCCCGCCTCCCGCGCCCCCTATCTAACCCTCCCACCCAGTCTCGCTCTTGCTCTCTCTCTCTCTCTCTCTCTCTCTCTCTCTCTCTCACTTTCTCTCTCTCTTTCTCTCTGTCTCTCTCTCTCGTGCCTGCCACCTCGGGCCCCCCCACTGTTAGCTTGAACAGATACGCACGCTTTCCTTCCTCCCTCTTCCTTCCTGATGATCGGCCTGTGATACACCTGCTGCCTGCTGTACCAGGAACGCACAACCCGAGTACGCTACCCAAAGGTACAACTTGCACGTTTAGGTGGTGCAGCCCTTCCATAGAAACATATAAGCACAGCTACAAGCACAAGGTCTCGCTTCGCAAGATGAGCTGCCTGCAAGTGTACGAGCAATTTGATCCAGCTAAGTGCTAGGCGGAACGACAAATAAATTGTCGTGGTTTGTACTCAGATATAGCCCTACTACCGCATGCCTTGGCTTCACTATATATTGAACTATTCAGGAGTACAAGATGGACAGCTCCCTCGCCAATACTTCTTTGTCGAAATTTTGAATTGCGCCACAGAAATGCAGACACGGCCACGAGCCGTTGTACTGCTCCTCAACTGATACGCTGCTGTTGGTTTGCGCTGCATGGCCTTGAACTTAAGCGCCCAAAAATTCAACGATCCTGATGTTATGATCAGCAAGGTCTGCTGTCTGTGGTCTGCAACACTGTGAAGATCGAAGTGAAGGAAGTCTGTCTTTGCGAGACGTAAAGGCCCGCTTGAAATCGCGTCGCCAAGCGCTTGTGGGGGCCGTCTGGCATATACCAGCCACTACACCTAGGCCACAAGCTCTGGCCACAGGTGACCCCACTTCTGAAGAGGCCCTTGGGCCGAGCTTTATAATAGTTTCCTTTTTTCAACGAGGGCTCTGCAACCGGACTCCTTCCACAATGTCCTTATGCAGTATGCTATAGGCCGAGTTGGCCGGAGAATGGCAGCAGTGTCGCTCTGTACAGCTCGGCCTAGTGACTTGAAGGCGAAGATGTCCTGCAGCCCCCTACAACCAGGTAGGAGCGCCTGTGCGCATCCGGACTAGAGCTTCACATTGCAAGTGTCCATTGAACTCCATCCGCGCGCCCGCGAATCGCAGAGGTGGTGTATCGGGAAGCGCTGAACATGGTTCAAACAAGGATGATGGACACGAGACAGCTGCGGGCCGAGTACAGGACCGTGCAGGAGCTGGACAGGCTCATTGATCACGAGGTGCGCGCAAAGCATCGCTTGCAGTGGGGATAGGGACGAGCATGGTTGAGGGCTAGCACACCACTCCAGCATGGCGCATGGTCGTGCGCACATCACCATGTCAGCCAGGGATTGAGGGCCACGCCTGCCCAGCAGCCATCCTCTGTGCGAGCAAGTGCTTCAGGTTGTCACCACCTGTTGCTGCTGCAGGGAGCTGAGGTGCATGCTCTGATGATCGCCCACATTGTTGTGCCACGCCACAGGTGCAGCGGTCACAGCAGCCAGACAACGCGGCGCGCAACAGGTACATCAACGTGCTGCCCTATGACTACAACCGGGTGCAGCTGTGCTCAGGGGCGGCATACATCAACGCGTCGCACGTGCGTTGCGCCGACCGCATCACCAGCCAGGACTTTGCATACATCGCGACGCAAGGGCCGCTGCCGTCCACCATCGCTGACTTCTGGGCCATGGTGCTGGAGCATCAGGTGCCGGTGATCGTGATGCTGACCAACGTGGTGGAGCGGGGGGTGGCCAAGTGCGCGCGCTACTTCCCGGACCGCGAGGGCGAGCGGCTGGCGTGCAGCAACGGGGTGGAGGTCAGCACCATGTCCATCGACCGCGTGTCCAACGCGCAGATGACGGTGCGCACGCTGCACGTGTCACGGCCGGGCAGCCCGCCCCTCATCGTGCAGCACTACCACTACCTTGCATGGCCCGACCACGGGACGCCCGAGGAGAGCGTGGCGATCCGCACCGTGTGTCAGGCGCTGCAGCAGCAGCGCGAGGCCGCAGGGGTGCGGGCGGTGGTTGCTGCGCCGTCGTCGGCCGGACATGGGTCAGCTCAAGGCGGGCCAGCCGAGAGGCCGCAAGGGGTGAACG
This sequence comes from Haematococcus sp. NG2, assembly GCA_004335575.1. Lineage (NCBI taxonomy): Eukaryota > Viridiplantae > Chlorophyta > Chlorophyceae > Chlamydomonadales > Haematococcaceae > Haematococcus > Haematococcus sp. NG2. Next base: position 82,700 of record QAXD01000019.1, on the reverse strand, counting down.
GCGGCGGCAGCGCAGCGGTCACGCGGCCGCAGGCCTNNTCTCTCTCTCTCTCTCTCTCTCTCTCTTTCTTTGTCTCACCTTTTCAATGAGTGACCACAGCACCCCGATCTTGTCCGCCACCTTGGCCCCTCCAATGACCACACCAAAGGGACGCGTGGGGGTGTCCAGCGCAGCACCCAGGAACCTGTGGTACGGTGTGAGCAGTACAAGTGAGGCAGTACAGCTTGCACAATGTGAGCAGTACAAGTGAGGCGGTACAGCTTGCACAGTGTGAGCAGTACAAGTGAGGCAGTACAGCTTGCAAAGTGCAGATTGGGCGGTACAAGCATGCCAAAGAACAGTGATGCTCTGATGAAGCAGTACAGGGTAGGTGGCTGCTGCATGGTGGTGCCTTGTGCATGGTGTGACCCTACACCACAAACCCTAATACTAACATCATAGCGTTTCACAGATGCCAGACACCACAAACCACAGACAACACCACAAACCCTGACCCTGAAAGCAGGAAAGGGACAGGCAGGAGATGCAGGACACACGGCAGCCGGGGTGCCGTACTGCAGCTGCTGTACAGGCAGTACAGGCAGGCGGTACAACATCACACTTCTGCATCACACTCACTTGAGTTCGTGGCGCACCAAGGGACCGGGGTAGGCCTCCCGCACGTAGGCAGCCACACCCTGTGTGTGCGCGCAACACAAGGAAGCAGGTGAAGCAACACAAACAAAGGGCAAGGAAACAGGTGAAGCATGCCCTCTGTCACGTCCTACTTGAAACGGCCTCAGCGCACAGCTAAGAGGGTGATCGAGGAATTGAAGGGGTGCACATGCGCACGTGCGGAGCCACAGCACCGCTCCGTTGCTGCATGCCGGCCCCATGCCTCTGCTTGTTGGGATGGCGACATATGGTGTTAGCCATGTGTGTACGGCTGCCACGAGGCCATCATGCGGCAAAACATCCACACAGGAGCTGTATTCAGAGGGATGTGACACCGTCCATGAGTGGCTTGTCACACACCATCACTCACATGATCAACTCCTGACCAGAAGTCCTCTCAAGGCCAATAATGCATGAGACCGCACCCCCCTGAACCCACCTACGCTACTACACCCCGACCCCTACACACACCCCGCACCCCCACACACATGGGGTATATAATCCTCCCATGCCCCGCACCCCCCACCGTGACGGAGCCCTGGTCGCGGTGCACCACCCCACCCCACCCCCATCACACACCTCTCACACCCCTACACATACTCTCACACCCCCACCGTGACGGAGCCCTGGTCGCGGTGCACCACCAGTATTCACGACTAGCTTTTTGGGCATCTAGTGATAGTGTTTGGCTCATGACTGCCAGGCTCCGGCATGCAGAAACATCTGTGAAACTCCGTGCTATTATTCTTACCCACACACACACACACACCGTGACGGAGCCCTGGTCGCGGTGCACCACCCCGAACGCGTCGCACACGTACACGTCGGCCAGGCACGCGAGCGCGGCCGCAAAGCGCGGCTCGTTGCCCGCGTCCCCCGCGTGGAACCGCGTGTTCTCCAGCAGCACGGCCTGCGGGGATGAGGGGCGGTACATGAAAGAGTGAGGGGCGGTAACTAGTGAGGGGCGGTACATGTGACCAGCAGTACAGCCTGTGCGTGTGTGAGGGTGAGGGGCGGCACATGCGGCAGTACAGCCTGTGGGGGCGTGCATGAAAGAGTGGAACCGCGTGTTCTCCAGCAGCACCGCCCGGTGCATGAAAGTGCATGGGGGTGCATGAAAGAGGGAGGGGCGGTACATGTGGCAAGTAGTGCCGCCTGTGGGTGTTGGAGAGTGTGGCTTGTGTGTGAGGGCAGTGGGCCAGTGGCAGTACACACGCACCCCACGTACTGCCTCCATGTACCGTCTACATGTACTGCCTGCACACGCACCCCATGTACTGCATCAATGTACTGCCTCAATGTACTGCTTGCCCATGCACTCCATGTACTGCCTCAATGTTACTGCCTCCACCTGCCAACAGCGTACAGCTTACAATGATGTATACCCACCTGCCCTTATGTGTTATTATCATTAATGAATACCAGAATAGCAATATTAACAATATTCAATATGACCCACCTGCCCGGGCTGCAGTGCCGCCACCGCCGCCTGCGCCTCAGGGCCGATGCAGGTGGGGGCCAGCCCGGTGAAGCTGCCGGCCTCCAGCTCACCTGTGATGGACAGGTGTGAGGTGTGAGGGTGCAAAGTGTGATGGGATGAGGGTGTGAGAGGTGTGAGAGGTGTGAGGTGCGAGTGGTGTGCGTGGCAATTCACAGCATGTGGGCGTGCGTGACTTTTGTCGCATGAGATGGCCCCTGAAACTCGGAGGCTAGTCGTAGCCCCTGCCTGTTACCGTACTTTGCAGTATGCTGCTCCCAGTAAGTAGCCGCAGCTGCCAACTTCCGCCCCACGCATCTACCGTACCTGGCAGCACGTACCTGGCAGCACAGCATTACCACCAGTATCCCTATGATCTGGTAGCTAACCCTGTCATCCTTTTCAGCCAGCCGTATCATCCCATCTGCCCTTATCATGGCACTGCACAGCTCAGCACAGCTCGGCTCAGCACAGCTCAGCTCAGCACAGCACAACACTGCCCAGCACTGCACGCACTAGAGCTCAACACAGCTCAGCTCAGCACAGCACAGCTCAGCTTTTCATACAGCTCAGCACAGCACAGCTCAACTCACCCTGCAGCACAGCAGCCACAGGTGCCAGGCTGGCCTTGGCCCTCATCTCCTCCCAGCTCTGACTGCCAGGCTCTGGGCGGCCCAGGTGGCTCGCGAGAATGACCTGCGTGGCATGGTTGACCACAGCATGCATGGTTGACCGCAGCACGCGTCCGCACTGGCCACAGCACACAGCCAGGCTTGCAATGGTTGACCACATACAGCGTGCATAGTTGACCGCAGCACGCCTCCGCGCTGGCCACAGCATACAGTCAGGCTTGCAGCGTGTTGTGCTGCGCTGCCATGAAAAACCCTAGGTAACACCAATAATCACATGGGCAGGTCCTTGTCCCGGACGCGCGAAACGGAATCCCCTGGAGAACTGCTGGATTATTCGAAAGCTGCGAATGCGTACCTTTGCACCTGCGCCCTGCAGTAGTTTGATGGTGGGAATCACGGCAGTGATTCTGGAGCCGTCCGTGACCTTGCCCCCCTTGCAGGGCACATTGAGGTCCGCGCGGAGCAGCACACGCTTGCCCGCAAAGGAGGGCAGCCGTGCAGTGATGTCGAATTTGTCTGAAAGCAGCTGCGCGATGCATTCAGAGAGGGGGTCTTTCTCGACAGGAGCCATATGATGTTTTGTTTCAGGAGCAGTACTTGGGTCGATTTGTGTGCCGCGGCGTCCAGCAGCGTCGTGAAGATATGCACCTGTTCGCAACACTATCGGTACTGTGCAATTGGAGCCTGTGATGTTATGGTCGATTCAAGGTCAGCCTGAATTACGGGGTATCGTTCACACGGTATCAGGCAGTACGTGATGGTCGGTTCGTGCAGCCCTGACGCTGCCATTTCAGTAAATCATGTCCTCACCACCGGGGCATAGCCCCACGGCAGCTTCGGGCGGAGATCCAAGTGTCCCTGCTCAAGGACCACAAACCTCCGGAGCAACCGCTATGCCTGATGGAGCCAGCGACGGCAACAGGCACGAAAGCCCAAACAATGAAATGCAGGCAAAACCTCCGGCAGAGGAATCGCAAGTAGAAGGCCAGGCATCTACTGCCAGCGCCATTACCAACGGCGCGCCCAGCGACTCCACAAACGATAAAAATGCTCCACATGCTCAAATGGAAATTAGCATCCCAGACGACCCTAACACCAAAGCTGCGGAGGTGAACGAGCCAGCAGCGCAGGAGGAGCCCGATTACGCCGAGGTTACATGGGTAAGGAGATGCCGTCGAAGCACATGCTTAGAAGAGGCTGGGATTGTCATGGTGCATGCCCCATGGTCCACAGCAGGGCCCTGGAAAGGCATGCGTGCCTGCAATAAGGGGGCATGAGCCTTGTGGGGTGATGGGCTGCTGTGTATGGGCTGCACATCTGCGCTGCGCTGCGACATGCTGGGCAGACCAGGCAGGAGCTGCAGGCATCTGGGGGGCCGTTCGCATCCCTGCGACAGCCTGACATGCACGCGAGCCTGACACGCACGCATGCGCGCGCGCGCAGGCCGACATCGCCAAGCAGTTCTCCCTCCTGGGCTGGATCGCGTTCGGGGGCCCTGCCGCACACATCGGCCTGTTCCAGAAACGTCTGGTGGAGAAGCTGAACTGGATGAGCAGTGAGGTGTTCATGGAGCTGTTTGCACTGGGGCAGTGCCTGCCTGGCCCCTCCTCCACACAGGTCTCCTTTGCCATCGGCACCGTGCGCAAGGGCGTGCTGGGTGAGTGACTGAGTGATGAGTAATGAATATGGGTTCAGGGTCGGGTTTGCCATCGGCACCGTGCGCAGCTGGGTGAGTGACGAGTGAGGGGTGAGTGACGAGTGGGTGAGTGACGAGTGGGTGAGTGACGAGGCGTGCTGGGTGAGTGACGAGTATCCTATATGGGTTTAGGGTTTAGGGTTTAGGGTTGGGTTGGGTTCAGGGTTGGGCTGGGTGAGTGACGAGTATGGGTTTAGGGTTTAGGGTCTGTATGGGTCAGGGACGAGTATGGGTTCAGGGTTGGGCTGGGTAAACCCTGAGCCGTAAACCCTACAGTGGAGGTATCCTATGCCCTATGAGCCGTGTGAGGTATCCTAGTCCCTATGATGGCTATGAAGTATCCTATGCCCTATGAGGTATCCTATGCCCTTAGAGGTATCCTTTGCCCTATGAGGTATCCTATGCTCGTGCATGTGTTTGGTTCAGGGGTTCGCAGTTCGGGTGGGCAAGGGGTTGCAGTTTGGGTAAGCAAGTTACACTCCACCATGGCACCAACATCACCACACCGCAGCAGTGATCACCGCACACCACTGGTGGTGTGCCATGTCTGCCCATGGTGTCATGGTGTCATGGTGCCATGGTGTCCATGGCCTGTCCATGCCTGGCTGTCCATGGTGTGCACACACCACACAGGCGGCCTAAAACCCTAAATCCTAAACCCTAAACCTCAAGCAAACCCTGAACCCTAAACCTGCGGTGCGCATACCACGCAGGCGGCCTAAACCCTAAACCCTAAACCTCAAGCAAACCCTAAACCCTGAACCTTAAACCCTAAACCCTTAACCTTTCGCAAACCTTAAACCCTGCGGTGCACATACCACACAGGCGGCCTGCTGAGCGGTGCTCTGTTCCAGTACCCTGGGGCCATCATCATGACGGCAGTGGGCGTGGGTGCAGCCAACACCCTGAGGGAGCCTGCGCTGTGGCTGCGCTCGCTGACGGCGGGTGTGTCAGCCGTGGGCGTGGCGCTGGTGGCGTCGGCGGCAAAGGGCCTGCTGATCAAGCTGTGCGGGACCAAGGTGAGTGTTGAAATATTAGTGGTGTGGCGTAATGTTCACGTTGTGAACCTGTGCAGCTGTGGTGCTGTGAAGCTGTGAAGCTGTGCGGGTGTGATGCTGCAGCTGTGCGGCTGTGATGCTGTGATGCTGTGATGCTGTGAAGCTGTACGGGACCAAAGTGAATGTCAGACTGTGTCGTGGTAATGTTATGTGATGCTGTGAAGCTGTGGTGCAGCAGCTGTGCGGCTGTGAAGCTGTGTGCACAACACCCCCCCCACATACACACACACACACACAACACGCGCGTGTGCCCCTCCTCTCCCTCTCTGCTCACACCACACACACACACACAAGCACACACGTGCGTGCCTTGTCTCTTTTCTTTTTCTGCACAGCTGCTTGCCACGCACACACCCCACACACACCACGCGCGCCTAAACCCCAAACCCTAAACCCCTCCTCTCCCTCTCTGCTGCGCAGCTGTTGGCTATCGTGGGGACACTAGCGGCAGGTGCAGCCATCTACTGGTCGCCCCCCTGGCTGTTCCCCCTCATCATTGCCGTGGCCGGTCTGGTGACCATCATCAGCAACTGGAAGCAGGACATGAGCTTCAAGGTGTGTAGGGAGTATGTATGAGGTACTGTGTTCACCCTGTAGTCACAAACCCTGTAGTCACAAGTATGTAGGGTCATCACCCTAACGTAGGGTCCTCACACTGCACCCCCAGTTATGATAGGCCTGTTATGATACCCAGTTATGATGGGCCTGCAGGCTGGGGAAAGGAGCCTAAGGCCTAAGGCCTGAAGCCCACGTCTATGTTCTATTCATACTGCTGCGCACCACAGAGATGAGCCAGTGTTGCGCAGTAGTTCCTACTGTTGCGCCGTACTGTTCCCACTGCTGCTGCGCGTTCGTTCCATCCCCAGTGCGGCCTTGCCCGCCTTGTGCACGCACGCAACCCACAGCCGACAGAGTGCGTCATCCCCCGCGTTCAGTACCGTGTATTGGTGTTCCGCGTGCACCTCACACGCCCACCCCAGCCCACCCTAAACCCTAAACCCTAAACCCTGAACCCTGAACCCGCAACCCCGAACCCTAAACCCCAAACCCTAACCCCCAAACCTTCCCCTCGCAGGGCAAGGGCGACGGCGGCGTCAAGTCACTGGGGCTGGGCATGAAGGCGGGTGCGGTGCTGATCGCGATCTGGCTGGGCCTGCTCATCACGGTGCTGGTGCTCGTGCGCACGCTGGACTATGACCACCGGCGGGAGGACACCCCCTTGGACTGGTTCGAGGTCTTCTACCGCATCGGCTCCATCATCTATGGCGGAGGGCAGGTGTGCACACGGGCGGTGGCAGGGGGGGGGGTTATTTGTGTGGTATTTGTGTGTGCGTTTTCACGCATGCATTTTCTGTTGCATGCTTATCACCACCCCTTCTTTGTTATCTATGGCGGTGTGCAGCAAACCACCCCTCGCACGTATCTTGTGCACTTCTCATGCTGCCCCAACCCTAACCCTGAAGCCTGAACCCTAAACCCTAAACCCTGAACTCCAAATGTTAACCCTAAACTCCAAATGTTAAACCCTGAACTCTAAACTCTCAACCCTAAAGTCCCAACCCTGAAACCTGCCCTTGAACCACGCACACAGGTGGTGCTGCCCATGCTCCTGTCAGACCTGGTGAAGCAAGACTGCCAGCCTGACCGGACACCCGCGTGCGTCGAGGACCCTGAAACCAGCTGGATGTCCGCGGAGCAGTTCTACGCGGGCCTGGGCATCGTGCAGGTAGGGTTTGGGGCTTGAGGCTCTTAGGGTTTAGGATTCAGGGTTCTTAGGGTTTACTAATAACTCTCCGCCCGGACACATGACCTACTACATATGACCTATATGTGCAGGCGATGCCTGCGGCTGGCCCCCTGTTCAACCTTTTATTGCTATTCCTATTATAATACTATTATTATCAATATTACGAAGTGCGTGCATGCACGCAGGCGATGCCCGGCCCCCTCTTCAACTTCTCCGCCTACCTGGGCGCCATCATCGCATGGAACCGCGGCTACACCTTCATTGTGGGCACCGTGGTGGCGTGGTTCGGCCTGTTCGGGCCGGGCGTCATGCTCATGTTCGCGGTGCTGCCGTACTGGAAGCGCTTCCGCCAGTGGCAGATCTACCGCCGCGCGCTGCCGGGTGCGTGAAGGCCGTGAACCCTAACACCCTGGACCCTGAACTTAAAACCTTAACCCTAAAACCCTGAGCCATATACCCTGAACCCGTGAACTCAGAACCTTAAAACCCTGGACCCTGAACCCTGCACCCTACAACCCTGAACCCTAATCCCTAAGCTTAAACCCTAAACACTTGTGCGCGCGTGGCTGGCAGGCATGAACGCGGCGTCGGTGGGGCTCATCCTAAACCCTATCACCAAT
>QAXD01000019.1:47924-74657 GCA_004335575.1 Haematococcus sp. NG2 | reverse complement strand
TAAACCCTATCACCATACAACCCTAAACCCTGAAACCCTAAACCCTGAAACCCTAAACCCTAAACACTTGTGCGCACGTGGCTGGCAGGCATGAACGCGGCGTCGGTGGGGCTGATCCTGGCGTCGGTGTTCAAGATGACGGTGGACGTGTACTCCATCTCCCCCTTCCCCATCTCCTCCCTCGTCATTGGGCTCTTCGCGTTCACAGCAGTGGACACGCTGCAGATCTTCGAGCCGCTGGTCGTGGGCGGGGGCATCCTGCTGGGCCTCATCGCGTGGGGCACCAAGACGTACTGAATGCATGAAGGGCGTTACAAGAGAGGGAAAGGGCGGAGTGTACCGAGCGCCGCGCGCCCAGTCAGACAGCATCCGTCAGCCTGTCAGACGGTCCGTCAGTCAGCCGGCCTGTCAGTCAGTCTGCCTGACTGGCTAAATTTCTCTGTCAGCTGCTGCGTCAGACAGCCGGACGGTGGCGGCCCGCCAGCCTGACAGGCCGCAGTCAGTCACTTGAATGTCGGTCTGTCATAGGTCCTGGGTGCCGTGGGCGCTGCAGGCCGGTGGATGCCTGCTGTCGGTTACGTACTGCAGCTGCGCACTGGAAGCTGGGGGGAAGGTGGTCAGGGCCTTGCAAGGGGCAGGCAGGCTGGTCCCCAAGGACTTTGCAGCCAGCCACCCACATTGGGATTGCAGCTTTTATCTTCTTGGCATGGTAGCATCATCCTGCTGGGATGGGTGAGCGCACGCTGCACGGTTCAGGAACCTTGGAAGGGCACACATTATGGTGGCACTGTGGCAACTGAAGGGTTGAACTAACGAACAACAGAGGCACGTGCGGCACAGTGGCGGGCGCGCACAGGGGTGGGTGGGGTGACTTGTACATGCCGATACATGCGTTTGGGCGGGCAGGTGTATAGTAGTGTATGTGAGGTGCGCCATGAGCTGCCACAATCTGCACCAGTCATGAGCTCCATGATGCCGGCAGCTGGACGACCCCTTGAGTTCTGTACCCATGCGCCTCTGATGTGGACTGGCAAGTATGGAAGCAGACCTACGTTCTGGTGGTCAGAGTCAATCACAGCACGATGTCACAGGCCAGAGCGTATCCTTAATTTGCTGCATGTGGGATGTGAGTACAGGGGTGGGCATACATGGGCTTCCCTTTCAGCAGCCGCTTCTTGTCTGCCGGCTGCTTTCTGCGAGCGAGCTGCTGCCTGTGAACACTCTCTATCTGTGAACCCTATCTGTCATCTGTTCTCTGTCAACTTACACTGCTGTAAGGCTTTTCTATCTGTCAGCCGCGTGCAGTCAGACCCACAGCCTGACCCACAGTCTGAGTGCAGTCAGACGAACAGCGTGATCATAGCCTGATGCAGTGGTGGCCCTCCTCCCCAAGCACGCCCATCCACTAATTACACATCATCGTCACCATCATTACAGTCACATGTGTACTTTTTGGCTCTCTCCAGCCAGCCCTGTTCTCTCCAGCCCTGTTCTCTCCAGCCCTGTTTCGACAATCTCCAGCCAGCATATGTTCATGTTCATGTTGCACGAGCCTTCAGCCAGTCACGGGCTGATCAGCATTGCACGCTCCATTGCGCGCCTTAGAGCATCTAGCATCCCAAGTTTGTTGGTGTCTTGACCACCTGAACACCCCAACGCTGTGATACGATGCTTCTTCCATGTTCCTGATAAGGATGCCTGGTCATGATGATCCTGATCATGATGCTGCTTCCATGATCCTGATCAGGAGGCCTGATTACGTACGTAGTTGTAAGAAGTGGTAATGCCATGCACGAGCTCATCAGTGCCAGGGGTGTGCTTCTTGCTGCCTTGGATGTTTCCTGCAGTATTCATGTAGCGATCCACGTCCACCCACTCACCCCTCACGTTTCCATCACTGCTATGAATTCCCATAGTCCGCACTGCATCCCTTGCTTGGATTGTGATCCGATGCCCAACCCAAGGCAATCCACCACCATGCAGCCCCCTCACACCCCCCTCACATTCCCATCCCCACTCCTGCTCCTCCGGCATGCAGAAACATCAGGCTCCAGTGTGCAGGAACATCAGGCTCCGGTGTACAGAAACATCTGTCAAACACCGTGTGATTACCATCAATTGTATCTATCAATTGTATCCTGCTACTCCGCGTCCACCTCCACCCCCTGTACCTGGGCCTCGTATCCCTTACAAGATCACTTGGCGATCAACCCCGCAGACCCCTCATGGACCCTTCACCTTTCCTACCACTTCTATAAACTCCTATATTTCCTGTTTCTCCACTCCCACATGCTACTCCGCCTCCACCTCCACCCCCTTGCCCTGCCCCTCCTGCCCTGGGGGTGGGGGCACCAGAGTGAGGCAGCCGCCACAGCGCAGGCCCCCCACGTCGTCCCTCAGGAACCAGTCGATGACAGCTGCAGGGGCGGAATGAACATGACACACACACACCATAACTCAAATAGGAGGGTTGTGGAGGTGCAAGGGTGTGGGGGATTGGGCTTAACACAAGGCAAGTAACGCACGGGCAGGTTCGTACGTGCAGGTTCGTTCTGCCAGGCTCCATCCGGCAGCAATGTTTATGGCCACAGACACGCACTGTTTAGGGTTCCCATGGTTTCCAGGGTTCAGGGTTCAGGGTTCAGGGTACAGGGTACAGGGTACAGGGTACAGGGTACAGGGTACAGGGTACAGGGTACAGGGTACAGGGTTCAGGGTTTGGGGTTCAGGGTTCAGGGTACAGGGTTTAGGGTTTAGGGTTCAGGGTTTACTGCTCATGATGACAGAGTTTACTGGCCATGAAGGTGGGGCATCAGGAGCACTCACTGCCCATAGCCACAGTCATGCACTGAACTGGCCATGAAGGCGGGGTACAACAGGCAATCACTGCTCATGGCCACAGGCACGCACTGAACTGGCCTTGAAGCAGAGTTTACTGCTCATGATGGCAGGGTTTATTGGTCATGCAGGCAGGGTACAAGATAGAAGCACTCACTGCTCATGGCCACAGACATGCACTGAAATGATTGAACTGCTTATGAAGGCCGGGTACAAGATAGAAGCACTCACTGCCCATGGCCACAGACATGCTCTGATTAGGGTTTCAGGGTGTAGGGTTTAGGGTTTAGGGTCACGGTTTACTGCTCATGATGGCAGGGTTTCCTGGTAATGGTGGGGTGGCACTCACTGCTCATGGCTGCAAAGCCGACCGAGACCCAGAAGCACGCGGCAAAGCCGTCCAGCACGTTGTCAGGGTTCACGTAGCTGTACAGCGCGCCCGACACCAGGGTGCCTGCGGTACAGGTCACATGGCGCGGTACAGGTTGTGCGGAGCAGTACAGGTTGTGAGGAGCAGTACAGGTCACATGGCGCGGTACAGGTTGTGCGGAGCAGTACAGGTCGCATGGCGCTGCAGTACGGTGTGATGTGCAGCAAGCAGTACGATGGCTGCGAGTGCCCTAAACCCAAACCCTAAACCCCAAACCCTAAACTATAAAAGCCCTAATACCTTAAAACCCCTAAAAATGTCAAAAGACCCTACAACCTAAACCCTTAAGTCCTGAAAGGGGCCCTGTCTGTTGGATGGTGCAAGTTGGTCAGGATGGAAGCACTCTCAGCAGTCGGTAAGGGGCACAGGCCGTGTTGAGTGGTGGGCATACGAATGGTCCACGGCAGCTGCCTGGGATACGAACGGTCCGCGGCAGCTGCCATCACCCCTATCTCACACCTGTCAGGCGGCCCATCGCGTTGGCCATGTAGTAGAAGCCGATGTTCATGGCCACCTTGTCCCCGTCAGCGTACCTGAGCGGTACAAAGGCAGTACAAAGGCAGTACAGAACAACGTATGAAATGAAGGCAGTACAGACAATAAAACCAAAGAGGATGGGGCACAGCATGAAACACAAGGGATGCTGGGGATGCATTCTGTTGCAGTACCATGAGGTACGAGTGGACGGGTGAGGCAGTACGCTCACATTCATCAGGAACATTCGAGCAGTACAGCTGGTAGCGGTACAACGGGCGGTACATCATGCACGTACCGCACAATGAGGTACGAGTGGATGGAGGAGTTGATGGCGAAGATGAGGCAATACGCTGCCAGGCCACACACGACGACCGCGATCATGCCGTTCACGTCGTGGTCACGGAACGTGGATGAGGACTGCGGTACAGCAGTACAGGGCAGTACGGTGCGGTACAGCACGGTACACTATGGCAGCAGTGCAGTACTGTGCAGTGCGGTACAGTGTGGGGCAGTACGGTGCGGTATAATGCGGTACAGTGTGGTACAGTGCGGTACAGTGTGGTACAGTGCAGTACAGTGTGGTACAGTGCAGTACAGTGCGGTACGGCATGGGGCAGTAAAGTGAGAGGTGCCGCTCCCCTCCGGGTGTCACATGCACTAGCCCTGCCGCTCCCCCAACATGGCCATCTCTCCTTCCACCCCTCATGGGCCTACAAAAATCATTGAAAACAAGCAAGCAAGCAAGCAAGCAAGCAAGCAAACAAACAAACAAACAAACAAACAAACAAACAAACAAACAAACAAACAAACAAACAAACAAACAAACAAACAAACAAACAAACAAACAAGCAACCAACCAACCAACCAACCACCCAACCAAACTGACCAACTAACCAACCAAACAAACTAACTAACCAAACAAACAAGCAAACAAACGCCACCCACCTGCACCATCCCCCCCATGAAGGTCGGGGGTGCCACCAGCACGCCGCACCACAGCAGTGCCGCCCACTTGTTGGCGGGGCTCTGCCGCAGGGGCCCAAGCACCAGCTGCGTGCAGCCAGGGCAGCCAGGGTTCATCAGATGCTTTCCAACTTTTCTCATGGCCGGTTGATAAATAGATGAACAGTAGATGCCGGGGATTGGGAACGCAGGGGCCCCAGCACCAGCTGGCAGCCAGGGCAGGGTTGTACGCCTTTTCAAAGGCCCATATACGGTATGCCGCAGCACGGAATGGTTTGCACTTGTTCCTTAGATCATCTATATAAAATAAATAAAATATATAGGATCTAAATATACCAAATTTCTCATGGCCAGTTGATAGATAGGTAAACTGGAGATGCAGGGATGAGTGGGCACGTGAGGTGCGTGATGAGGTGCATTGACCATCAAGCCAGCAGAGCACTGACAGCAGCCTGGAAGGGTTGTACGCCTTTTCATAGGCGCTTTTACGGTATGTCGCAGTGCGGAATGGAATGGTTTGCATGTGTTCATTAGATGCTTTCCAACTTTCGCATGGCCAGTGGCCAGTTGATAGACAGACGAACAGTAGATGTTGGTGTGGGCGAGAGCAGGTGAGATGCATCGATGGCGCAAACAAATATAGCTGGACCAGCAGAGCACTGACAGCAGCCAGGACGCGATGGATCGCCAGCCAGGTGGGATTCCGGCTCCTCAGACACAGGACACGCACGGCATGCATGCATGTAGTAAGAAAGGAAACATTCCCTAGATCTACCAGATCTGATGATAGTGGTGGTCTGCGTGTGGTTCAGGGTTTAGGGTTCAGGGTTTAGGGTTTGTGGTTTAGGGTTTAGGGTCCCGCACACCTGCGGCGTCCAGGCATGTAATAGGCATGCAATAATGAAAAAAGGGGGTGTCTAGGCTGTGCATGCTTTTAACAGGGTGCTAGGTGCTGTAGTGGGGCGGCTCCCAGTATTCAGGGCTAGTTCCCTGGGCATCTAGGTTTTGGCTAATGACTGTCAGGCTCCGGCATGCAAAAACATCTGTGAAACGCCGTTTTATTATTACTATTATGAGTCTGTGTGGGGCCCCGCGCACCTGGGGTGTCCAGGACTGCACCTGGCCGTATGCGATGATGAAGGCGGCGAGGAAGAGGCCGGTGAGGGGCCGGGACCAGCCCACCCCCTGCGCGGTACAAGATCAGAGCGGTACATGTGCGGTACATGTGCGCTGAAGGTGCGGTACAGGTGCGGTACAGGTGCGGTACAGGTGCGGTACAGGTGCTGGGGCGCCTATGTCAACTCTTCATTGCACAGCAGGCTCACATCTGTCCATGCTCAACCGCGCATTCTGACCGCGGGTGCAGTACATGATGCAGTGCAAGATCAGAGCAGGTGCGGTGCATATGCAGCACGAGATCAGACACACACACCAGACACACAAACACACTCTTCTTCACCTGCAGCGTGTTGCGCAGGAAGAAGGGCAGCGGCACCTCAAACCACAGGTCGCGTGACCCAAACAGGAAGAAGCGTGACACCGACAACAGGTTGATGTTGTAGTTTTGCCTGTGGGCAGCAAGGTATGTAGGCCGCACGCCCAAACAGTTTGAAAGACATATCACATTCTGCACTCTAGAGTAGATCTCGTGAGTAGATCTAGAGTAGAGTAGATCTACTTTCTAGGGACTAGGGTATTCGACCAGGAGTACAAGCCGGCAGCCACGTAGGAGATGGAGGCCATGGCTGTGGCATGGGCACCCACATGCCCGCCCCCATGTCAGGGTAAGGGGTGTCACACTGTCAACGCAGCCAGTGACATGACGCCGTACAGCTTATGAGATATGCTGCAAGGCTGAGGGGGTTGCAAGCGCCCGGTGCAGTAGTGCCCAGCTGCAGCGTACCGCTGCACCGCTGCACTGTTGTACATCTGTACTGCTGTACTGCTGTACCGCTGTACCGCTGCACTGCTGTACCGCTGTACTGCTGTACTGCTGGGCAGCTCACAACCCACCCCAGGTCCACACTTCCATCGCCCCTCAACACCCGGCTGGCAGTGTGGCCAGCCCCTGCTGCCAGCCAGTCACACGCCAGGTCAGCTACTGCCAGCTGTGAGCTGTCAGTGTAACCAAAAATTTTCAAAACATTTCAAACAGTTTCTTGAACCCCACCAGTCACACACACCTGAAGATCTGGGTCAGACCCAGGTTCTCCTTGCGCGCGCGCCCCAGCTCGTTGGACAGACCTGCGCGCAGCCACAGTCAGACCGCGCGCAGCCACAGTCAGACCGCGCAGCAGCCACAGTCAGACCGCGCGCAAAGCCTCAATCCCCCACATCTGACTCACCCACATCTCACACCCCCACATCACACTAACCCACCTCACACCCCCCTCACACTCACCCACATCACTCTAACCCACCCTACACCCCCACACGCATCACACTCACCCACGATGGCCCACGGCATGGCCAGCCCAATGATGACCAGCAGCACGGCCAGGGAGAAGTAGAAGTTGAAGGCCAGGCACGCGGCCCCTAGGAAGTAGCCTGCACCCTTCAGGCTGTTCTTCCACCCCGTGATGAGGGACACCAGCTTGAACAGGGCCGACTGCTTCTCGTCGGGTGTGACCAGCTTGGTCACGGTCTTGCCGCCTACGTACAGGCAATAATATAGGCAGTGCCAATATAAGCAGTGAGGGGAGGAGGAGGAGGAGTGAGTTGGGGTGAGGGAGGGGGAGGGGAGTGGGTGAGTGAGTGCGTGCATACGTGCGTGAGTGAGTGACTGAGGCTTGGTCACGGTCTTGCCGCCTACGCACAATCAATAAACCCAAGCACAATCAATACAAGCAGTACCATACCACCAATACAAGCACAATCGCCTACGTACAGCCAATACAAGCGAGCAAGACCTCTGCAAGCGCCTGCTACATTCCGACGCAGTGACGGGAGTCACGGTCTTGCCGCTTACGTACAGCCCGTTTAGGCAGTGAGGGGAGAAGGAGTGAGTGAGTGGGGGTGAGGGAGGGGGAGGAGTGGGTGAGGAAAGGCCAGTGAGGTTAAGGGAGGAAGGGGGGCGCTGAAGGGGTGTGTGCGTGTGGACAGGTGGGTGGGTGGGGCTGTGGGGGTTTTGGTGGGTGCGGGGCACGTATGATGGATCTCAACCCTGCACGCTGCTTGAGGCCAAATGTCGGTAAGTCCCAGGCTGGTACCGCCTCCACCGCTCCTATCCCTGGTCAATCCTTCTATGATAGCTTGCAATAGGTGGAGGACACACGAGCTGGGTGAACAATCAGCATTCAAACCAAGCAGCAGCCAAACCAGTGGTGGCACGTAACACAAGTCTGTCCTCGGAGTCGTGCCTCACCCAGCTTAGTGAGGTCCTTTGCGATGCCACACAGCATCTGTGCAAAGGTGACGAACAGGATGGCCTTCCACTTCTCACCTGCGGTACACACATGCAGGCAGTATGAACGTGCAGGCGGTACGAATGTGCAGGCGGTGCATGCAGTACATGCGGTACAACATATCATTGTGTGTAGGACAGCCAGGTGAGGAGCGGCAGCAGCCCCGTGCAAGTAGCAGCACAACAACTGTACACACAGGTCCGCAACTGTTTCAGGCGGCATCACACCGCGCACAAACACCTGTGAAACGCCGTGTTGTTTTACTATTACAGTGTGTGCGCAGCAACACACGCATGTGCATATACGGGGTATACCACATACATATGCCACATCTGCATACACCCACCATTCTGCCCCCAGCTGTCCTGCCACGCAAACAGGGTGCCGATGCCCACCACCTGCAGGCACAGCCCTGTGAGAAGAGTGGTCTTGATGCCCCACCGCGCGCCTGCGGGGGAGGATGGAGTTGGGACAGCAGCTGAGAGGTATGAGAGAACCAAGGTGCATGCCAGCGCTCATGTGTGTTGCATAGGGGTGTGAGTGTGCATGGGGACCGTGAGGGTGAGGGGGTGTATTTTTTGTGCCACAGTAGTGCCGCTGGATACGCGCTGCACGGTCCCTGCCTACAGAGTTCCATGTGACAGTGTGTTCACTGGAGGGGCGTGCAAAAGTAAGGAGCTTCATACGCATGCACCATCCTCAACCATTCAACAAAGGGAGATAGACCATCACCCGCGCATGCACAGCCAGTGCCCCACTGCATCGCCTGTCACCCACCCATCATGCCCGCCCACCTACCCATGCCTGCCCATCCACCCATGCATGCCCACCTACCCATGCCCGCCCACCCACCCATGCCTGCCCACCTACCCATCATGCCCGCTGCTAGGTTGGTGAACACGCCCGCCACCTCGTACGCGCTGAACATGATGGCGGTTTCCCTGCGGTCAGACAAAGCGTGCGGCCAGTCAGACATGACGCGCACGGCCAGTCAGACTGGCTGCTGCAGTGCAACTGCCTGGGGAGGCAAGCACAGGTGGCCAGCGCAGCAGTTGATGTAAGCGTGTGTGTGCGTGTGTGTGATCCATCGTACGCCAGATGGGTGCATAGATGCCTGTACCACCAAGCAGGAACTGAAGGGTCCACCCAGGTGTGAAAAGAATGGGAAGGGAGGCAAAGCAGCAGTACGCACCACGCGGTGAACCCCAGGTTGTAGGAGTGCAGCAGTACGATCATGCGTATTGCCCCATCCGTGGTCGTGTACAGGCAGTACGAGAGTGAGATGATGATGAAGGGCTTGAGGGCTGAGTACCTGCGGGGGCGGCAGTACAGTTACATGCAGTACAGGCAGTGCGAGATTTTTTTATCACAGAAAACAGGTGAGCCAAGCACCGTGCAGAACAGCCAACCCATGCAGTTGCGGTCATCCAAACCTCATGGAAAGGAGTAGCCCTGCCTGCAGCAGGCCCACAAACACCCCTGCTGCTCACAAAAAGATCATTGTACCTCACCCACTTGCACCCTGCCTACCCTCTCCTCTAGCAGTGCTCTCCCGCCCCTCACACGAACGCTCAGGGTTTAGGGTTTAGGGTTTAGGGTTCAGGGTTTAGGGTTTGGGGTTTAGGGTTTCACTCGCCTCCACATCTTCCACCCCGCCCTTGGCCCCTGTGCCTGTGCCTCCTGCCTTGACCACCACAGCCTTGCTGTCAGCCGCTGCCTTGGCATCAGTGGTGGTGGTGGTGACTTCTGCCCCCTCTGGTGCCACACTGCTGCCTTGGGAGTCAAACCCTGTGCCCTTGGACGATGCTGCATCTGTGCTGCTGGTGCTTTGTTTGTCGTGGGGGCAGGAGGCGAACGGTCCGGGGGCGGGAGGTGAACGGTCCTCGCCGTCCAAGATGATGTGCGCGTGAGGTGCAACTGTGAACGTCGCCCCTTCACCGGCATGTGGCTGTACTGCTGTACTGCCTGTACCTGCGCTGACTGTACTGCTGAGACCCGCAGGCAGTACGGTGCTGGGCCCAACCGCCAGCACCGCTGGTGGTTGGGCCATGCCTGGTGCAGGCCCTGTCTGGCGGGTCGTCATGCACTTATGCTGGTGGCGCAACAGCTGCTGATGTGGCAAGTGTCTGGGTGACTTGGTAGCACTTAGTTCAGGCTGGTTCCTCGCGACGTATCTGCGGGTGCAGCAGCAGGTAAATCACAAGTCGCGTGGCTGGGGTGCTGGGGCGCCCGTCACTGTTCGTACGTGCGTTGTTGTACAGTGCATAGTTCGAGCAACGGTGATGAGGGCACCACAGAATAGGATGAGGCTGCTGAGCAGAGGCAGCGGGTGCAAAGCCATGTGTCGATGCACTACTGTGCATCACATGCGCGGGAGCATCCTCAGCCCTGGATGTCTGGATACCCCATGTCGGCAAGTAGGCGCAAGAATAGGGACCTGTCGCTCAGTTTTTATCCCGCTACACGCTGCAGCGCTGGCTGGAGAGGCGCTGGCATTCTCTTTAACAGGGCGCTAAGACCGCGAGTATCACCCCGTGACTCACGAAGCACACGTATAAGCACGATGTCACTTGCAGCGTGGTTTGTCCGCATGAATTCAAAGAAGCGCCGTTGTCGCAATTGCTGCTTCAGGGCGGGTTCACTACAGCAGCAGCTGAATGATGCTAAATGTGTACAAATGAGTTCTGCATTACGTGAAATGAGAGTTTACAGGTTCGCTTTATTTGGAATCAGTAATTTTGGGCCGACCCATATGCACAGGACCTCAAATGTGTGGGGGGCAACATAAGACTAGCTTCGTTGCTTGGTGAAATAAACATTATTATCTATATCTTGAAGCTCTTGTTTATTGACAGGCACGCAATCAACAGTTGTACAGCCACCTGCTGGTCGCATCTGCTCATCCAACCTTCGCTGTTAAATGGCTCCCAAGAAGGTCTCTATCAACGGGCTGGGACGCATCGGTCGCTTGGCGCTGCGTCTGGCCTGGCAGCGGCCGGATGTGTTTGAGATCGCGCACGTAAGACCGAGATGGATTCCAAGTGCCGCATTTGCGCTGGAGCGGCACGATGAAGCTGTAGCAGGGCATCAGGGTTTTAAGGTCTACCTATAAGAAGTGGGGGATCGACAGCATCCTGAATGTTCCTTCCGATATTTGCAGTTCAACGACATCACGGCCATCGAGAGCTGCGCCTACCTCATCAAGTATGACTCGGTGCGCGAACGCTTGCGAAAGGGTTGGTCGCAGGCCTGCGCGCACATGCCACCTCTTAGTGCAACCACCCGCTTGCCACAGCCACGTACACGTTTTGCACGCAGCTGCTGTCAGCTGGGACCACATGCACCACGCATGCTACAGCACAGCCCCATGTGTGCCAAGGCATGCTGGCATGTGATATCGATGCCTGCTGCACCAGCGAGCCTGCGCATCCCATCTTGACTGGTGCACATGCAAGCGCAAGACGCAGCCCGAGGTGGCATGCAAGCACGGTTGTTTAACTGCTATGGTCGGTCCCTAGTCCTGCACCACCCACCCGTCCACTCCACTGCCAAACCGTCCCTCCCCCCAGCAGTACAATATTGCCACACCTGCGTACCGTACTGCCGTACTGCTGTACTGCTGTACTGCCGCTCACAGCTGCCAGCACGTGTGCCCCTCCGCGTGGTACAGGTGCATGGCACCTGGGGGGCCAAGGTGGAAGTCCAAGGGACCACCATCGTGATCAGTGAGGGGGGCCGCAGTGTGGCGGTGCCCTACACAGCACACGCCAAGCCGGCGGATGTGAGTGAGATGTGTGTGTGAGAGATGAGTGATTGAGCGTGTGACGTGCACATGGTGTCAACGAATTGCTGCGTATCCTGTGTTGCGCACCTTGTGTGCTGTGCAGTGTAAGCCGCCGAGCCCCACCCCTCCTTTCATGTGCATCTATTATGTATACGGTATACCACATCTGCGATCCTCACACCTTCCCATTCATCTCTGTGCTGTTCATCCCCTCTCAGATCCCCTATGAGGGCATGGGCATCGATCTGGTACTGGAATGTACTGGCGTACATCTCACTCGTGCCACACTGGCGCCGTACTTCACCAAGGGCATCCAGAAGGTGCAGTACACTCGGGAGGCATGTGACTGCTCTTGGACCAGCATTGACCAGCATGGACCGGCGTTGACCAACATTGACCAACATTGACCAGTGTTGACCAACATTGACCAGCGCTGGCTGCGTTCCGTCTCACTCACGCTCCCTGCGGTCTGACTGGCCTGCACTCAAGTCAGACTCGGCTGTCTTGCAGTCTGACCCATATGCCAGCCACAGGGACGGCCGCCAGCGCCTGCTGCGCATGACCTCATGTGTGATATCATGTTCTAATGTGCTCATCGCCTCCTGGTCGCATGATCTGAGCAGCTCTCAGGCCACCTCACTACTACCAATAATAACACGGCGTGTCACAGATGTGTCTGCATGCCGGAGCCTGACAGTCATTAGCCAAACATCTAGATGCCTAGAAAAGTAGCCCACCCTCACGGCCGCGTGCATTTGCTGCAGGTGGTGGTGTCAGCGCCTGTGAAGGATGCTGACCCGGTGCTCAACATTGTGTACGGTGTGAACCACGTGAGTGGGGTGGTTGGTTGGTGGTTGGGTTTTATGGTTGGGTAATTAGGTGGAATGTGTCAGCAGCAGCCACCTAGTGCAGCCTTGTACTGGGAAGGAGGAAGCCACAAGCAAGGCAGGGTGGACGGGTGAGGGTGTGGGCCGTTAGGACCCTAAACCCTAACCCCCAAAGCCTAAATCCTAAACCCTAAACCCCAATCCACATGGCCATGTTGGATCAGGAGGACATCACGGTCAGTGGATCACACAACACCTAGAACCATGCTGTGATGCGGTGTGACTGCACCCGTGCCACGGCCCTCCCATGTGTACCGCCTGCCATACGCTCGTACCGCACCCGTACCGCACCCATACCGCACCTGTACCGCACCCGTACCGCACCCACACCGCACCTGTACCACACCTGTACCGCACCTGTACTGCACCTGTACCGCACCTGTACCGCACCTGTACCGCACAGGACAAGTATGACCCGTCCAAGGACCACATCATCACTGCTGCGTCCTGCACCACCAACTGCCTGGCCCCTGTGGTCAAGGTGTGACCTAGCAGCTGTACTGCCCCTCACTCATCCCATTCCCCTGGCTCCCTCACTCAACTCACCCCTCACTCACTTCACTGAGGGATGATGCGCTTGCCACTTGCTCCATTCCACCCGCTTTTGGGCTGACATCGAAGTGTGGCAATGGGCTGGTCACACTCGGTCCTGCCTCTCCCCGCTCACCTCCCCCCGCTCACGAAGTTGCACCTGAGTGCTGATATGCAACTTTGTGCCGTTGCACATCTTGCAGGTGGTGCATGAGAAGCTGGGCATTGTGCACGGCTGCATCACCACCATCCACAACCTCACCAACACACAGGTCCGTGTGGCAACACATGACGCCGGCGTTGCCTGCTGCCCGACCATGCTCTGGCACCAGCTGCTGCACTGCTGTCCTGCTGAGTAGTGCTGCACTGGTTTGCTGTGGGGGCGAGCTTGGTTGGCATCAGGGACAAGCAGTGGTGCCGCCGCAGCAGCAGCAGCCACACCCACACCCACACCCACACCCACACCCACACCCACACCCACACCCACACTGTACTTGACTGGAGCTGGCTGCTGCAGCTGCTACAGCTGCTGCCACTGCTGTGGCTGTTGCTGCTGCTGCTGCTGCTGCTACTGCTGCTGCTGCTACTGCCCCGCATGCTTGTCCCTTGCGCCAACCTGATGTGACCTGCCTCTTGCAGTGTCACTCACACTCACACCACCACGCCTGCAGACGCTGCTGGACGCGCCCAACGCCAAAAAGTCAGACCTGCGGCGCGCACGGTGCGTTCCTTGTGTGGCCATCCGTCTGTCTGTCTGTCTGTCTGTCTGACTGTGTGTCTGACTCATCACTGCACGACTGTCTCAGCTGCAGCAGCCAGCTCCCAAGGCAGGCACATCCTAGCTCGCATGACGCAGGCCCTAAACCCTAAAGCCTCATCATCACACCCACATCACACTGTCAGTGTGACAGCTGAGTGACTGTGTGACTGACTGCTGTGACCGCTGTGGTCCGTTCAGGTCCGGCCTGGTCAACCTGGCCCCCACCTCCACCGGCTCCGCTACTGCCATTGCCCTCATCTTCCCCGAGCTCAAGGTGTGACCGCTGACTGTATGTGTGACCGCAGTGTAACCGTGGTTTTACTGACGGTTGACCGCGTGATGGCAACAGCACAACCAATTATGAATTTAAATATACAGATCATTATGAGGTGTGTGATGAGGTGGTGAATCTGCTCCCATGACACCAGGGCGTGGTGTATGTGTGGGGGGAACAGGGGGGCGGTGACTGTGTGCAAACCGCGTGTGATACCACAGGACCACACACACATGCACACACTCACACATGGGGAATCTCCTCCCTGTGCATGAATGGGTGGATATTGGAACTTACAGGGGCCAAGGACCCAAACAGGGCGAAAGGGACCAAGGCCCCCCCCACACACACATGTCTGTCTGTCTAAACCCCAAACCCTAAACCCGAAACCCTAGAACCCTAAACCCTAAACCCTAAACCCTAAACCCTAAACCCTAAACCCTAAAAACGCACACGTGCACAGGGGAAGCTGAACGGGCTGGCGGTGCGCGTGCCCCTCACCAACTCCTCCATCACCGACTGTGTGTTTGAGGTGGCTCGGGACACGAGCGCGGAGGAGGTGAACGGCCTGCTCAAGGTGTGACGTGCGCGTGTGTGGTGTGAATGTTAGTTGCTGTGTGGTGCGAATGTCAGTCGGTGTTGTAGGTGCTGTTGCAGCACATACATACCTGCTCAAGGTGTGACATGCGTGACATGCGTGACATCTGTTTCCGCGCACAGTACAAATTTTCATCGATATCCTGGAAAACTATACATTACCGACACGCGACAGTAATGATCCAAAACCCTTGCCGACACCCCTGACATGTGTGTGTGTGGTGCGAATGTCAGGCGGTGTGGTAGGTGCTGTCACCTCACATAAATACCTGTCTGTAATCACCGACTGCACACACACACTTTTGCGGCGCTGGCACCCCACATACCGTACACCTCTGCAATCACCCTCCGCATGCACACACACACGATCCACGCACCAAACACGTGCGAGCGCACACGAGCATGCACCGCAGTGTGCGCCCACCAGAGCAGTTGCGCGATGTGATGTAAATCATGTATTTGAGGCAGCACCACTCTGTGCTTCCACCTTGCCCATCCCTGCTCGTGAGCACCACCACCTGAGCCTTGGAAATGGATGCAACACCAACCGCCCCAACCCAATTCTCGCACGCCTCCTCCAGTGAACACACCACCACATGCAACCTATGCAACAGCAACTGCCAACCGCCATGAACATCAACCGCCACAACCACCAACCGCCCCAACCAACAACCACCCATAACCAACAACCACGCATAACCAACCACCACCACCACACACAGGAGGCGGCCGACACCTATCTGTCAGGCATCCTGGGCTATGAGGAGGGCCAGCTGGTTTCCACAGACTTTGTGAATGATGCACGCTCCTCCATCGTGGATGCGCCATGTACTCAGGTGCGACAGTACTGTACTGCAAAATGCAGTACGGTGCAGTACAGAAGTACAGCACAGTACAGGTGCAGCGGCTCCCCAACGAATGGCAGTGCTGTGCCGCATGTGCACAGCGTATGTACTGCTGCATGCACGTGGGGTGTGGACATGTACTGCTGTATGGTGTGGTCATGTACTGCTGCCTGCATTTGCATTTCAGGATATGTACCGCTTTCTCCATGTGCATGCACCGCCTTCATACAATGTTCTCACACTCCGCCACACCACAGGTCATTGACAAGCGGATGGTCAAGATCTACGCGTGGTATGACAATGAGTGGGGCTACAGCGCACGCCTGGTGGACTGTGCAGCCATGGCAGCGGCCAGCCTTTAATGATAGTCATACTAATAACACGGCGTTTCACAGATGTTTCTGCATGCCGGAGCCTGGCAGTCATTAGCTACATGACGGCGGGCCTTTGACCGTGCTTGGTCAACCCGCAGCACGGCTCTCTAGTCCGGCCTGCCGAGCTCCAGCAAGCAGCTGACACCTGTGGATGCTCAGCTGTTACTCTTAGAGTAAACCACAGCATTGTACTGTGGGTAGGAAGGTGGTGAACTTTGGCTGGGCAGGGCGAAGGCAGAATCTAGCTGGCCTTTTGCTGGCCTTTTGTTTGGGCATTTGTTTGATTGCATGGCCACACACGGCATTCATTCAAAGCTGACTGGAGGGACAGGGTGAGGCTCACCCATGTGTGAGATATAAGAGGCAGGAGTGGCTACAGCAGTACAAGCAAGGCTGCACTGGGCAGTACAGCAGTACAGCGTAACCGCGACACATGGGCTGGTTTGCATGTGTGCTGAACTGCTGCAACACGCATGGCAGGGTTGTGCATCATATCTTCATATGTCTTGTGTTTGTGGTTGCTTGCATGCTTGCTTGCATGCTTGGTTCCAGGATGATGTCATTTGCCTGCATCAGGTAGATACCGTACAGTACGAACTTTCAGCAGCAGGTTAGGCAATGTGGCAATCAAATGCCTAATGAGGAGGGTCATTGAGGGGTTGTGTGACATTGTGAGAGAGCACACCAGGCCTTTTACAAGCCATAGCATGTGCAGTGCAGGATCACCAGTCCGTCGCACACGTATTCAACTGAATGCCTTACCTGCACGGCATGCTCTCATGCGTCACGCTCACACCCTCCTCTTTTCTTTCTCAGGTGCACAGTAGTAGTCAGGCATGGTGTGTGTGCCATACACATGCCTGGAGTAGTGAGGTGTGCATGGCAGCGCCAGTAAGATACGCAACTGCAAGTGTCAAGACCACCACACCAGTGTTTCTTGCTTGGGTCCTATACATGGTAGCAGCACGACTTCATTCATCCAGTTCCTGCGCAGCAGTGCAACTGGGTTTATAATCTGGGCTTTAAATCCTTGTGCTAGTGTGAGCCGTTAGAGCTGTCTCCAGCAGCAGCACATGAGTCCAAGGTTTGCTTACGAATGGCTCGCAGTGTCCTGACTCTGGCAATGCTTAGCGCTGAGCCACAGGAAGGGGACCACACACGTGCCTCTGTGTGAGGATCGCGTCTTGTGCCGGCGCAGCAGTGCAGTCATCAGCAGTATTTTATGATACTGCAGCAGGGTGTGGTGCTGTGTATGTGCTGGGCGTGTGCAGCGCACATCGATGCCATGCGTGCCCTGTGGCAAGGTGGCAGGTGGCTGCAAGCACGCCCTGTCAAGTTTCCCAGGCCATGTACATGATGTGTCCGTCACATGGCTGCAGGCTGCTTGCTGTGCACATGTGCGACGCCAAGCCCTAGCTGTCTGTACACATGTACATGAGCCCGGGTCTCAAACACGAGAGAAGGATGTCCGCGCCGGGACACAATCAGCCATCGCCAGCATCATCAGCGCGCTCGCCCAGCATGCTCCGACAGCTGCAGAATATCCGGGACTTTGTGCCCGACCTTTGAACTAATTTGCGTCGAACTGAGAAATGTTATGATCCTGCAGCGATTCGTGAGCGCCATTCAGCGGAGCTTTGTTTGTGAGCGAGGATTCAAGTTCAATGCAGTCCACCGCTTTGGCACGTGCCCCCACTGCTGCACGGATCCTGACCGGCAGCAGATGTGGCCAGCGCCGTCGTCAGCATCAGCGGGTCAACGCGAACGCTGGGATTTTTGCTCAGGCACATTCGCCCCAGCTCCCAGCCCTGGATGGTGTGTGGGGCATCCCATGCATCACCACAGAGCGGGGGCATGGCGACCATGAGCGCATGCATGAGCGTTGCAAACATGCGCGCTGCTGCTGCTGCACCCGTGCATGAGCAGCTGCTGATGCAGCGTGCATATGCCTGGCTGCGTACTCGGCAGGGAGCTACGAGGACAAGGTCAGGTTCACGCGCTTTGCAAACTGGGTGGTGCCAGGCCACGTGATGCAGGGCAGGTAGGTGTGCCAGAACAGAGAACACGCTCGCCTCGGCTTCAGTTCAAGAACGATATGCAACCAAGTGTTGCTGCGCACATGAGGGCTCACATCTACATGCATATATGTCAAACGTGGGCAGCAGGCAGGCAGCAGCAATGAACCATGCCTGCGCAACGAAAAGCTGGCTCCTTTTGACACCGCTGTTGCTGCTCAGAGAAGCTGCCACTGCAAGTGGCAGGCACGCCCTGTGAACATCTTGACGGACTTGACGTGACCCTAGCTCAGCTGGTTGTTTTGGCCAGCGAGCTCGTCGAGGGCCTCGACGAGCCTATCCCTCGTCGAGCCTAGAACCCTATTTTTACAGCGCTAGTCATGACGGTAATGACTGCTGCTGGCCACCAGGTACCCCCATGTGGAGCCAGAGAGCCCCAGCCTCACATCTGAGGCGGGCAGGCAGCAGCTGGCGCAGGTGCTGGGGGCAGGCATCACCACCTTCGTGAGCCTGCAGGTGTGTACATGCGGTACAGGTGTGATGTGTGCAAGCCTGCAGGTGTGATGTGTGCGAGCCTGCAGGTGTGTACACGCGGTACAGGTGTGATGTGTGCGAGCCTGCAGGTGTTTACGTGCGGTACAGGTGTGATGTGTGCGAGCCTGCAGGTGTGTACATGTGGTACATGTGTGATGTGTATTTGGGCTTGCAGGTTTGTACATGCAGTACAGGTGTGACATGTCTGAGCCGGTAGGTGTGATGTGTGCAAGCCTGCAGGTGTGATGTGTGTGAGCCTGCAGGTGTTTACGTGCGGTACAGGTGTGATATGTGTGAGCCTGCAGGCGGTCGGTACAGGTACTCAACCCTTGACTTGTATGTTACGGGGATCCCACTCAACCGTGTCCTCCCCTCCATCCCTCTGCCTCTGCCAAAGTAGTGACCATCGCTCACACTGCCTCGCTGCCCATGCTCTCACACCCACAGAGTGAGCTGCCCTTGCTCTCACACTCACAGAGTGAGCTGCCCTTCTCACACCCACAGGGCGAGCTGCCCTCCCAGGAGCAGATGGTGACTGCAGTGGGGGCTGCAGGGCAGATGAAGGGGTTTGAGCCGTATGCCCCGGTGGTTGAGGAGCTGGTGAGGTCAGGGTGTGTGGCCAGGTGAGGTGTGAGAGTGTGAGAGTGTGAGGTGTGATATGTATGTGAGGGTGTGAGGGTGTGAGGGGTGATATGTATGTGAGGGTGTGAGGGTGTGAGGGGTGACATGTATGTGAGACATCTGTGAAACGCCGTGTTGATATTATATCCACAGCGCTTATAATTTATTATTATCCACAGCTCTCCCCACAGCTAGCGTACACAGTCTGCACACCTGCGCTCACTCGCACACAGCTCGGCAACACACATTCCGGCATGCAGCAACATCTGTGAAATGCCGTGTATGTTATTATTATTACACATTACGCACACACAGCCGGTCACTCGCGTTCCTGCACCGGCCTGTGGTGGACATGGGGGTGCCTGAGTCAGAGGCCATGGCAGCCATGCTCAAGGAGCTGGTGGCCCGGGTGCAAGGTGGGTGGGTGCGTGGGTAAGGGGTGCAAGGGGTGTTACACTTGAGAGAGCGCGACAGGCACGACCCAGCAACCGCCCCACAGCAAGCCTGCATGAGTGCAGCGGCATGTCGCATGTGTCTGTATGCACTGGCCTGTGCGTCCTATTGTTGTTTAGACCTGCACCTCGTGCGGTCACAGCCCGAGAAAACAAGATGCTTGGTGCAGAGAGTCAGTGTCAGTGTGCACAGTCAGTGTGCACTCTGCACACTTGGTTGACGGTTGAGTGTGCTGACTGCCAGGTTGAAAGTACTCAACCAACCCATTGATCCCGAACATTTCATGTGGTCGTGCCTGCCACACTCGGCTTTACTCCTCTGGGCCCGCTTGCATGCGGTCCAGCTTGCTTGCATGCCTGCCCAAGCCAGCTTGCATGCTGACCTGCTTGCTTGCTTGCATGACAGCTGGCGAGGTTCTGTACATCCACTGTCATGGCGGCCGCGGTCGCTCAGGGGTGCTCACCTGCTGCCTGCTGGCCACCATGTACGGGTGCGTACTGCCGCATGTGTGCAGCCGTACTGCAGTGTGATGTACTGCCTTCTGTACTGCTGTGGCATGCTGGCCACCATGTACGGGTGTGTACTGCTGCACGTGAGCAGCGCGATGTGCTGCCTACTGTACTGCTGTGCTGCTCGTGCTGTCATGGGGCATGCTGTGATCGTTGGACTGTGCGTGTGGTGCGGCAGCTGCCCGCAGCTGCCGCGGCTTTCAGCTTCACAAACGCATCAAGGGTGGGGTGTAACCGTCAATCATCAGCCCTTGCAAGCTCATCATGCGTTATCATCATTACACGGTTCAACACGGTCAAACCCGCGATGCTGCGGTTTGACACGATTCCCTCTACGCACGCTTGTCCACGGCCTGGACCATCTTGCCCGCTGTTGGGCGTGGGCATCCTGCGCCGCCTGTGCCGTATTCATTGCACGTACCACATGTACTGCCTGTCCTGCTTGTACCAGACGTACTGCCCATACTGCTTGTACTGCCTGTACCATACGTACTGCCTGTACTGCTTGTACTGCCTGTACCGCAGGCTGAGCGCGGACGAGGCGATCGAGCGTGTGGCGCGCGCGTACGTCACACGGCAGGACGGGATGCCGGGCTCCCCAGACACCCCCAAGCAGTTTGAGTTTGTGCGCAAGTACGTGGCCGCACTGCAGGGGCAGCAGGCTTGAACGAATGAGGGTCGTTACACTGGAGGGACAGGGAGGAGTGGGTACCTCCCGCACCGCCCAGCAACAAAGGATTGGACAGCAGGGGAGCGCTGAACGGACCTGCAAAGGACAAGAGCCCAAACCACAAAAGGGAGGCCCAGAAACCTTCCAAGGGTGGATGAGCTGCTGGTGAGGGTGCGGGCATGGACACATACGCCAGGCTCAATTAGGGTTATGAGTTTAGGGTTTAGGGTTTATGAGTTTAGGGTTTAGAGTGTACTAGGAACCAACGAATGCATAGCTGTCAGGACCTGGGAAAGTCGGAACCCTGTGACGAGTCGAGTGAATGGATGCGCGCGAATGCTTGCGTGCCACAGTCTGTACGGTGGTTGGTGTACCAGTGCAGGGAGTGGTGGCTGGGGGCCCGGGGGCCACACTTTGGTGCCGTGATCAGATGTCCGGCTATGAGCGTTTTGAGGCGCAGGCTGCAAGTTAGGAAGCTTTTATTGCTTCTAATGATTGGCCTGTGTCATTGGTGGGCTCGTGTGGCCAGTGGCGTCAGTTGCAGCGTTGCTCCATCCATGTAACAAACCAGTCAGGTGATGGTCACAGGGCTGGGGCGTGGGCTGAAACAGCTGGCACAGGCTGAAACCGCTGGACGTCATGTTCTTTGCCCCCCTGCACTCGTCCGCCACGTGTCAGAAGTATCCCATCTTCCCCCACCCCCCCTAGCCCAGCTGCAGGTAGGTGTCTTCCCTGTTAGGCCGCATCCATGTAGCCTAGTCCATCACAGCGCAACAGCCACGAGGCCTGGAGTCCCACTGCCTGTCTATGGGTCCAACATTACTGGTCATGTTCATGTACAACTGGTCAGAACTGCTGGTCATCCAGTGTGTTGGGTATGCAGAAAACATCTGTGAAACGCCGTGTCGTTAGTATTACTGGCCATGTTCATGTTCACGTTACACGAGCCTTCAGCCAGTCACGGGCTGATCAGCACTGCGTGCCTTGGAGCATCTAGCATCCACAACCCCATGGCCATCAAGTGTTGTGGTTAGCATGGCCCAGCAGGACGTCCATCCCCAGCCACCCAAAGCTCAGCAGCCTCAGCGGCTGCTCCGCTGGGGCAGCCTGGCATTGCAGTACAGGAGAGGTGGCGGTACAAGCACTACTGCCCGCACCCGTGGCGGAGGAAGGAGAGTTGGCGGTGGCCCCTGCAGCAGTTGCAGCACTAGTTGTGGCAGTAGTAGTGGCAGTAGTATTGCTGCTGGGGCCTCCCCGACCGCCCGCTGCAGACAACCTGCCGCCACTCCCACGGCCACCCCCACCCCCCGCCCCCCTGCGGCCCGCCGCAAACCCTGCGCCAGCGGCACCTTGTACCGCCTGTACTGTTTGTACTGCCTGTACTGCTTGTACTGCCTGTACTGCCGGCCGCTGCGGTAAAGCCGGGTGGTACCTGCCGTCGTAGGCCGCGACGTACCACGCGCTGGCGCGCGTGTGCAGCTGCTGCGGGGTGAGATGGGGGGAGGTGAGGGGGTTGGAGGTGAGGGGGTTGGAGGTGAGGGGGGTGGAGATGAGGGGGGTGGGGGTGAGATTGGGGGAGGTGAAGTTGGGGGAGCCCAGGCCTCGGGCCCCTGCGGGCCCCACACTGCTGTTGGCCCAAGCATGTCCCCCATGCCCTGCCCCTTCGGATTTGTCACCCCCAGATCTGTCACCCCCAGATCTGTCACCCCCAGATCTTCCACCAGCGTGCCTTCCTCCACCTGCATATCCATCGGGCACGCCTTCCCCGGCGGCTGCACAGCCACCACTGCTGTTACAGCCGCCACCAACATTGTTGCCGCCACCGCCGCCCGTGCCGCCGCCACCAACATTAGTGCTGCCACCAACATTAGTGCTGCCACCGCCACCTGTGCCGCTGCTGCTGCCACTGCCACCCCTGCCCTCACGGCCGCGACCCTTGCTGCAGTCGGAGCCGCTCGCAAAGGTGTGCTCGTGGCTGCCCCCCTCGCCACAGCCCAGCGTGCCCCCCACCATGCTTGCGCGTGCCACCGCCTCCATCTGCTCCTGGAGCAGGGCAGCCACCTGCGCACGGATGGCTGCTGCATCTCCTGCATCTCCTGCTGCTGCAGCTGCTGAGGCCGAAGCCCCCGTTACTGCGCCTGCATTCGCCGCGTCTGCGTCTGCAGCTGCAACTACCGCTGCTGCTGCTGCGGCTGCTGCTGCATCTCCTGCTGCTGCGCCTGCTGCTGCTGATGGCTCACGGATGGCTGCTGCAGTGGGGCCTGGGTGGGCTGGCTGAGCCTCGCCCAACGGACGTGCAGCTGCTGGGGCCAAAATGACTGTGTCTGCCGCTGTGTCTCCTGCCGCTCCTGCTGCTGCTGCTGCTGCTGCTGCCGCTCCTGCTGTGGTCGACGCCCCCGCCACTGCTCCTGCATCCGCTGCGTCTGCAGCTGCAGCTGCAGCTGCTGCTGCTGCCGCCGCGGCTTCGCTTGCTGCTGGTGCAGCTGACGCGACTGCCGCTCCTGCTATCGCTGCGGCTTCCCTTGCTGGTGCAGCTGACGCGCCACCTGAGGCCGCCACCGCCACCCTCCCTGCACCCTGCGCCTGTGCAGCACCGCCCGCAGCTGCTGGTGGCTTTGTTGGCGTGGCGGATGGACGAGATGGGGCAGGGGCCTGTGGCGTGGCTGCAGGTGCTGGTGCTCCTGTGGGTGGCTGAGGCGCCTCAGGCCCCCCACCCGCACAAGGCAGTACGCCCGCCTCAGGCGGTACACCCGCCCAAGGCAGTACGTGCAGCAGTGTGCGGTACTTGCGGCGCAGGGCCCCCACCTCCAACACCACCTGGTGCAGCACACGCATACGCACTTGCACGTGGAGCAGACGACCAGCAACCATAATATGAATAGGAGCAGAAAGGGCACCGTGTGCGGAGTCATTGTTGGGTCCATTGTACAAATGTGTGAGGCATGAGGTGAGGTGGGAAAAGGGAGGCGTGAGGTGTGAGGCGTCAGGTGTGAGTTGAGTGGGAGACTCAGGCAGCTGAGCATGGTACTTGCATGTCACCAACCATTGGGGATTACCTGCACCCACCCCCACCCCCATCACTAACCCCACCACCCACCCCACCACCAAACCCCTGCGCATGGTGTATGTGCGCCCCACACCCCTCGTGCTGGCTCACACACAGAGGACACCAGGCAGTAACCATAAATTTAGCACTGCCTAACCACAGTACCACCGTACTGCCTAACCACAGTACCTGTACCCTGTCAGCAGCAGTACAAGCAGGCAGTACAAGCAGGCAGTACAACCAGGCGGTACAAGCAGGCAGTACAAGCATGCAGTACAAGCAGTACAAGGCGGTACACCCGCCCCACCTGTTGCCTCAGGTCCAGCCGCTTGCGGCGCTGCGTGCCAGACGCGTCGTGCAGCCACCCACTGAGCAGCTCCGCCTCACTGCACGCGCCGTACTTGGCCATGAGGCTGCGGCGCGCGTGGGAGTGTGAGAAGGGTTGGAAAGTGTTAGAAATGGCGGAGGGTGTGAGAAGGGTTGGAAGGTGTGAGAAGGGGTGGAAAGTGTGAGAAGGGGTGGAAGGTGTGAGAAGGGTTGGAAGGTGCGAGAATGGTTGGCAAGTGTGAGAAGGTGTGGAAAGTGTGAGAAGGTTGGAAGGTGTGAGAAGGGTTGGAAAGTGTGGGAAGGGTTGGAAGGTGTGAGGCAAGTGGCAACGTGAGGGAGATGGCACAGTGAGAGGAGGGTGGGCTTCATCAGTGTCATTGCAGTACTACTACGTACTAGTAATATCCAGTTGACAGCATAGCATAAGAATAACATCAACAATGGTATGGGTTCAGGGCTTCCCAAGCTCACCGCAGCAGTTCCGTGTTGTATGTGTGGCACAGGGCCACTGCCACTGCCAGCTCTGCTGTAAACCCGGGGGCCTGTGCGGCCACCAACACAGGATCTGGTGCCACTGTCAAGTCTGAAGTGTTGGTCACCGGGTTTGACGCGGCAGCATTTGGCACCGGCGCTGCTGCTGGCCCAGCTGCTGTACGCACACTGGCGGGCGGGTGCGGCGCTGGTTGTCCGCCCGCGGTCGTTGTCGTGTCCTGGCCTGCTCGTTGGGCAGCTGCCGCCGCAGCTGCTGGTGTTGCTGCATGTGGCGCAGCAGGCGTGGGTGTGGGTGGCCGGGCATCGAGCAGGCCACGGGCGTAGTCGTACATCCGTCCAAGTACTGTTTTGGACCTGTGGTGTCCGTGGTTGGGGAGTTTTTTAGGGAGTTTGGACACCGTGTGCTTTGTAGTATGGGTCAACAGACCAAATCTGTAGCATAAGGGTTTATACCTGTAACTGTCATAATCTGCCCCGGCTCCCCATAGTCACGTGCGGGGCAGACACGTAGCAATCACATGTATGTATGACAGACATGCTGTGCATGCGCGCCCTAGGCCCTGGGCTCAAAACCCCCGTGCAAGGCTTACCCCGACTGGAAGGTTTGTACTCTGCTTTGTAGTGTGCTCACTTACACTAACCATTTGTTGATCATGCTCATCAGGCACCTACTACACATGCATGTCCAGCAGCTGCACACCTGTAGCTGTTGTGCATGCTCTCACGCTGTAGGTAGTGTGGGTACTTCTGTGGGCAGTAAACATACAAAAGGTTGATACGGTAATTCAAGTACTTCACGCTTATGGCTTTTCAGATGGCATCCAAAGCATGACGAGGCAGGCAGTGGCTGGGCGTGCAGATAGTCCATGGGTGCTAGTACAGTGAGACAGTCCATGAACGATAGTCTGGTTGAAAGTCTTAATGGTAGTCTGAATGATAGTTTGGATAATAGTCTGATTGATAGTCTGAGTGATTGTCAGTGAGAGCTAATGCCCACCCAGCTGACAAACGGCCGTGAGGTCTGCAGCACGCCACTCGCTGTACTTCTGGTGTACTGCCCAGGCGGTGAGCCAGCAGCAGCACAGCACAGCACAGCACAGCACAGCACAGCACAGCACAGCACAGCACAGCACAGCACAGCACCACGTCAGGTCACACCTTCCGCAGCTCACACTTCAACCCCTGTCCTCCCTCACACCTTTGGCCGGTCACTGAAGTGCAGCACCACCGGCTCTGAGGTCTTGGCATAGTCCACAGCGGCACTGTGCATGGCCGCCAGCTTGCTGCATGCAAGCAAGCACAACATGCAAGCAAGCATGAACATGCAAGCAAGCACAACATGGGACGCAGCCGCTCATGCAGCCGCATACCGCATGCTGCATACCGCATGCCGCATGCACTCAAGGACAGGTGAGCGAGCAAGGAATGCAGCTGCACAGGGTTGTGCGGCGCCATGCAAC
The DNA here is from genome assembly GCA_004335575.1 of Haematococcus sp. NG2. Taxonomy (NCBI): domain Eukaryota; kingdom Viridiplantae; phylum Chlorophyta; class Chlorophyceae; order Chlamydomonadales; family Haematococcaceae; genus Haematococcus; species Haematococcus sp. NG2. Next base: position 48,366 of record QAXD01000019.1, on the reverse strand, counting down.
TCTGAGCGGCACCTCATCCAGGCCCATGCAATAATGCAAGGCAGCCAAGATGCAAGCATGATACCGTGCGAAGACAAGCAGGCCTCGATGCAAGCATGGCGAGATACGCAAGCATGGGTGACATGCAAGCCATGATGCAAGCATGGCAAAATATGCAAGCAAGTATACACGGCGAGATGCAAGCACGGCGTGAGGCAAGCATGGCGAGATGCAAGCATGGCGAGGTGCAAGCACAGCATGATGCAAGCAAGCCAGGCAGGGCACGCGCGTTGCATGCCGGCCCCTGCTCCCTTCAACCCCGTTCCTGTTGAAATAATGTCAGGTCCATACAATTGTAATGCAAGTCAATCCTGAAAAAGCTTCAGTTTACTGTTCCTAACACCTGCTCCGACAGTCCCCCATCTGCGGCCACCGACAAACGCACATGCAGCCGTCCCCCCCC
>QAXD01000019.1:37139-47916 GCA_004335575.1 Haematococcus sp. NG2 | reverse complement strand
CCCCCCCCCTCACACACACACACCACCCCATCTGCGGCCCCATGAACGCACATGCAGCCGTCACACGCCGCTCCCCGGGGGTGCTGGTCAGCCAGTGCCACGTGCGCGTTGGCGATGAGGCCCAGGGTGTCGTTGACCTGGTACTCCATGAAGAAATCGGCTGCACGGGTGGGGTGTGCCAGCGTGTGCCAGAGTGTGAGCAGATGAGGGGGCATAGCCAGGGCAGGAGAGCATGATAAGTTCATGATAAACTCATGACACTTGCTGAGGTGGGGCGGCTCCCAGTATTCAGGGCTAGTGTTCTGGGCATCTAGGTGTTTGGATACTGACTGTCAGGCTTCGGCATGCAGAAAACATCTGTGAAACGCCTTGTTATCATTACTTGCTGAGGTCAACAGTTGCTGGAGCAGTCCACTTCAGCCCCTCAAGCTTGCAGCGCACATGCGGCACACGATAAGGTGCACGCAGAGCACAAGTGCACGCACTGCATCAGCCCTCACGTGCCGGGAGCAGCAGTGCAGCTGCGTATGACAAGGTTAATGTCAAGGTATGCCAGGCTGCAGCAAGCAGCTGACAGCTGTGATACGCCGCTGCTATGCTAGAACACAGTATTGACATGGTAGGTTCTCATGAAGGCAGTACACATTGACATGCTAGAGTCTCGCTCAAGCAGTACACGCCCTGTATCTGGTACTGGAGTGAACGCTGTTCACTGCACGATTTATTCAGGTAGCACACAAACCCTACAGCCTAACCCTACAGCTCAACCTGATATAACCCTGTATATGGTAAGCTATCCCTGAACTACATAGCCCTATATAACCCAATGTAAGCCCTATTTAACCCTATGTAAACCTTGTATAACCCTATAGAACCCCATAAGCCCTGAACCCAACACGCACCTAGGTGGCAGCACCCAATGTAAGCCCTATTTAACCCTATATAAACCTTCTTAAACCCTATGTAACTCTATACAAGCCCTGAGGCCGACACGCACCCAAGTGGCGGGGCAGGTGGTCACTGAGCCCCTCCTCATGCCGAGGGGGGTGCCCCTCGTACTCGGCCGCATCCACGGTGGTGGGCCAGTTGTTGTCCCAGTCGATGGGCACCAGCTGCGGTGCAGGCAGTACAGGGGCGGTACGATGCAAGAAGGCGGTACAGGCAGTACATGGGCTGCGCTGCAACACGTGTGCGTTATCATAAGGAATCCTGGCCCAGGCGGGAGCCCACAGTAGGCCACCTGCCACCGCGCTGTACTGCCCATGCCGCCTGTACTGCTCTCTGCGATGTACCGCCCACTCCCTCACACACTCCCTCCCTCCCTCCCCTCCTCCCTGCCTCCCACACTCATGCCCTCCCTCCCACACACGCCCTCCCTCACTCACTCCCTCCCACCTGTTGCAACCACCCCTCCGCGCACCTGTTGGTCCCAGCAGCAAAAGTACATGTCGCCGTCCAGGTCAGACCCAGCGATCTCATTGGTCACGGGCCGGCTCACACATTTGGGAAACACCACCACATCCACAAGGTGCTCTAAGGCAGGGTGGCGGGTGGCGCGCAGCACTCGCAGGTCGCCTGGGTGCAGGCACGGGTTCTTGGTCACCAGCACCCTGCGGATGCGAGGTGGGGGGCATGACAGGTGCATGTGTGTGAGCACCCCAGTGTGCATCAAAATGTTTTGTATGTGTGAGCGATCATCTGTGTGTGAGCGATCATCTGTGCGTGAGCGGTCTTCTGCGTGTGAGTGATCTGCTGTGTGTGAGTGATCTGCTATGTGTGAGCAGCCTTCTGTGTGTGTGAGCAGTCAGCTTCCAAAGGCCAAGTGCGGGGGGTGAACTGTGAGGGGAGCGCGAGCAGGAGAGAAGCGGGAGGGAAGCGAGGTCTGGACAACAAGCGCCCTTTTGCCTGGAAGGCATCTAAAGCATGGCTCCCAGCACTGTGCCGCATGACTCAGCGGCTTTACCTAGTAAGTACCTAGCACTGTATTAAGAGCAGCCCCCAGCCAGGCACTAAACGCAGGGCGGTACATCCGGGCACTACGGTCAGGCAGGATATCGAGGCAGTACATCCAGGCCGTACATGAGGCCCGAGCCACTACGTGCAGGCCCAAGCAGTACAAGCAGTACAAGCAGAACAGGCAGCACAGGCAGCACAGGCAGCCCCAAGCAGTACAAGCAGTACAGGCAGCCTCAAACAGCACCGGCAGTACAAGCAGCAGTTACTAGCAGTACGGGTAGTACAAGTAAAAGCAGTAGAAGCAGTACCGGGCAGCCCAAAACGCACCAGCCCTCCACCACGAATGGCTTGGGGTCCCCCGCACCGGCAGTACAAGCAGTTGTTACAAGCAGTACCGGGTAGCACAAGTACAAGCAGTACAAGCAGTACAAGCAATAAACGCACCAGCCCTCGACCACGAAGGGCTTGCTGTCCCCAGGGCGGTGCACCTGGATGAACACCTGGTGGCCCTCCAGCACCCCCGCCTCATCCAGTACCCCCAAGAGGAAGGCGCTGGCCTCCAGCCAGATGCGGTGCTTGTCGCACAGCCGCAGCAGCGCGTGTGCACGCACGTGCTGCGTGCAGGCATCGCAGGAGAAGGGTAACCACGGGAGAAGGATGACCGTGCGAGAAGGGGAACCGGAGGAGAAGGACAACCGGAGGAGAGGGAAAGGGTAAGTGCGTGCCTGAGAGCCGCTCCTGAGACACGTCTCACTAACCCCCTCCCACTATGACTCCTCGGCATGCACCCTGTTGGCTGCACACCGCTGGGCTCTTGTCGTCAACGTGTACTGCTTACCCTGCTCGTACTGTCCGTACTGCTTGTACTGCCTGTACTGCTTGCACTGCTGTACGGCAGGTTCGGCAAGCCGCAAACCCTACGTACCTGCAGCAGCGCGGATACAAACGGCTCGCGCACGCCCGCCACACCCGCTGCAAGTGCCCCAATGATCATCCTCTGCACTCCTCCCTCCAAGTAGTTGAGGTGGCGCAGCATGCGGACCTGGCAGACATGCACGGATGTGGCAGTGTCTCAGTTCCCTTGTGGCTGTACGTCCGCAAGACCAGCTGTGTCCTAGTGTTGGTAGGCCATTACCCTACCAACCAACTCATCGGGCCGAGCGGCATGTGAACGGGTCGCAGCAGCAGGAGGTCGTGGGGCATCAACACAGGACGAGGGGCTTTGGTGCCGCTGGGAACGATGCGGCCCGTGTGGTGGGCTGCTGCTGCCCACGTGCATCCAACACGCCCAAGCAAAGGCACAGCCTCGATGCATGTTGCAAGTTTACTGGAAGACGGTTACAATCAGCACATGATGTTCTTAACTATCTTAAGATCAGGAAGGAGCAACAAAGGGAAGGGTGCAGTACATGATTGGGGATGCAGTACAAGATAGAGACTGCAGTAGTACAGTTTGCGCACCGCATGGCGGGGGTCGGTCAGCATGTCATCCAGCTGCCCCACCATGTGCTCCATGCGCGTCCAGAGCACCTGCAAATCGAGGGCAGAAGCAGTGGGGAAAGGAGCAGTGAGGGAAGAAACTGTTAGGAAAGGAGCAACGCGAGAAGGAACACTAAGGGAGGGGGTAGCGAGTGAAGGAATACTGGGGGAGTGGGGTAACGAGGGAGGACATTGAGGTTAGGGGTAATAAAGGAAGGGGCATTGATGGCAGAATGTTGGGGCCAGGGGAACGTTGGGTGCAGGAACCGTGGGGGCAGAAACATTGGGTCGAGGAACGCTGAGGGATATGGGGATGGAGGTTAACGTGACAGAGGCAGAGATTGATTCGCTGCAGGACTCGCTACTACAGCATTGACAAAACACCAGTCCATTCAACGTTCTGCACTTGGACCCACATCTTCGGTCGCCTCCTTGTCGTGTGAGATGGCCAGCAGCAGCAGGATGATCTGGCGGTTGATGAAGCCCGGTACAAAGCTGGCCACCTGCACCACCTCCACCGCCTTGTGGATCGAGTCAAACTTCTTCATGGACGGCCGCACCTGCAGTCAGACGCCAGTCAGACAGCCAGTCAGACAGCATGTCAGACACCCAGTCAGACACACAGTCAGACATGCCAGCAGACAGCCAGTCAGACATGCCGGCAGACACGCTGGCGGGTATGCAGTCAGACATGCAGCGAGGCCCGCAGTCGAACACACCGCCGCATGCAAGGGCAACACAAATGCACACGCAGTGCGCCGTAAAGTGCAAAAGGAGCCGGGCTGTGAATCAGTTGCAAGGCAGCAGAATATGCGGCTTCCACAGCTCCACAGAGACACCTCTTGACAGCCACGCGTGCGTTGTGCAGTACACTGACTGGACACGGCAACAAACGCACGTATGCCGGCAACATGCAACGTGCACATACTGTACCAGGCAGTATGCTGACATCAGGCAGTACAGCATGTGCATGTCAGGCAGTACACATCACCTGGATCATGCCAGGCGGTACAATGTCCGGGCCCCAAGGCACCAGCATTCCTTTGCAGCCGCTGAAGCGCACCTGCACGCAGTACAGGCAGTACGCATCGCAAGCAAAACAGCCTCAACTATGAGACCCATGCAGGTCTCACGTGCGCGACATAGATGTATGCAAGGATTGCAAGCAGCTGCACAGAGCTGAGCCACACCTCCCGCCCACGGCAACCCTGCATCTGCACAGCCCATGCACATGTTCTGCATGCCAACCATGTGCATGACCCACACAACCGGTGCCTGCAACCTCCTGCCACGTTCCAACATGAGCTTTTGCAATCTTTACATGTGGGCCCGTGTGACTTGTACCTGCATGGCACGTGGGGGTGTCACATGGCCCAGCTGAAGGTTTTGCATGAGCTGCGTCGCCACGTCATGCGCCATGCGCCCCACCCCATCCGAGATGATGTACCTGAGCGCGAGTGAGCGTGAGTGACGGCCCGTGAGTGAGCGTGAGTGAGGAGTGAGGGGGCGCGAGGAGCAGAGATGTGATTGAGGTTGCAATGGAGTCGAGTAAGGAGTGATAGGTATAGGGTACATATAGGTCAGGGTGAAGAAAGGCTGTGCATGTACGCCATATCATAAGAAGCTGTTCTGCGCCAGCGTGCAAGCATATGGCATGACTCCGGCAGGGTGAGAGAAGGCAGGCACGCACACCTGGCTGGCATGCAGTCAGACATGCAGTCAGAAAGACGGACGCAAAGGCAGACAGACAGACAGACTGGCAGGCAGGCAGACACACAGGCAGACAAAGAGACAGACGCACAGGCAGACACACAGGCAGGCAGGCAGACAGACTGACAGACAGGCAGACAACAGATGCGGCCGCCCGACACGTGCAGACAGACAGAGTCGCAGGCAGACAGCAGCTTGCGCACTTGACGCGGCCGCGCGGGTCCATCATGTCCTTGATCACCACATCATCGATCATCAGCGGGTCCTTGTACTGCTGGGGTTCCTCCTCACGGGGGCCCCGTACATCGGCCCGCAGTAGCGCCGCCAGGTACCGCTCCACCTCCGGGTCCCACTGCTGCGGGCCGCCCGCTGTGACGGGCGCTGCTGCGGCCGTGACGGCTGCAGCGGCCGTGACGGCTGTAGCGGCCGTGACGGCCGTAGCGGCGGAGTCTGACCGGGGCAGAGAGAGTGAGGGCGTGGGGGAGGTGCTGGGCCCTTGGGTGGGCGTGGAGGCTGAGGTGCCTCCCGATCTGGTTGAGGCACCTCCTGCAACGTCCACTGAGGCCATGGTGTTGTCTTCCATGCCTGCCGTGGGGACACGCACCCCCTCCTCTGCATCGGCCCATGCCGGCGGCGGCTCGTACTCAAAGCGCGGCAGCGCGTCGAACGTGCAGCTGAAGGCCTGGCCCAGGCGGGCGGCCAGCTTGCCCCGGCTGCGGATCTCATCAAAGTCCCCCAGCCAGTAGCGGATGCTGTGGGCGTCGGCCCACACGGTTGCACCGGGCGGGGGGCCCAGAGGCGGCAGGGAGGGGCAGGGGGTGGGCGTGTGCTGCTGGTGGTGGAGCTGCTCCTGGTCAGCGTGCTGAGGAGCCTCTTGCAGCTGAGGCTTGAACGCCTGCTGCTGGAGCTGGAGCTGCTGCTGGTGGCTGACATCCTCTGATACAGCAGCCTGCTGCAGCTGCGGCTGCTCAAGCGGCATGAGGGCTGATGACCACCCTTCAGCAGCGCCCACCAGCGGGTGTGCACTTGAGATGGGTGCGCTTGGGCTGGGTGTGCTTGGGACGGGTGCCAAGCGCGAGTGTGCGCCGCCTTCCCAAGCGAGCGTGCCTGCACCCGCCTGGTCGCCCGCTTGCTGGTGTGTGCTGCTCTGCTGCCGCTGCGTGTTGCTCTGCTGCTGGTGTGTGCTGCTCTGCTGCCGTGCCTGGGACCGCCACCAGCGCTGGGGCCGGCTGCTCAGGTGTGCCGCACTGAGACCCGATGGGGGTGGGGCTGCATGGCTGCTGCCCGGTGGCCCATCAAGGTCCATGCTGTCCAAGCCATCCACATGAAGGCCCCTGCCGCTGGTGCGCCCCTGGCTGCCATGCACGCCCATGCCACCACCCACCGCATCACCGCCGTCCACACCGCTGCTTGTTGTCAAATCGTCAAGCCCCTGACCTCCATGCACGCGTGACCAATGCCCGGCTGTCGTGCGCGGCTCGCCCCTGCCGCTGCTGCTTGGTGGCCCTGATGGCGCTGCAATGAGTGGGGCGTCTGGAAAGTGTGAGGGGCGTGCAAAGTGTGAGGGCGGTTGAAAGTGTGAGGAGGCTGTGGATGCCGTGTCAGACCAGGGGTCCAGGTCAATGGGGTGGCTAGTGATGAGCTGTCGGCAGTTGGTGGTTGATGAAGCATCTTCCTGTTGACATGCGCTGGGCTGCTCATCAGAAAGGGATTCAGGCGCAGGCTCCTGGAGGATCTCAAGGGGCTGCTGGGGGAGCAGCACCATAGACGAAGCCTCAGGCACCTCTGCCTGCGACAGGGGTACATGATCCGGCAGCTGTGGCGCCACACCAGGCAAAGCTGCAGGCGCCGCTGCAACAGATGCATGCTCCGGCAGCTGTGGCAGCACCGCAGGCAGGCCTTCAAACACCTCCCCCTCTAGCGGTGGGGCTTGCGTCAGCAGCGGAGGCGGCGGCGGTGGCTGCGGCGGCGGCGGCGGCGGTGGCAAGGGTGGTGGCAGTGGCTGCTGGGGATGTGTTCGGGTGGAAGTAGGCGGCGGGGGTGGCGGTGGCTGCTGGGGATGCATTCCAGACTTTCCAGTGGAAGCAAGCGGCGGGGCAGGCAGCTGGGGCAGGGGTTCATACTGCTCGTGGTCAGGGGGCAACTCATGGCAGTAGATGGGCGCCATGAACCACGAACCCGCGCTACGCAGCTGCATGCACACAGGTGGCACCCAAATGAGACAATGCAAGCGCGCATGGTGACATCGTCATTTCAGCGCATGGTGACATGTCGGGGATTGATGCGCTGAATGGCTTTCACCGGGGTGGTGGGGCATCCTCACTGCTCTGAGCAGACCAGCAAGCGCTTGAACCCCAGCTCAGCACAGCACAGCACAGCACAGCGGGCATGCGCCATTCGCCAGCACGGCCATGCAGCCCTTACCATGTCACCCTGCTCAGCTGTGGTGCATCGCTGCACCTCTGAAAGTTCCGCAACGTCTAAAACACAGGAGCAGGGCGTGCCTGGTTGGATGGAAATGTTTAAAACAAGTAAAACACAGGAGCAGGGCGTGCCTGGTTGGATGAAACTGTCTAAACAACCAAAACACAGGAGCAGGGCGTACCTGGTTGGATGAAAGTGTCTAAAACAACCAAAACACAGGAACAGGGCGTACCTGGTTGGATGAAACTGTCTAGAACAACCAAAACACAGGAGCAGGGCGTACCTAGTTGGGTGCACATGTCGAAAACAACCAAAGCACAGCAAACCGGCAACTGTACCTAACAATAATAATAAAATATAAAAGGGCGTACCTGGTTGGATGAAAACAACCAAAACACAGGAGCAGGGCGCACCTGGTTGGATGAGAAGGCAAGGAGGTCGTAGTGCCGGCCCAACAGATCCAGCCCACGTTCCAGTACAGAGTGCATCCTGCACATCACGAACGGCAGTACAGCGGCAGTACAAACATGAGCGACACCCCACAGCTGTTCTTGTGTGTGGTGGCAGCACAGCGTCGTCCCATCGCCATGCGGCAGCAAGAGCTGCAAACTGCAGGGTGTAACGCGACAGGTGGCGGCGGGTGCACGGCAAGGCAAACAGTGCGATACTGGACAGGTTGTCGCTTGCTGCATACAACACCAAACACCAAGAGTGGCACCAAGCTTGCAGGGCCTCGGATATTGTGAGCAGAACCAAAATTGGATACTATCAGCGGAGCACGTGATGGCGTTCAGCAGGGGCAGGGGCAGTGCAGCAAGCCCTAAACCCTAAAACCCTAAACCCCAAACCCTGAAACCCTAAACCCCAAACCCTTAAATTCTAAACCCTTAAAACCTTAAACGCTAAACTCAGGCAGCCCAGCTGACCTGAGGCAGATGTCGTGCCACACAGGGGAGGCGCCCCAAGCGGCAGGGTCTGGCGGCGGCAGTGGTGGTGGCTGCTGAGGCCCTGGCCCGCTCCCCCGCCCCGCCCCACGCCGTTTGCGGCCGCCCCGGCCATGTCCAACACGACCCCCACGCTGCCCGCCCCTTGTACTGCCCGCACCGCCGACTGTACTGCCTGTACTGCCCCAGGGCATGGGGCCGGGCGTTGCAGAGACCTGCAAAAAGTGAAGTGTGCCGGTGTGACCGGACCATGTTAGTAAGTTGAAGCTGTCCATGTTCTTGCTGACCCACGGTCAACTGTGTTCAGCATGCAAAGCAAGCAAAAGAGTGGTGCTACTGAGGGACACTTGATCGCCAGAGCATGGATGGGAATAGAGAGAGCACAGGAAAGGAGTGGGGCCCGCGTATCAGAAGCTGATGGAAAAAGGGTGCGGGCGAGAGTTTGAGAGTGAGAGTGAGAGTGACAGTGAGAGTGAGAGAGAGAGTCACAGTGAGATTGACGGTGACAGTGAGAGTGGGAGTGAGGGTGAGAGTGAGAGTGAGAGTGAGAGTGAGGGTGAGAGTGTGTCACCTGTGTGAGGAAGAGCTGCTCGCCCGACTCATCCCCAAAGGTCAGGCGCACAAAGTGGTCCGTGAAGCCCGCGTACTCCCGAAGCACGCGGTTGGACAGATCCAGCTCAGGCGGCAGCGCCACCACCCTGCGGCCAGATCAGGCAAGGGGCAAATACAGGGGAGTGACCAAATCAGGCAATGGAGCCCCATCAGAGAAGTGAGCCCCAGTCAGGCGGCAGCGCCACCACCCTGCGGCCAGATCAGGCAAGGGGCAAACACAGGGAAACAATGTCTGAAATCAGGCAATGGAGCCTCGTCAGAGAAGTAAGTCCCAATCAGGCAAGTGAGCCAAATCAGACGAGTGACCAAATCAGGCAATGGAGCCCCATCAGAAGAGAAGTGATCCCCAATCAGGCAAGTGAGCCTAATCAGGGGAGTGACCAAAAAAGGCACGTCAGCCGATCTGGCACGGGCAGAATATCGTGGAGGCAGGCTGCAGGGCCACAGGGCAGACGAGATGTGGGCAGCACCAAATGGGGGTTTAGGTCCAGCTCAGGCAGCAGGAACAATCTGGCACAGCTGCTACAGCTGCTACAGCTGCCACAGCTGCTACAACCACGGCATTCACTATGGGCAGACGTGCGGTGGGTGAACGAGGGTGAGCTGGGGCAGAAGCGACTCCAACCTTGGCCATGTGGTCTGCAACGACTGCTGCCATCAGGGCCACTCCCCTCCCCCCACCTCACACACACACACACGGAGCCAGTAAAGGCAGCACCTTCAATGCTTCATGAACCGCGCGTTCCATTGCTGCTGCACTGGCTGGTGTGCGTGAGACGCAGCAGCCCACACTTGTGTCACTCACCGCGTGGGTGTGACCAGCACACGTGGCGTCATGCAGCAGTTGCGGGAGGTGTAGCTGGCAGTGGGGGCGGTGACTGCGGCCGCTAGGGCACGCGCAACTGCACTGCGTGTGCCACCGCCGCTGCTGCCGCTGCCGCTGCCACCGCCACTTGCGCTACTGCCACTGCTGCTACTGCCGCTGCTGCCGCTGCCGCTACTGCCACTGCCACTGCTGCCGCCGCTGTGTTGAACGTCTGCGCCGGCGCTTGCGGACGGAGCAACACGTGCGTGCGCCTGTCCACCTCCCTCTGCAGAGCCGTAACACACTCCTGTACCGCCAGTCGGCCCTGTGGCCCCAATTCCTGTACTGCACAACGTTCCGATCTGCAGCGCTGCACCTTGCTGCACTGTACCACCTGCAGCACAGCATCCCACGCCTTGTCCTGGTACCGGCTGCTCCATGCCCAGCAGCACCACATCCAGCTGCTGCTGCTGCGAGAGCAGTGCCCGTGTCACCGCACCAAGGGGGTCCGCATGTAGGGGGGCCCCAGCCGCATGCAGCGTGTACAGCGCGGCCTCTTTGGCAGTAGGACAGTAAGTAATAAGTCATAGGAAGTAATAAATAATAAGTCATGTCATATGTCATAAGTCATAAGTGATAAGTAGTAAGTAGTCAGTAGTCGGTGAACATGTAGGGGGTTTACTAGCAAGTGTGACGGGGTGGGTGGCAGTAGGGCAGTTGGGATTCAGATTAGGGCGCAGTTGGAATGGGATGTGAAGCTCAAGCGGCATCACAATGCCAGCTTGCTGCACCAAGGCATGCAAAGGCTGCATCTTAACCAGACTGCCCCCCCCATACCCCCCCACAC
>QAXD01000019.1:12092-35140 GCA_004335575.1 Haematococcus sp. NG2 | reverse complement strand
CACCCCCTCGCCCCCGACCACCCAACCCGTGGCCCCCTGCTTGAACCCCATGTGGCCATGTACCGCCTGTACCGCCTGGTACTGCCGTGCCCCAGCCGGGGCCTCCAGGTAACATGCCTGGTGCAAGCCCGGTATGGTTGCTGGAGTGTGGGTGTGCCCACACATGGGCTGCGTTTTGGGGAGGGCCTGGTGTGAAGACGAGTGAGAGCTCCTTGGACCAGGGGTTGACGTACAGCCAGTTGCCAAAGTTGGCAAACGCGGGCGCGGCACCCGTGTGGCCTGATGAGGGCAGTGACCACCAGACTGACAGCTGCAACCTGGCTGTGGTAGATGCACGGACCACGGACGGTGTACTGCCTGTGCAGTAGCTGGCAGTGCTGTGACTGGGAAGTGTACTGCCTCCGCAGTGGCTGGCAGTGCTGTGACTGGGACATACAGAGTCCCCTGCGGAAGAACCAGTGGGAGCACCTGCCGCCGCACCTGGTGCTACTGCTGCTGCTACTGCTGCTGCTGCTGCGGTGGGCGAGGAGAGGTCAGGCCATCCAGGCAGTACGATGCCGCCAGGCGCTGTTGTACTGCCCAGGCCGTGCGCAAGCCGCAGCACACGAGTGGCTGCATCACTTGCTGCCTCCACATCTTGTTGCGTTGGGCGTGGTGAGACTAGACACGGGTTGTGCTCGTGCCCGCCCTCTGCCGTTGCTGCTGTGCTGTTGGAACGGGCGGCAGTGCCAGCAGCAGGATTGGGAGCCAGGATTGCGGGTAGGGCAGCTATGAGCGGATCCTCTTCACCAGCAGCAGTGCCAGGGGACCGCCTTGCATAACTGCTGCTAGGCGCTGCCTGAGCAGCGCCGCTGTCGTGGCTGGTGCGCGCTGTGCAACCTAGGGTCATTGTCAGGTGCCCTTCGGGCACGGCAAAGGCATCTTCATCGGAGCACGGGGCAACTGACCGCCTCTCAGCAGCTGCTCCGCTGCACACAGCTGCCTGTCCTGCAGCACGCGGGTGAGGCATGGTTGGCAACGACGAGACCAGCTGCCCCAAAGGAGGCGGCGGCTCCGAGACGAGCGGCAGCTGCTGCAGCTGTGGCAGTGGCAGTGGCACTGGCTGTGGCTGTGGCTGTGGCTGTGGCTGTGGCTGTGGCTGTGGCTGCGGCTGTGGCAGTGGCAGCGGCTGTGGCTGCGGCTGTGGCAGTGGCAGCGGCTGTGGCTGTGGCTGTGGCACTGGCAGTGGCTGTGGCTGCGCCTGTGGCACTGGCAGCGGCTGTTGTGCAGGTACCACATTGCCCATGCTGAGGCCTGCCAGGGGCACGGCCAGCTGCAGGTCCCCATGGAGGATGAGGGCCATGTCATCTGGGTGCTGTACCTGCAGTGTCACCGCCTCGCCATCAGCTGCCAGGTGGGGCAGGGCCAGCCGGATGCAGGGCGCGCAGCCCCTGCCTGCCCCTGCTGCGCCTGGCCTGTGAGAACCATGCACGCCACGGGCAATGGATCCAGGCTTTGGTGTCTGCCCCATGCCGCTGGGGAGCTGCGCCCCTGTGGCCCTCACTGTGCATGCAGCAGCACCATCGGGGCGCACAGCAGCTGAGCCAGAGGCATGGATTGGACCAGCCGCATTGGGTGGTGGTGGTGGCAGCGCCGCGTGTAGCAGGTGGGTGGGGCCGGCCATGTGCCTGGCCGTGCTTGCATGGGGGTGGGCGGTCGCCCCCCAGCCTGCAGATGGTGGGCTGGCAGCAGCTGCTGAGGCAGGTGCAGGGTGCATGGGCTGAGCCAGGCTGCCGCGTGCAAGCAGGGAGGCTAAATCCGACACATGGCCAAAGGTCACAAACGCCTCCACCACCACCGTCCCCCCAGCTGGTGCACCTCCAGCGTCAGTTGCTGCTGGGAATGGTGCGGGCGCGGAGAGTGCTGTTGGGGGCGGTGGCCCGTGCCTGCCATGCACCGCATGTGCTCCATGCCCTGTGCCCCTGGCAGTCGGTAACCCAAGCCCGCCCTGCTGTGGCTGCTGCTGGGGTGTCACACTTGTACCGCTGTACTGCTGTCCTGGCCCATGCGCCGTGGCCCGCCGCAGCTGCGCGACAATGCGGCAGTGCTGCACCACATGGGTCTGCCCCCACACCTGCACGGATGGCTCGCTGCCTGTAACAGCCCTGTGCAGCTCATTGGCGAGGGTTTTGGGGGAGGCATCGAGGCGCAGCCCTGTCACCTTTGCTGTGCGCAGGGCCTGTGCACGGAGCCGGGCCACTGCATGCGTGCACATGCACAGGGCAGACTCGGTCATCTAGAATGGCGGTCGAACGAGGTGCGCTGCATGCTGCATGGTGTTCATGCGTCCTCATCATGCAGAGCGCAGCAAACAGCAAAGAAACGCACCAACAGGCTGCGTGGTCGCTGTGGGATCATGCTCGCGCTGCTGCAGCACCGAGGCATGAAGCTCCTCGTAGCCCTGCATCGTCCAGCTGTCATCGCCGTGTGGTTCTTAATGCGGGGAGAAACAGCGTGCGGCGCACAACTGGTATACCGCTGGCTCATATTGGCCTCTACGTCACCCAGTCTCCGTGCACCTTGTGGTTGCGCCGTGCAAATGTTTGTTGGAAACGGTGCTGCCTTTGCACACCCCCTTGTGCTGAGCGTCATGAGACTTTAAACTGAATATTGTGTCGTTATGGTGTTGCTACTGTTTGGCATCGCAGGTTATCGTGATCTGCATGTGATTGCAATTGGGAGCGCAGGAAACATACGTGAAGTTTCCATATGTAACATCTGGCTGAAGGTGAGATCAGCAATCAACCAGCTTCCTGGCTGTGACATGGGCCTTCACGGGACAGCGTGGTTTCGGCAATATGCCCACCAGTGCAGCCTCTGCAGCGCCAGACCTTTAAACATCATCTGATTGGAGAACAGCGGGCAGCGGCTGGCACGAGCTTCCTCATACATCGCGGGTGACCTTGGAACGGGCTGCAAAGTCTTCCCAAACAATCTTATGAATTGAGCTGTTAGCCTAACATTTTAAGCAGAACTGTCGAGACTACAGCTGATACCGTGAAGGAAGTCTAGCCTTTCAACGGGCTCCCGGAGCTCAATCCCGGGAAGCACTGACCTGATAGCAGTTTTGTATTCTCGCAACGCAAGACCAGGCCTTTGTTTTCGGCTGCATTGAAAATGCATTGGAAGCAGGCCGCCAAATACGCGGTCGTCCTGCTTGTATGCGCTTACGAGCTCAGCATTTGCACACGGCAAGTGGGGCTCTGGGCATGTCATGTCGGAACTGCACCAACTGTTGCGCTGACCTGTCCGGCTTCCTGAACGGTGCTGCAGGTATTTGAAAAAGCACGCAAGGGCCGCGCCCGAGAACTGCAACCCATTCCTGCAGTTGTTGGGCATGCAGACTTGCGAGCCAGATGACCCTGCCACGGTCAGCGTGGATGCCGTCAAGACCGCAGCGAAGGACCGCGTAGTGGAGATCCCTGAACGCCTGTCCATTTCTGTGAACCTGGTGACCGCGCTCTCCAGTGCAGACGACAGCACGCCCTTCCTTCGCCATGCCATTTTCGACAGCCAAAACTCCACGCTCCCACAGCCGCCTCAGCGCGGGCCATCCCTGGCCGCGGCTACAGCCCATCCTCCTGATGAGCCCACCGCAGCTGCAAGCATTGAGTCCAGCAGTGCTTGCATGAGCATCAGTGTGGAAGAGGCCAATGCTGCAGCCCTGGAGGCGCTGGCTGCTCTGGAGGCAGAGCGCATGGCTGCCTTAAGCGAAAAGGAGAAACAGGCAGGGCCTGCTGCCACTGATTATGCAGAGGCTGCCATGTGGGCCGTGGCACCACCACACCCACCCGCCAGTTTTGTTGAGCTGGTTCCAGTTGCAGCTGGCGCAGCCACAGCCCAGGAGCCCGTTCCTGAAGTTGCAGAGGAAGCACCGAAGCCGCTCCCAACATACGCGGTTGAGGAGGTGGCCGCTGATGCTGCAGTCCCTCATGAGATTGCACCAGAGGCAGGCACCATGCTGGATGCTGCAGAACAGGTGCTGCAGGATGCCAGCGCAGCCCAAGCCACTGCGCCTGCGATCACTGCAGACGACTGGGTACCTGAACAGGTGTCCACTCAGCCAGAAGCAGTGCATCAGGCAGAGGCGGCAGAAGCTGAAGCCGCAGAAGCAGAGCAGGCCGCCGTGCTCCTCATCCCAACAGCCACCCCTGCCCCTTTTGATGTGATGGAGTCGTTTGCTGCAGCTGAGCAGCCCATCGATGTGACATTGTCTCAGGGTCAGGGCCTGCAGGGCCACAGCGAGGACCGCACTTGTTTCACAGCTGCAGTCATCGCGATCACGTGCCTTGCAGCCATCGTGCCGTACGTGCTGCTGGGCGTGGGTGGGGGCGAGCTTGTGGTCCAGCCGGAAGTAGGTCACAGGTACTACACTTACATGGAGGACCGTCCACATACTCCTGAGTATCTGGAGAACTGGACCCCTGGCCATCTGGATGATGATGTGGCCACAGAATTTCCCACGGCCAGGTCACCCCCCCGTGCAAACACGTCCTCTGATGATGTGGCAGAGGAAGGTGAACAGCAGGCAGCCTCCCCCACCGCCTCCCTGACGGGCTCTCTGCTGGCAGTGGCTGGCAAGGTCATCACCAGCGCCTCCAAGACGGCAGGTGTGTGTGGTGCAGACTGCGTGAAGCTGTAAGGTCGCAGATCAAACAATTTGCAAAAGTACAAAATTTGTACGGCTCACACCGCTGGATAGAGGTGCAGCGGCTGCCCAGTGCACAACTGTTGTCCATGGCTCCAGAATCCATGCTCTCAACCCATACCTGGCACGACTGTGCTGCTGTGCTGTGTTGCGATCTTGCGAAGCTTCATGCCCCTTTCCCTTCCCCTTCGTGCCCCTCTCTCCCTTCATGCCCCTCTCTCACTGGTGGATCATATCCCTTCTCCTACATGGCGCCCTCCCTCACAACTGCCCGGGCACCTGCTCCTTTGGCCGCAGGTGCAACTGCACAGAAGCTGCGCAGCGCTGGGACGCGGCGTGCCGCAGCACGCGCAGCACACGCCATCATGGAGGAAGAGGTGGAAGGGGAGGGGGAGGTCCTTGAGACCCCGGCTGCCCATACGCGACCTGCAAGGACCCCACGCACCACAGCACGCACCACAGCACGCACCACAGCAGCCACAGCACGCGCAGCAGCGCGTGCGGACGAGGCAGCTGTTGAAGCTGCCCCCTCTGTGCGGTCGACACGCAGCCGCGTGCGCGCTGCAGCATAAGCCGGCGCCCCGGCTGGTGGTTGCGGTTGCAGTTCGACACAGTTGACGTGCTGATAGAACATGATCAACGCAGTGCATCAGTGCAATCTATCTGGGTCTGCAGCTCATGCCCCAGCGAGTCGCAGTGATGGTTGGGTGCATGGCAGTGGTATGCGGCCACTGCGGACTATATGCAAGTCTGCAGCATGGCGCGCAAGCGGAAGCAAATGGACGCTGACGCAGCTTCTTTTTTCTGGACGCATTGGGGGGTTTTCAGCTGCAGGGGTAGTTGCTATTTCATTGACCACGCGGCATGCAGGGCATGTTGGGTTCGCTGTGTGACAGCCCTGTTCACCTCTCAGGCTCGACTCATAGCGCACGCACAGTGCACACGCACCCACACATCCATCACAAAAACAATGTGCTCCTTGCTTGGTTGCTTTTTGAGATGAGCTGGACATGCGTGAGGGCTGCGGCGCTTGTCCGCCTTCTCATCTCACGGCTTCTATTCATCTTGCTTTGACTTTGTTTCCCGGTGGTATACATTGGGTGGTGGCTGATAGCTGTCCTTGGACATAAACCGAATAATGAATGGTTTCTGTCATGTGTGCTGGCCATGTGCTGAAGCTCCACAGATAGCGTACGTACCTAGAAGAGGCACTGGGGGGTTGTGTTTGTTTGACCCTTGCTTGCTATGCGCGGGCGCGCACAGTGAATGGACGAGCCTTCTAGCCAGAGCCATAGTAGGCTGCAGCATGCTTACAGGCTGCTGTTCTTGGGGCACTTGTAGTTGTCCGGCAACGTTTTTGGCTCATTGCTTGTTGCAATGGCTGTGCTCAACTCACGTTGTCCCCTTCACTGTGCGATGGCGCTGATGCTGTTGTGGTTTGGATCCTTGACCCAATGTCTGCCTCAGCGGCTTTTGCAAGTTTGCACTCCAGTGCATGGTCCTTGCAAGAGGCACTGTGACTTACACAATGAGTGGTGTTCGCTCATGAGCGTTGTGATGTGGGTTGGACACTGGAAGATTCTTTGGACTTGCAACTCGCGTGTAAGCTCGGTATTTGGGACTGTCCGGGGAATGAACACATGCACATGATAACACGTGTCCCAGGCTGGACCTGACCATCAACTGTGAACAGGGCTGAAGGTGCCTAAGGGGCTCCCACACTGATGTGCTGCATGTTGCTGTTGTTGTTATAAAGCCTTAGGCGCCAGTCACAGCCCTCTTGGCACGTGGGCACCTGAGGCTTATCCGTGCACCAGTCCAAAACATCTGCATCCACAATGCCCATAGGTGCCTTGTGCAGCAATGACAGCATCTACATGGGCCCAGCAAACTTACATCAGAAGCTGTAGGGAAAAGGGTTTTAGGCTGCAA
This sequence comes from Haematococcus sp. NG2, assembly GCA_004335575.1. Lineage (NCBI taxonomy): Eukaryota > Viridiplantae > Chlorophyta > Chlorophyceae > Chlamydomonadales > Haematococcaceae > Haematococcus > Haematococcus sp. NG2. The sequence goes on along the minus strand of QAXD01000019.1, from coordinate 28,521 downwards.
GAGGTACCGTGTTGTGCAGCCTGCCGCATCCATTCAGCAGTCATTACCTTATGTCTCTGAACTCAGACAATCATGTGTGGAAGCATCAAGCCCAGACTGACTTTTGCCACTACTGCCTGGCTCCCCAGCTATTCTGTGCCAACCGCACGTGGTGTGATTGGACATCAGCTGCTTGCCTTCCCTTTGTATGAAGCATAGGTGAACAACATGAATCACCAGCCAGAGTGCACTCACGTGATACAGACACTCTCATCTCCTCTCAGACATATGCCCACCTCACGCAGCATAAAGTTATCAACGTATCAAGAGCGTACCACACCTTTCAGCAGCTTGTCCACCGCATGCAGCATGGCCGCCCAACCACCACCAAAACCGGGCCATCCGACACTCCCCAGCTGTCACCTCCCGCCCACCCCACACACACAAACCTTTTCACATACACGACCAAGGTGCTTCCGGAGCCGCTCTGCACGACGGAATACGAGCAGCAGAATCTTCCGCACAGCATCCAGCAGACCTGCACAGTGCAGCTGCACTATCCACCCTCGCAAGCAAGGGCTGCTCCTCCATTTTTTTGGGAGATGGGCCACCCCGATCACTATGGAAGGGTCGACCCCATCACTATTGAATGGGTCACCCACATCACAACATTATTGACCCCATCACATCATTATTGACCCCATCACATGGAGGTGGGTGGGACCATCCTGTCTACGGCTTGACAGCCGTCACTGTGCGGTGGCGTGGCGTGTTCCCGCGCTGCATGGGTGAGCTGAAGCCCGCGCGCCGCATGGCCTCATGCATGTCAAACGTGATGTACTCCTCCAGCCTGCAGTACAACGGCAGTACGGTGTGGCAGTACAATGGCAGTACAGTATAGCAGTACAGTATGGCAGTACAGTGTGACAGTATTACGGCAGTACAGTAACAGGCGTCGGCTCACCAACAGCTCATGCACCCAGCCCAGAGGCATTATGCCCTCGCCCTCTCACGCAAACAGTGTGTGCGCGTGCGTGTGCATGCATGTGTGTGCACGCGTGTGCACTTTGCGAGCGCACACACATCATGTGTGCCACCTGCCATGCGTGTTTCAGGCAGGCAGGCAGGCAGGCAGACAGACAGGCGGGCACGCTGGACGCTTTGGCGGCTGCTGCGATGGTGGATGTGAACAGTAATAGCTGACAGTAACAGCCGACAGTAACAGCCGACAGTAAAAGCCGACAGTAATAGACGACAGTAATCGCTGACAGTAAGAGCTGCAGGTGGGGGCTCACCAGGGCTCAGTGGACTTGAACGCGGTGTACGCGAAGGGGTTGTTCAGCACGCGCTGGAACGCCGGAGTCTCAGGGTTCATCTGCGCACGGGAGCCCAGCACGGCACGCCCGCTCAGTGTAGGGTTTAGGGTGCAGTGTTGAGGGTACACGAATGCATCATGCTAACCAGCCATGTTTGTGATTGTTTTGTGTGTTCTGGCCAGCGCAGCAGACATGCTCAGCAGACCGCTTATGCCCCACAGGCTCTGGCAGAGCTGCAGACAGCAGCTGGTCTAGAGATCAGTCACACAGGTAGGTGAGTTGGCATAACATGTAGTTATCGGTCGTAGCCCAGTGTTGTAGCCACAGTGAACGTGTGGGTAGTCAGGGCGTCGTGGCTGCGCACAGCTGCGCAGTGTCATACAGCTAGACGGGCCAGTACAGCACATGAATGACCAGTACAGCACAAGAGTGGCCCACCTCCATGATCGACAGGCAGCCGCCAGGGCGCAGGATGCGGAAGGCCTCTGTGAAGATCGCCTGGCTCGCGGCCTGCATGGGTGCGAGAGAATCAGCGGATTGCCAAGAGGTCATCTCCATGAGTGAGCCTGAACAACCCCCTTCACTCATGGACACGACAAAGAGCCTCCCAAAGGCCGGTCAAATGGCCTGCGGCTGCCATAATGAAAGGAGCTCAGTAGCCTCGGCTGGCATCCTCACAGTATCTCCTCCCAGTATCACAGTGTTATCCTCGCAGTGCCGAATCATGCACCTTGTGAAAATAAACGGCTGCCAACCAGCAGTGTGAACCATCAGACTCCAAAGCAGGCAGTCCAGAAATAACCGGCTCCAAATCAAGCCCTGTCTGTTCAGCTCCAGCCCTATGCATGAGCCCGCCTGCCCCACACTCAAGCAGACTTCAAGCTCCACAGTCAATGGCCAGAACAGGGCTGGCACCACGACTGTCACAGCAGCCTGCTGCTGCGCCCTCTCTTGCACCTGGCCTGCTGACTGCCAGTGCCAGCCATCAGCCCCTCTGATTATAGGGTCAGGTACACATTAGCTGGTGTGGATTGATCAGGGTGCAGGAGACCACTCAGCCCTTGAACCCTAGACCCTGGAGCCCTAAACCCTGAGCCTGAAACGCTGCTCGTGCAAGCGCGGCGTCACCCACCTGGGGCAGCTCATGGCACACCAGGCACATGGACACCAGGTCCACGCTGGCATCAGGCAGCCCGGTTGCCTCGCCAAGGCCGTGCACAAAGGTCAGGGGCTCAGGCGCGCCACCGTTCGCAGTCTGCGGGGGCCACGGGCAATGCACGCAAGCGGGTGGGGGCCGTCAACCGTGGTGTGCTGCCGTCAACCATTGTGTGCTGATTTTCAGGGTTCAATCATCTCTCTCAACCGACTGTCAACCACGGTGTGCTGTTTTTCAGGGTTTAGGGCTTCAAGCGTGCTGTTGCGTGATGGATGGAAAGGTCTCCAGTTGTCGTGGTGGGTGCAATAAGCGGCAGCGGGCGGACAGTGCTCTGTTGTTGCTCAGCCGATGGGGGGAGCAGTTGGTGTAGTTAGGCACATAGGCAGGCCCTGCGCATCAAGGCCCCCCCCCACACCACACCATGCAACGTATGGTCCCTTCTCGCAGCCCAGGCGGCGCTCGGGCAGTACCGCCAGGCAGTACACAGGACAGCACAGGCAGTACAAAAGCAGTACACGAGGACGGCAGGCGGTACGCACCACGCGCTTGCGCTGCTCCCACTGCCCCACCGCCAGGCAGTACACAGGACAGCGCAGGCAGTACAAAAGCAGTACAAAGGCAGTACAAGAAACAGTCCAGGCGGTACGCACCACGCGCTTGCGCTGCTCCCACAGCCCCACCGCCAGGAAGTGGGGGGACAGGTCGATGCCTGTGACATGGGCCCCAGGGAAGGCGCGCAGCAGCTCCAGCGAGCTGAGGCCTGCGGGCAGTACAGGGGGGCAGTACAGGTGGGGCAGTACAGTGGAGGTGGTACAGTGAAGGCAGTACAGTTTGGGCAGTACAGGGAAGGCACGCAGCAGCTCCAGCGAGCTGAGGCCTGTGGGCAGTACAGTGGGGCAGTGCAGTGGAGGCAGTACAGTGCGGCAGTACAGTGAAGGCAGTACAGTTTGGGCAGTACAGGGAAGGCACGCAGCAGCTCCAGCGAGCTGAGGCCTGCGGTACAAGTGGGGCAGTATATTGAGGGCAGTACAGTGAATGCAGTACAGTGAAAGCTGATGGCAGTACAGTTGGGGCAGTACAGTGACGGCAGTACAGTTGGGGCAGTACATACAAGAGGCGAGCAGTACTGCAGTACGGTCAACAGGGAAAAGGTGTTGGACGCGAAAACTGGAAAGGGCTGCGCAGGAGACATTGTATGTGGCAACCCTGGACCCTATACCCTCATGGCCTCAAACTTTAAGCCCTAAACCCTAACTAAATAAATGCCAAACCATGAACCTAGGGACGTAGACAGCAATGTGAATTATGGAACTGCCCATCAGGGCCCAGCACCATTGCACAGATGCTCTGAGCCCCTTCCGACCATGTGCAAGTACTCGGACCAACTACTCGCGACCACTCAGCTTACTCCACCGCCTCGATGTACATCAGCACACCAAGTAGCGCAGGTGCTGTTGCCCAAATGGGCATTCAGAACAAAGTCTTTCACACAATAGCCGACATCAGACAGGGGAGGTCACACAACAGAAGAGGTCACACAGCAGCATATTCGGTGCTGTATGTGGCATCCCGTATACCGTACACATATATACCCTATATGCATACACAGGGTAGGGTTTTAGGGTTAAGCCTAAACCCTAAACCCTAAACCCTAAAATCCCCTAAGCCCTAAAACCCTAAACCCTAACCCTGTACCTACGGTATGTTGTGCAGGGGCACCACCTCCACGAGGACACTGCAAGGGCCGCACCTGTGGCGCAGCCAATGTCCACGATGCTCTTGATCTGTGCAGGGTCCACCCCAATGTCACCCATGTTCTCCTTCATGCGTGCACTGTACGCACCACGCAGCTTCGCATCACCCCTGTGCACAGTCCAGCAATGCCATACAACATAAATATACAATGGGAGCTGCAGCGAGGCAAGATATGCGCGGACAGCTTAGCATCACCCCTGCGTAATCCAGCGCGGCCATCCCATACAAAAAGCACAAAGTCAATACAAAAAAATAAAGAGGTGAGCTGCAGTAGGGCCAGCGATGTGTGAGCGGATAAATGAGGGTGAGGCTCATGTGCAAGGGGTGTGGCATGTGCGCATGGGCTGTGGCTGGAAGCTTGGAGCATGCCATTGCCATGTGCAAGCCTCACTCAAGTGTGTCCCACCTCCAACAGCCATAAGACTGACAGCACACCCGCTGCCGTTCTAACCGACCAACCAAGCGACCAACCGACCAACCGACCGAACCTGATCAGCCGGACAGCGAAGCAGCCGCTGTTCCACCACACCAAGCAACCAAGCAACCAAGCAACCAACCAACCAACCAACCAACCAACCAACCAACCAACTGGCGGACTGAACAAGCAGCGAGCGGGACAGCGCACTAGCCACTGTTCCAGCCAACCAGCCAGCCACCGCCCCTCATCCCTAAACCCTAAACCCTAAGCCCTAAGCCCCAAACTCTGAACCCTAAACCCTAAACCCACAGCCGCAAGGAGGACGCACTCAAAATGCCTCGTTCAATTGCCGGATTCGAATCCAGCCAATCACAAACAATCAATAGCCCCAAGGAGGACGCACTCGGGGTCGATCTGCTTGCCCTCGGGGTCCATCACAAACGCGTGCACCGACTTTGCGGCCAGGGTGACCTCCAGGGCCGCCTCCCAGCACAGGTTGCCCGCGTTGTACGCGTGGAAGGGCTGCGGCAGTACACACGGCACAGGTGGCGGTTCAGGCGGTACAGGTTGCAGTACACGCAGCACAGGTTGCAGTACAGGCGGTACGTGACAAACGTACACGCCGGCTCACACACATCACACACCTTTGTGAAGTAGGCTCACACACATCACCCACCTTTGTGTAGTAGGCAGGATACTGGATGTTGGGGTTGGTCACCGCGCGCTGCAGCGCGGGCCAGTCCTGCAGCAGTACACGCGCACATGGTGGCAGTACGCGCGTACATGGTGGCAGTACACGTGCGTGCACATGGTGGCAGTACGCGCGTACATGGTGGCAGTACACGTGCGCGCACATGGTGACAGTACACGTGCGCGCACATGGTGGCAGTATGCATGTCACACGTCACCCATGGTGGCTGTACACGTGGCGCATGCAGCCGTGCAGCCGCGCGCCAAGTGTCGGCGTGCGGTGCGGCACACATGGCACGTGCACAGGCACATGGTGGCAGCACGCGCATCACACCCCACGCACAAGCATCCGGCCTGTTGCATCCGTGCTGCGGTGCGTGTGCTGTGTGCTTGGGCCTGCTAACTTCAGGCGTCAGGATGCACCAGCAGGTGCGATTCAGTGCTGGACTTGGGTCTATCTGCTTCTTGACGTACACACAACAGTTGAAGTGCTTGGAGGGACATGTGCCAAGCAACAGCATCACGGGTATATGATAACCGCGGCAAACCGTGTGATGATGATGACCACGTGTCACAGTGCAGCGACTGTTGTAAGATCAGTATCAGTAACAGTAACAGTAACAGTAACAGTAACAGTAACAGTAACAGTAGCAGTAACAGTAACTGAGCTCACACATGACGCACCTGGGCCTGCAGCTCCTTCATCTGCCCTTGCCAGTCCAGACCCATGCTTTCCGCACGCTTCACAATCATGTTGCGCGCCTGTGGGCCGTGCAGCAGCCCTCTAACAGTGTAAGTAAGTGAGCTTGACCGTTTCTGGCTGAGCCAGAAAGCCTCAGGGCAGGCAAGGCGGCGCTGCACGGGCTGTGCATGACCAGCCATGAGCCGCAGCTATGAACCACAGCCATGAAGGCATGAACCGCAGCCATGAACCGGAGAACCGCATGACTGCATCTCACATTTTTGGAAGCGGCCTGGAAGAACGGAGGGAACTTAAACAGTGCCTCCACAGCACCCATCAGCAGGGGGTTCCCTGGGTTGGGCTGCACGGGCGTGGCCCTGCATGCAAAAGCATGGAGCAGCCTTGTAATCTCACACTGGTACTACGATGTGACAGTACATGGAACAATGTATCACTGTATGGCATGGTAGGGATGGGAGGGCATGGCGTGCTATGGCGGTCGCACTGCAAGAGCGCAGGGTTTTTCACCACTTTGCATGGAACCCTGCCATCAGGTGCACCCCGTTTCATGGACGTGCAGCGGGCTTGCAATGCGCTTGCTGCAACAGCGTGGGCTCGCGCCAGGCAGCATGTGCGGGCTTGTGCAGCTTGCTGCATGCTGCATGCATGGGCTAGCCTGCATAATCCCAATACATGTGGGGTGTCATGCCTGTGTGTACGCCTGCGCTGCTGCTCGGCCCACAGTGCAGGCTTGCACGTGACTCCACAACCAGGCTGTGAACATCTACCGTGACCACCCACGGGCCGCGAATCTCACGCATGCAGCCCAAACAACACAGTGGTTGGCTAGCTGAGAATGCCCAGCTCAAGGGGTAGCTCTATGCAAGGTACATGGTCTCGGTCCTGCATGAGCACACATGCATGTTCTGCACCCCAGTACCCACACCCTCTCACCTGACAGTAGATGCCTGCGCCTTGCACAGCATCCTCCGAGACGGACGCACCGACGTCTGCCACTGCAGCGGAAGCACAGCTTGTGCGCGTCAAATCAGTGTCGGGGCTGCATCTTCAGGAACCCTGTGATGAGCACAAACCTTCTGCGCCTGTTGCAGCTGCATTTTCGGACTTCTACGTCAGAAGCACGAGGACTGGAGGGATCGGGACCGCGAGATGAGGGTGAGATGAATTGAGTGATGAGGTACAGTCGTGAGGTACATCGACTTCCCTGCTGGGGAAGTGGAGGGCCTTAGCTGAAACGATGGTGCAGCTTGTGAATCTATGAGCAACTGTACCTCTTTACGATCACAGCAGGATGGCCAGATTTAGGAAGGCTGTTTGGATCCCATTGGCCGTTGGGCTGCCGGGCGTGACGCTGAGTTTGACGTTAGGCCTGGTGCTTGGTTTGAGGCGCAAGCGACGAGGACGCGATCGGTCAAGCAACAGGCATGCTCCACGTGCCGACCTGGTGCTGCCTGCTGTGCAGTTGCCACAAGCAACAGAGCTGGAGCACGTTTCTTCTTTAGACATCCTGAGACAGGTGTGTACACGATGCTTAGTGTGCAAGCATGGGCGCAGCATGCATGCAAGCGACATCATGGCATGAGCCTGTGCTGGAGGTTGATTGACCTCTGCCAACGGGTGGTGATTCTTTGTGCATATCTGCACAAGGGGCCCCAGCTCCAGCATGCAACGGCACATACCGTATACCACCCGTGCGGCAGCCTGCCTGAACACGCGCATTGAAGCAGCTGTGCGCAAGGAGCGCACACTTCGGCTGTTTGTGCTCGGCCAGCACCTGCAGCCATCACTGCTCCCTGAGCTCTCATCAGCTGCCCCATGCAATGGCAGTGTATGCTGATGGCCACAACAACTGCTCGTGCACCAGTAACACATGCTGACATCAGTGAAACATCCTTCCATTTCACAAATGAAACATCCTCAAGGGCGCCTTTGTTCGCACACCTCGCCACGCTTGCAGGTCACAGCAAGTGCAGCAGCAGCAGCTACAGCTGCGCCCCATGTCCGCACAATCAATGTGACCCAACAAGGGCAGCTGCTGGGCCACTTGCCACCCCTCCTCCTCAGTTTCAAGCACCTGACCACCCTCAACCTCTCTGGGGGTGCCCTGGTCCACATCCCCTTCAACATCTCACTCCTTTCCGCCCTCCAGTCACTCAATCTCTCACGCAATGAGCTGCGGAGCGTGCCGCATGAGATCGGGGATCTGGGGTCCCTCACCTCATTGGATCTGTCCTTCAACCACCTCACACACGTGCCACATCACATCGGTGCGGGGTGGCGGAGGGGTCGGATGGTGTCTTGTGTGTGTAGGGGGTTTGGGGGAGCGGGGGGATGACCTGAATGAAGTGTTATAACTTCAAGGGAACCCTTAAACGGCTTAAAGGAACTTTTGGCTCGGGAGCCAGCCCATGCGCACAGAGCCTCATGTGCATCAGCACATCAGGCGTGTAGGATACTGGTGCTGTAGTTGGGGGCTTGGCAGCATTTGTTGCAAAACTTCCACAGCCCTCCCTTACTCCTTCTCACCCTTTGTCAAACATTAATTCCCCCCACAGGCAACCTCACAAGCCTCAAATCCCTCAACCTGATGGCCAACCAGCTGCATGAGCTACCCAAGGCGGTGGGCAAGCTGACCAACCTCAGGTAATGATAGGCCCGCGGTTGACCTGCAACACAATACGTCTGCACCCACTGCACCCACTGGTCAACCCTACCTTGCGGTCACATGCGAGCGTGACCCCAATACAGCGTCAGCGTGCGGGTCCAGTCCAACTCCCTACACCAGTTTAGGTGACCTCTGATGGAGGATGGTGACCCTTGGAAGGTGGACCCTCGTGCCTAAACCCCTGTGTTGCCACCTGTCACAGGATTCTGGGGCTCAAGAGCAACAAGCTCACAGCCCTGCCCCCCACCTTCAGCCGCCTTTGCTCCCTGGTAGAGCTTTTCCTCACCGACAACCAGCTCACCACACTTCCAGAGGGTGAGATGGGCTGTGGGCTGTGAGTGTGCGTGTGTGTTACATTGTACGCAGGGGGTCGGACACATGGACACCTGCCACTGGACAGGGGATGAGCATGCAGTCTGTGCAGGCGTTGCTGATGTTGCTGTCATTGTTGTTGCTGCTGCTGTTGCTGTTGTTGCTGTTGTTGCTGTTGTTGTTACGCCATAAGCCAGTCAAGGGCCCATGGGCGGCATATCATTTTCAGTTCTCGCATCACATCCTTGATGATTCATTTGTTGCTGATGTTGTTGCACTCTTTTTGGACGTTTCCTCCTGCAGGCTTTGGCACGGGCCTCACCTCTCTTGTCAAGTTGCAGGCATCCTTCAATGCTCTGGACCACCTGCCTCATGATGTGTTCAGCCTGCCCAAGCTGGTGCGCCACAGCTGCCGCTCCTGCCGCTGATGCTGCCGCTGCTGCTACTGATGCTGCCACTGCTGCACAACTTCTCTTTACGCGTGCGCAGGAGCTGATGCGCGTGGCCGTGTGCAAGCTGCCCTCACTGCCTCCAGCCCTCAGCGCCAACCCCTCATCAGCTGCTGCAGCTGCTGCCACCACCGGCGATACAGCAGCAGGCAGTACAGCAGGCAGCACGGTCGGCAGCACAGCGGACAGTGCAGCAGGCAATACAACAGGTGATACAGCAGGCAGCACGGCAGGCAGCACAGCAGGCGGCAGCACGACAGGCAGTACAGTGGGTGGTACAGCAGGCGGTACAGTGGGCAGTGCAGCAGCAGGCGGTACGATCGACAGGAGCGCAGATGCAGCAGGGGCGGTGGGTGTAGGGTGTGACCCCTGGCCCCGGCTGGCTTGGTTCAGCCTGGGGGGTAATGGCGCGTGTGGGGAGATACCACAGCCGCGGCCGGGGCTGTTACAGCTGTCTGTTTCGGATGTGGACTGGGGGCAGCATGGGCGTGGTGCTGACGGTGGTGGTGGTGCTGGTGCTGGTGCTGGTGCTGGCGCTGGTGCCGGTGGTGCTGCTGGTGCTGTTGCTGGTGCTGCTGCCGGTGCTGGTGCTGCTGCTGCCGGTGCCGCCACTGCTGCTGCCCCTGGCACAGCCTCAGCTGCAGAGGCTGCCGCCCCGCAACCTGCTCCTGCAGCACCAAGCTCACAGGCAGCAGCTGCAGGGCCCGCAAGCCCCGCTGCAGCAGCTCTGCAAGTGGGTTCAGGAGGTGGCAGGAAGCTGGGGGATGGGGCATCCGGGGAGGTGTTCCAGGGGACACTGGTGGCCAGTGGCGAGGTGGTGGCGGTGAAAGTGTTTAGGTAAGGGTGACTTGCTTGTGGAGGGGTCAGGTGAGGGTGAATGACTTGTGGGGGGGCCAGGTAAGGGTGGCTTATTTGTGGAGGGGTTCAGGTCAGGGTGGCTCACATGTGGAGGGGTCAGGTAAGGGTGGCTTACTCTATGGAGGGGTTCAGGTCAGGGTGACTTGCTTGTGGAGGGTTCAGGTAAGGGTGACTTAACTGTGGAGGGTTCAGGTAAGGGTGACTTAACTGTGGAGGGTTCAGGTAAGGGTGACTTATTTGTGGAGGGTTCAGGTGAGGGTGAATGACTTGTGGGGGGGCCAGGTAAGGGTGGCTTACTCTATGGAGGGGTTCAGGTGAGGGTGGCTTACTCTCTGGAGGGGTTCAGGTGAGGGTGGCTTATTTGTGGAGTGTTGTGGAGGGTGGAGAGTGTGGAGGGTAGAGACAGCTGGTGGAGAGGTGGAGACAGGGCATATATATAGGGCATATATATAGGGCATATGACACTGCATGGCCATACCGTAAGATGCGTGTATGGGAGTAAGATATGTACGGTGTGTCGCAGGCCACAACCAGGGCAATAGGGCGCAACCTTTGCACTGGCCTTAGCTTGCCTTAGCCGGCTAAGGTGTTGGTGTGAATGGATGCTGGCTGCCTGGTGCAGGGCGGACGTGTCGCCTGATGGTCGGACAGAGCAGGAAGTGGCAATGGCGTGTGCTGTGGATCACCCCCACCTCACTCGTGTCAAGGTGTGACACCTCACACACACCCTAGGCTTTAGGGTTTAGGGTTTGGGCCACTGGAACCTATGGTTACTGCTTGTATACTATGTATACACACGACCCCATGACATGCATACCGAGCATGTATATGGGCATGTAAACTGCAAGTAACTCCAACCTCCCCATGCCTCCCGCAGGGCATCATCCACCCGGCAGGCCCTGGCCAGCAGCCCATCCTGGTGATGGACCTGGTGCAAGGCACCCCCATGGCTGCTAAGCCAACGTCGCAGCACCTGCTGCGCTGCAAGTGAGGCGGGCGGGTGGCCCAGGGGCAGTGCAGGGGGTTGGCTTGCCCGGTGGGTGGGTGGTGGTTGGTGGTTGGTGGTTGGTTGGGCAGCCAGGTGTTGATTGGGCGCTGGCTGGGTGGGTGGTTGGTTGGTTGGTTGGTTGGTTGCCTGGGTGGCTGGGTGGTGGTTGGGCAGAGCTGTCCGCCCAGGCAGGTGCGGCTGGAAGCCTGGTTGTGTGTTGCTGGGTGCGATAAGCAGCGTCATTCGCACGGGCAATGTGTGCAAGAGCAGCTTGTGGTTGATCAGGTATGTTGATATAGCATGTGCGCATGGGTGTGCGGTGCAGCAGTGGGCACGTAACAGGTATGGGCGGTGCTCAGGTCACATCGCACTTATGACCAGCATGCACGTCACCGATGCCGCCATGCCCTACCACCCTGCGTGCACGTCCACATCCTAACCTCCTGCAACCCTCACCCTAACCTGGGGTCCAGGAACCCTGGAACCATGGGAGTCCGTCCAGGACTTCAACCTTGTTTCAGTTTTCTACTCTGCGGCAGATCTTATCAGATGTCAGATCTTATCAGATCTCAGATCTTGTTTCAATTTTCTGCCTTACATGCACCCAAAGGTGGGCGCCCGGCACGTGCTTCACGCTGCCGCTGCTGCTGGGTGTGGCGCGTGACGTGGCATCAGCTCTGGAGTACTTGCACGCACGCCACATCTGCCACGGTGGGCTCATGCTGCCCCACTCATCCAGTGGCTGGGGGACAGCAGCGCAGCGCTGCGCCCGCTGCTGGTTTGGGTGTCATGGGCTCTCATGGGTTTCATGGGGCTCATGGGCTTGCATGGGTTTCATAGGGTTCATAGGCTTCATGGACTGACATGGGTTTCGTAGGCTTCATAGGCTTGTATGGGTTTTACGCGTCTAAAGGGCTTGCATGGGTTTCGTAGGCTTCATGGGCTTACATGGGCTTGCATGGCTTGCATGGGTTTCATGGGGTTCGTGGGTGCACTAGTGCCACCCTGGCTCTTCATTTGCCGCCAACTCTCCGCGAGCCATCTCAGCTGCCTTGCCTCCTACTGCTGACATTGCATCCCTGGTGTACTGACCCTGAGCACCGTGTGCGGCAACTGACCAACCGATCAACTGACCAACACAACAACCGGCCAACCGACCGACTGCCCCTGCAGGAGATGTGTATGCGCACAACATCCTGCTGGACCATGGCACCCACCACGCCACGTTGTGCGACTTTGGCGCGGCCTTTGTGTACAAGGCTGGGGAGTGGTTCTGGCAGGCCATGGAGGTGGGTGGGGTGCACCTGGCCCAGCCCACCTCTGCCCTAGTAGTGCTGTCCCCTCTTGCCTTCAGCACCTTGTGCACCAGAGTTGCGCAAACCGGAGCACCTCTGCGTGTGACAGAATGGTCGGGTCACCACTGGTAGCACCTCGTGTGCCTACGAGCCCCTCCAGAGTTGCTCAAACAAAGCAGTACAGCTCAAACTCAGCAGTATAGCTCAAACACAGCAGTACAGTCGTCGATGTGTCGCAGCCACGACCCCATGCCGCGCATCGTCATGTTTGCCTCGGCATGTTGGTGCTCACTGTTTGCGCCATCCCTTGCTGCCTGCTGCCTGCCCCAACGCCGTGCCCTGCAATGCAAGGGCTGTGTCCGTTAAGCGGCACCGCCGCGCTCAAGAGCCGCGACGTGCCTGTCCCGCTTTTATACTGCAGGTGCGCGCGTACGGGCTGTTCCTGTCTGACATGGTGGAGCGCCTGGCGTCAGGCACGGCGCACCAGGCTGTCACAGCCATGCAGGCGCTGGTGCACCAGTGCGTACAGCCGGCGCCGTCACAGCGGCCCACCTTCTCACAGGTCCTGTCACAGCTGGAGGCTGTGACGGTGGCCTGATGCGGTGAGCGGCTGTGACGGCGGCCTCATGCTGCACGTGTGGCCCAGTTGTAAAAGCCACACAAAAGCTGTGCGTGGGATGCATCTGGTCAAAAATAGGATGATCACATCAGGGTACGATCACGCTGGGTGCTCAGGAGCACATCGTTTGGGTGCAGCTCGGGTTGTTTGGGTCGACGTCGGATTGTTTGGAGTGGAATCAGACCAGACCTCAACAGCTGTTTGGGCATTGCACAATTCAGGAAGGTGCCCCTCACTTCTGGAGATGGGACAAGTGCTGTGTAGTGCAAGCATACATGGGCATGAGAGCTGGGCGTCAGGGAATCAAGGTCCATGGAAGCTGTGCGCTGGCCAGACACGTGCTTCGCTGTGATTTTAGATGGCAGTAGATCAATGGGGCACGAGGCGGTGCTGCATGCAGCTTGCTCCATTTTCGCAAGCTGGTGCAATGTCCCTGGCTCAACCGCATGCAACAGACTGAAATACATGGGCAAGGTGCCACCTTCGGCATGAGGTGTGAACATGGAGTGGCAATGAAGTGGGGTACTTTCAGCCATGCCCAACTGGGACCGTGACTGCAAGGCACCATGGCAGCTGTGGTCCACCCAGTGGCTGGCTGAAGGCTCGTGTAACATGAACATGAATATGTGGTCCACTAAGGGCGGTGTCAGGAGCTGGGGAACAAGCAGTGCTGCCCCTGTCTAGGGGTGCTTAGGCCTGGTCACACCACCCATGTGCAGAACTGTCGGCCCACCCTCTCAACCTCTTTGCTGGCTAGCCCGGTTGAAACCGGCTGTAGGGCTTAAGGACTATGCTGGATATGGGTGTCAGGATGACACCAACAAACTTTGAATGCTAGATGCTGTAAGGCACGCTATGGAGCGTGCAATGCTGATCAGCCCGTGACTGGCTGAAGGCTCGTGTAACATGAACATGAACATGAACTGCCCATCAGCACTGAGCAACAACCCTGCAGTGGGCTGTGTCTGTGTCTTTGTGCGCGTGGCCGATGTGCACAGGCAACGCCTCTTGAGCAGGTTCGCAGTTGTTTTGTTACATTCTGACGCCTGCCTGGTGCCTCCTCTGCTTCGCTAGCCAGCACACAAGCACATCACGGTCACACTCATCTTCTCGCTACTCAAATGCCTCGACTCTGGGACCGATAATGACAAGAGATACACAAGCGAGGTGCAAAATCCTGCAGAAAAGGTGCACAAGTGAGCCCCCCACGCACAGAAACCTCACAAGACGGCAGTGAACACCATACAACCCTGCAAAAAAGCCGTACAGCTGCACACAGCAGGCTGTACGGTTTTGAGCAACTAGCCCATGACCCCAGATGCACGTGCATGCCCGCACGCATCACTACTCAAAAACGCAAAAAGCAGTACCCCAGCAAATCAGTGGACAACAGAACTACCCAGCCCAAGTTCACGCTCCTGGAAGGTCAGGAGCATGGGGCAGGGACTAAAGGCCAGTGTTGAAATATTTGGAGCTGCAGCAGCCAGTTTTTGCTAGAATGACACACAACAGGAGCCAGTTCAGCATGCAAGCCCGCAGCCCGCCAGTTGTACTGCTGCCCAGTTGCAGCAGTACAAGGGGGTCACCGTACAGTTCAGGTGGTGCAACCAAACTGCCGGGATAGCGCGGGGCTCAGCCTCTATCAGGCATGTGTGCATGTCTTGATGAAGCAACACGTGCAAGAAAACCCAGAAGCAACGACCAGCTCAGCTAAAGAAAGAGAACCCGCCTGCAGCAAAAACAACCTTCCCCCGCACTACCCACAACACTGCGGCAGCGCAGACTATGAGGCTCCAAGGCACAGGCCGTCACAGACATGGGGACAGCGCAGCCGTACCCCTCCTGTGCATCCGGGCACTGACTAAAAATGCAAGTTTTGAGCTGTGCCGTTGGAAACTGCCCATATCCAAAACAGTGAGAGCCGCTTGACGGCCAGCAAGTCCAATACACCGCCCTGGTATCCATCTGTACCGCTGATGAGCAGCTGCTGGGCAGCTGCTGCACAGCAGTACACCCCACCCCTTCACGGACCCTCCTGCCAGGCACTGCCCTGCTTTCAGGTCGAGCAAGTTCAAGGAGCAAGTGACGCGCGCAACAAAACTAGCAAGGTAGAAATCCATGAAGAGCGGACGCTCAGTACATGGGTGCAAAGAATGGAGCGGCCCCCCACCCCAAACCTCGCCACCCCAAACCTCGCCACGCCGCAGCAGCCAACACAACGCTGCAGCGCTCCTCCGTCTGAACCATCCAGCAACCAACGCACGCAGACAAACCGTGCGGTATTGGGCAGGCACACTGCAGCACCACCGGTGCCCAGCCACAGCCACAGTGGCCCGCAAAAGTGCATCACACATCGTGCCGGAGCACGCAAAGGGGTGCAAGCACCCAAATACTTTACCCACGCGCAGCACAGTGAACCCACTGCCCACCACAACCCTCCGAATAAGCAATCGTGCCAACACCACCCGATGCCATGCATCAGCGACGGACTGCCGAGCAGATAGTGTTGCAGAGGCAAAGCATCCGTTGGTCCAACACAGGCCATGCAGGCCTCAGTTCACCAACCCGACAACGACTCACCACTCAAACCGCCCCTCTGAACAGCCAAGGACCATAGCCGCTGAACGACGGGGCCCTGCTGTTATTCATTCAGTGGTTCCCAAGGACTGAGGGTGAGTTTCCAACCCACAGGAGGCTGCCATGTGCCGAGGCACAGCCAAACCAAAATGGCCTGTTGGCAGCCGCTCAACCAACAACAGGGGGCATGCAAGCTCAGTGCACCACAGTCGTAAGAAAGGTGGGTCGCGCGCTAGTACCATGTATGCCCCCATCCCCACTCCCACAAAGGACGCGCGCTTGCCACGCTGACATTGTTCTTCATGTGCAGATGACCTCACCACCTGGTGCATGCAGTGCCACACCAGCATGCAGGCAGATGGCAATGGTTATACCTCGCTGAGAGGGCCCCACAGCAATCCAAACCTCTTCCAATTCCCAGTTCTATGCAATGTAGTGTCCGCATGCAGATGTAGCACATCCAAGCTTTTCCGTGTGGTCCATCCGTTGGGGCGTCCTGAGCCCTTAATCTCATCGTCATCAACGCCAGCAGATACCACCCGCCTCGCACCAGGGAGTCCAGGTGGCCTGAGCAGGAAGTTGTGGTGAGTTGCTAGCTATTCATCAGCCAGATATGCGTCTGAGCCAGCACCTCTGAGCACCATTCCCC
>QAXD01000189.1:1576351-1586811 GCA_004335575.1 Haematococcus sp. NG2 | reverse complement strand
CAGTGCGGGCCCAGCACCGCGCGCGCACGCCGCTCGTTCACGTACACGCCCACGTCAAAGTCAGCCACGCCGTCGATGCCCTTGAGCCAGCGCGTGGGCCTGCGCCGCCACGCACGCCCCACGCCCACCAGCACCTGCGCCACGTCCGGGTGAGTTGGGCACCAGGGGGAGGGGGGCGTGTCATGTCATGGTTGGCACGCACAGCAGGGGCCAGCACACAGGTGAATGCGTACCTGCTGTCTGTCTGCATGTGATGCTGAAATGCCCTGTTACTACGGTATGCATGCCGTAGCATGCTGCAATTGCCATGTCGTGCTGCAGTGCTGCTGCTCCATTTCCACTTGGCTACCAACCACCACCACCAGCTGCCACCCACCCACCCGCACACACACCCACACAAGCCCAGCCACAGCTGGGAGGCGCATGCACCCAAGAGGTGAACAGCTCCACCGCTCAACCCACACACCCACACCACAGACACCCCAGAGGCACGCACCCACGGCAGCTTCTCCGCCACATGCGCCGGCAGCTGCATGGCGTACGGGTTGCCGGGCGCGCCGCGGAAGGGCGCCAGCGCGTCGCTCGCCCCGCCCACCTCCTCCCCCGTGGCCGCGTCCTCCACGGGCCGCCCGCTGCGCACCAGTGCCGCCAGCTCCGGGGTGTGGTGCACGTAGTCGACCAGGTCGTACAGCGACACTTTCTGACTGCCTGACTCGTCCACGTCCACCAGCACCCTGGGGGGCAGCGGGTGTGAACAGCATGTGTGCGTCCAGATGTGTGCAGCCATGTGCTGTTGGTGTGTGCGGGCACGCGCTGTTGTGGGGCGGCAAGGTAAGTGTGCACACTGTGCAGCCAGGCGTGTGTTGTGTTGTGCAGCTGGGGTGCAGTGGGTGCATGCAGTGGGTGCATGCAGTGCCGTGCATGCTTCACATGGAGTGCCTCCCCATGACCGCACCTGTGCTTTGCGAAGTCTGTCAGCAGCGCCTCCGACAACAATTTCTGTTCCCATGGCTGCAGTGACTCGAAAGCCTTTGCCCAATCACTGGCAAACACTACATTCCCTGCGCGGATCTCCTCCTCCAGCTCCTTTTTGCTCAGCGCTGTGGTGCCAGGCGCATACTTGCGCGGGTCAGGCGTGCCCAGCCAGCCGCTGACGGGCTGGTTGGGGTCAAGTGGGCCAAAGATGTCGACGCTGTCATCGCGTTCAGGCAGCTCGTCTTGCAGCCGCTGCTCTGTCCTCCTGATGATTGCAAGCAAACAGTAAACTAATTGATTTGCAGGACTACGTGGATGCGGCTTAGGGGTGAAGGTCTGCGTCGGCACCACCACCCACTTGATCAAGTCGTTCAGCGTGACGTGTGCTCCTGACTTTGGGACCTCCACCTCCTTGCCCTCCAATTGGGCTTGCAATGCCTTCCATCGCTGCGGCAGAATGGATGCCCCCCGCGTCAAAGATGTTAAAGAAGCTTGTGCTAGCGATGAAGGCCCAGGACCAGCACCATCGCCCTGCCGATCCATGTTGGAGGGAAAGGCGCGCTTGCTAGACGCAGCAAGTGCGGCCAACTTGTACCAGGACCACCAATGTGCGTGTGGATCGACAAATCGGAGAGAAGTCGAACAGCGCAACCAAAACCCTACCTGAAACCCTGCCTAAAACGTAGCCACGGGGATACGCATGAAGACTGGTGCGTAGTTGCAAAATGTTCAGGATACTCATTGCACATCGGATGGGCTCGTGTATCACAACAACAGCCTATGTATTTCCTGCAGCACAACGTGAGGGAAAAGCCTAGTGAAGAGAAATTAAGTGCGATGTATGCGCTCAATCAAGCTAAGTAATGCTCAGAGAGGTAGGGTTGAGCGGCCAACCGTCTAACCTCCCTCATAAAAACTGCCCCAGTTGGCACTTAGCGCAAAACGTCGAAGGCCAGTTTAGCGGCAAGATGAGTTTCTATCAGAAAAACAAGCTTAGCATAGCTGGGACTGTGGGTGTTGTGTTGGGAGGGGGAGGCATCGCGATGCTCGTTGCTGGCATTGTGCAGATGTCCAAGGGGTACTGTGACTCGTCCAACTGTAAGTTCTTCTCTCAGGACTTTCGGACTGGTCAGTCAGCACCTTCAGCGGCAGTCGCGTTCTGCGCGCCGGCATTGCTCTGCATTGACTCATGCTTGTACGCACAGCATCCACTCCAAAAGGTTCTGTTGAACTGCTGACACTTTCAGTGCACCTGCCACACACACAGCCCGCGTACGTTCCCCACCCTGCACATGACTGCTGCACAGCACAACTGAGGAACACGCATAGCGCTTGCACAGCGGGGGCAGCACCTGAGCACAGAAGGCTGTGCTGCCGCATGCCATGCACCTGCATGGCGTCCTTGTGCCACATGCTGCGCACCTACCTGCCTCGTGTGCGCTGCGCTGTGCACGCGCAGACTACCGCAGCGACTACTACAGCGGCTACTGGTACTGCTACGACCGCAGCGGCTACCGCGTGCCGTGCGGCTACTCCAGCGGCAAGTGCAGCGGGGCCAAGGCGCTCATCGGCATCGGGGTGGCGCTCATCGTGTTCTCAAGTGAGTCGTGCGGCTGGCAGGGTGTGAGTGGGGGCTGTGTGTGTGTTTGCGTGTGTTGTGGGGTGGGCTCTGGGGCTGTGTGGTGGCGGTGGCAGCAAGACAGCGGCCCTGCTGGCTGAGAGTGCTGTGGCATCACAGGCACACGGGAGGGCACGTGGCTGGGGCATGCCGCATGCAGCCGGCTGAGCCATGAAGACGTCAAGAGCCAGTAGTTGCATGTGCTCACGTGCACCCCACCCCGCCACACACGCAGTCATCTACATAGGCAGCACCTGGGCGCAGCACAGGCGCGAGCAGGCCACGGCAGGGGGTGCGGCCGGGGTGCCGCCCACCTACACCTACAACGTGGGACCCAATTACAACGGCGGCGCTGCAACGTACAGTGAGTGCTGTGCAAGCAGGCATGGCCCTCTGGGCTGTGCTGGTAGGGAATGAGCAGCAACGGTGCAGGTGCAAGCACGGACGGGGTGAAGTTTTGTTGAGCATCAGCGTGCACGCAGCTGCGATCACACCGCACAGTCACACGTGCATGGGAACACCATGCAGGCGCAGCAGCCCACACACCTTGTGTCACTGGTTGCTGCCGCCCCCTGTCACCCTCCCACTCCACGCCCACTGCTCCTGCGCAGCCTACGCCCCCCCACCTGGCGCACCCCCGCAACCACCCCCCGGCTGGCCCGCACCCGCGCCAGGCGGTGTGCAGATGGGCGCGTACCCGGCCATGGGCGCGTACCCCGCGTACCCGGCCGCATGGGCGCGTACCCCGCGTACCCGGCCGCGCCCGTGCAGGGCGTGCCTGTGTCTCAGGCCCCCCCGGGGGGTGCAGCTGCCGGCCCGTCCGCGCCCGGCGCCTACTACGCGCCCCCCGCGCCCTACACCCCGCCGTGGCAGAAGCAGTGAAGCGCGCGCTCGCTGGATGGCTGTGCGGCTGGGATGGCAGCAGCCAGACCTTGTTGTTACACATGTGATGTGGTTTGTGCTGGGTGTGAGGCTGTGGTGCAGCGCACAATGCAGTCGAGTTTTTTGCGGCTGTGATGGCATGATACACTTACTGCTGGTGTAGGACATGAGGTGAGGTCATTCTTGCTGATTAGACAGGTGTATGCAAGGCAATATATCACGCATAGGCAGGCCACCCTGAGTCCTTGAATCCGACCTGGCAATACTGCTGGCACATATGCCCAACCTGGCACCCGCTCTATAACTCAGGCAGTACTCCTGGTTTGTTTGCAACGATTGCTTCACCTGGCTATGGTGCGATGGCACAGGTGCAGTTTGTCGGTCTCGCACATGTAAGCCTGTGTGCACGCCATGAAAGGCACATAGCCCAACCAGCTTCTTAAACTCCAGCATGGTGTTGCGGGGCTCATGGGCAGCTCTTGCCCTCCTGCACACCACTACCCACCCGCCCAACCGCATTACCAATGTTAATGTATCAGCTCCTTTTCGCACATCTGAAATCACGCGCTGCTAGAATTGGTTGTGCTGTCATCAAGAGGTTCAGCAAGATGAAGTTGTGCCAACCAATCGTGTAACCGCTCTTTGTAGTCATCCTCAGATCCTGAGTCATAGTAGGTCCCTTCCTGCTCATCTGCAGCAGAAGAGTACAACCACTTACAAAATGATTATGGGCATAGTGCAACCTCAGAGGGCTGTGCTCATGATTGATGCCTCACTCTCAGTGCCTTGACAGCGTCTTGAGCGGCCTGTACTGTAGTGATGTGTACATGACATACGTGGAAGGGCATGGTCATTTCAGGAACGCAGGCCGCAGGTATCGGCCCAGCACCTGCATGGTACGTGTACCTTATGTGGCTGCAGGGCCCCGCCGCTACCCTGGCCTTGAGACCACTCCCCCGCCTGTCATTCCCGGCACCGCACCACCACTGGCCTGCACCCGCCCACCCATGCGCACCCCAGCCCGCATACATACTACACTGCACGGTGCGGTGCGGTGTCCAAAGTCATTGGCTCTGTCCTGCAAGCTCTGCATGACAGCAATGGATCTTAGATGCCACAAGGATCCGCAGCAGCCAGTTGCGTGTGGCGTATCAGAAGCATGTCGCAGTGGCTGCAGGCTCGATGTGTCCTGTCCTTTGGAGCCACAGCCCGCTGCTGCTGGTCGACACAGTGGCAGCGGTGCATGCTGCAGCGGCGGTCTCATGAAGATACCAACAGCGGACCAACGCCAGAGCCACACAAGCGGATGCCAACCAGCGAGCAAACTTTTTGAGCGTGGCACATCGCATGGACCAGTTGAAGAAGGCCCAAATAAAGCATGCCAACGACTGGCTGTCCAGCTGTAGGGCGCTGCAACGGTGCACCAAGTCACGCACGTCAGCCCATGGATGGCCTGGCAGTTTGAGCTGACCTGCTGTCTTGCAGGCTTAGCTCTGATACAGCTGCTGGCAGACCCCCATCATAAGTAACCCAAAGACCATACCCAGCTGCTGCGCACAAATGGCCCCTGCTGCACCGCCCCCTTGGGTTACCTCCCTCCTGCCAATTCTGTCATCCCAGCGTTGGATGTGCCCGCTGCAGCCACTATTGCTGGGCCGCCCGCCAGCGCACCCGCCTGCACTGAGCCATACCAGCAGCCCGGCCAGAACAGGCAGCGATGCAGCAGCCGCAGCTGCAGCGCAAGCGGGAGCAAACGAGGCGCGCCCTGAACTAGAGGTGATACACGAAGCCATGTCCAGCCTGCACAACATCGTCTTGGGCTGCGTCAGCGTGAGCGCCCAGCTGCGGAAGCTGGCGGCTTGGTTGTTGGTCCACCTGGAGACGCCGAGCTGCACGCTGGTCATTTGTGATGCTTGGACCTCAGGGCAGGCCCCAGCCTCCTGGACTCATGGCGGCAGCGCTGTACAAGAGGTGCAGCACGCCGGACACCAACTCTTTGGTTTGCTGCTCTTTTTCAGTTGCTGACCATCATGGTATCATCTGATGGTGCCGCGCTCATGAGTGGGGGTGGTCCAGGAGGGGCACTGCTTGACTGGAGCGTGCTCAACTTTTGACCCCGCCAACCAGCAGGATGCGCCAGGGAACACTCTGAGAACCCTGGGTGATTGGCCAAGACTGGAAGGCCTGGGGATGAAGGTGTGTGTCATGCCGCAACATGACATTGTGTCCTAACGCCGGGCAAGCCCGTACTGATGCCCACACAGGGCGTAACACCCCAGCCTACATGAGCTGTCAAATCAGCAAGCTCGAGCATTGTCTTGCAAACATGTTTGGGAGCGGAGTTGCTTCACAGGGTGCATTAGCCTATGCGTACCAAGCCAGCCAACAATCGTGGCATACGCTGCATCAAGCATTGTAAGGCTGCTTGGTTGCCCAACTACATGTTGGGTGCTAAGTTGAAAATGCCCTAGCAAAATGCATATGGAGTCCAGTGCATGTACTGTGCGTGTAAGCATGGCCCGATTGTATGTCATATGCCATAGATCATGGCCCAATGACACGCATGCTGGTCCAGCAACTCACCTTCGGCTTGGCTGTTTGAGATACGAGCTTCATGACCAGCATCACGTGGGAGTGCCAAGTCTGCGAGCAAGTATACAGAGATTAGAGATTACACACCGTATGACACATGGTGCACACAACCGCCGTAACTGGAACACCCTGGATTGGGTATAATATGGCATGGGTATGGGTACGATCTGGCATGGATGGGTATGATATGGGATGATTTGATATGAACATATGATGGATGGGTATGATATGCGTGTATGATATGATATGACATAGTATCAGCCAGCCATGTGAACTTCAGGTATGAAGGTTTTTGGGTGTTAGAGAGGTTTAGGTTTAGGGTTCTAGCTACACAAGAGGAGGCAGGAGGTGAAGGAAACGAGTTATTTGTTCTACATAATAATAATAATAATAATAATAATAATAATAACAACACAGTTTGTTCTACATGCTGGTCCATGATCTCACCTACGGCTTGGCTGTTTGAAGTAGATGCCGCGTGACCAGCATTAAGTGGGTGTGCCATGTCTGCGAGCAAGTATACACACCAATAACACATAATGCACACACCCGCTGCTGACTGGAACACCCTGGATTGGTGGACTCATGGCTGGAGCTGGGTGCGGCCACTCATAATGCACATGCAGTACGAATAATCTTGCGAGACCGGGTGCCGTAAGCAGGCGTGCAGTCAGTGCATGCAGGGCAGGGTGCAGCAGGGATTGTTTAGGGGTGTGTATCCAGTCCGATCCGCCGATGATGTGCACCATACACGGTGGTGCGCTGTGGGGCAGAGCACACACGTACCCCGTGGTCCCAGCAGGGCCAGGACACCTGCCCTGACCTTCGCAGGCGTGCCAGTGAGCAGCGCCAGGCACTGATCATGAGGGACTTTGTTCTGTGATGCACACCAGCGGCACGCCAGGTGTCAGAGGGCGCGCGTGACGTACAACACGCTCGCCAATCAAGGGTGAACCGCGCGAAATCCACGCACACTAACAATGTGCGCGATGAGGCGCCCCTTCAGCTGCGCATCCTGGACGGGGTCGTCGTCCAGGGTCACCGCCCGCAGCGCCTGCTGCCATGCCGGCAGCTTCGGCATGCCTGGTGAGCGTAACATAACTGTTGTGAGCATGCAGGCAGGATCGTGAGTCGGCAGGAACTCGACTGTGCCATGCAGCCGCATCACGCGATCACACATCAGCCGAGCGTACGAGCATGAATGCCATGCTCTGCTGTTGCTGTTGCTGCCACTGTTGCTGTTGCTGCTCACCTGCGGGACCTTCAACGCCCATGCACGCAAGCTGCACACTGCATTCACGTTGTGGAAGGAAACAGCTCTGCGCCTAATATACACTGAAGGCGCCTACGCACGCGCTGGCAGTGCCAGACGATTTTCCCCGGTCACCTGGCAAGTATGCGGAGCCACCAAGACCAGCAAGTAATCGTTGAATGTGGGCGCAGTCGGGTTAAATATCTCTAGTAATGTTTAAGCGCGCAATGATAATTAATAGACCCCCCTAACCGTTATCTAGCTCAGCTGTATGTAACCTGAGTGAGATCAAGATCAACACCTGCCTGACGAGCCTGTGCAGGAACAACCTAGCAGTTCCTTGCACGTGATAAGTTGACCATGGGAGGCCCCAATGGATGGTGTGCATTACCATTCTTTTCATTGGTCTGCGCGCAGCCATTGACTCACATCCGCATGCTGTGGCCCGCAGCCATCGCCACAGCATTCCAGCTGCTTTATGTGCTGTTCGTTGTATATACGCAGGTGTAGTGTATGGTATGTCCGTTCAGCGCAAAGCACAGCATGGCAGCTGCCTCAGCCTGCTCAGTCCAGGCATCCAACAACATGCTGATGAATCACCCCAAGTTGCTGCAGCGGTAGCCACACATACAGTTCGCGCATTGCATTGGGGGCAACACGCTGCTGCACAAGGTGTATCTATTTGTAAGGCTACGAAACTGAGACGGGGCTTGCATGACCCATATGCCGTATGCTTGCATGACACATGTGCCGAACGCACAACTGAAACCTGCATGCATGCCTCAGACTGCGTACACAAGCAGATGGGCACAAACATATCTGCTTCCAGCCGTTACATATTATAACCATGGCAGTGCCTGCGTTCCGGAACTGGTATCATTTGATTCATTCCTTAAATGCCGGCCTACCGTATTTGGGCTGCTGTTTGTGCCGTTGCTTGTGGTGCTGGTGCGTGGTGCGTGGTGGTGCTGCCACTTATGTTCACAGCTGCGGTGGTCAGCATTGTGGGTGCCTGGAACAAAAAGGGGGAGTAGGCACATGTATGCCGTGTTCATGGCACAGGAGTATGTTGCCTCAGGAAGAGGGACCAGGCCAAGTGTCATAGCAAAGTGTGAGAGCATGTTGGTAATAGCCATCCTCTCCTTGCACCGCTCGCGTCTTGTCCACCCCACTTGAGCAGTCGTGTCCGATCACAAACCCATCTATGCTGCCCATCACGCACACCACCACACCAACACCTCATCATGCAGCGCGATGCAACCATGCATGCATGCATGCTTGACGCCAAGCACGGTGCAGCTGCATCGCAGCAGCATGCACCCCTGCCACACCACTGCAAACAGTGGGCAGGTGTGCAACGGTGTCGCAAGACACAGCTGTGAACCCCGTCATACCTTACAGCCCCTCTCTTCCCATACATCCAGTGTCGATGCATGAGCCAAATGTGGGGTGGAGCAGCCCCGGTGCAGCACACCCTCTACCTACCACCAGCACGTGCTCTAACATACATCAGCCACTCTAACCTCAGCCAACCTGTCCTGCTGTGCTCAGCGCGGTGCACTGCACATCTCAGCCACATACGATGGCCACACCCGCCCACAGCTGCTCACTGCAAGTCACGCCCAATCAACACCAAACGTCGTAGCCCGATCAAGCCGCGATGCCGTACCAAGCAAGCCATAAGTAAGTGGGTCAATACGCCTGGCTGTATATGTAAATGCAGACTGACTGACACACATCCACCCATGCTGCCTGCCTGCGTGTCGAGGACATTCTGCTGACATCAGCCACAACCCCGCGCATCACCCGCTGCCTCTGTGACCCCACGCTGCTGAGCGCCCTGCCACAAAGGGACACCTGGGGCTTTCATGGTTTAGGGTTTAGAGTTTGGTTTTGGGTAAACCTTAAACCCTGTATACCCTATGAACCCAACGCTGGTGAGCGCCCGCGGCACGGTTCTGCTGGGGACATCTCACACCTGTGGCTGCTGCGCGTGTGCTGCTCCCATATGGCGGCCTCACCACCGCCCACGTGTGTTCATGGGCGACGCTTGTGTGTGGTTGCCTGCCACCACCCACCTATGCTGCCCCGTGCCACATCTTCACCACACGTCCACACCCCACATCATCCTATGCCACTTCCACGTCACACTCCCTCACACCCCTCTCACACGTGTGCTGCCCATGTCACATCCGTCTCTCACACACCCCTCTCACACACCCCTCCCTCCCCCACCCCCATCCATCACCCCATGCTGCCCGCGATGGGCGACGCGTGCCCGGGGATGGACGCGCGGCGGTTGAAGTAGACGGGGGAGTGGCCGCCCATGTGGTGGTCCCCGCTCATGGACGCGCGCGCAGAGGGGCGGCGGCCCAACACGGGCGCGGCCACGGCGGCTGCTGCCCCCGCACCTGGAACCAACAAAAACCGGGAAACAAAACAAACAGTGGGAAAGGCAGCCAGGTTAGCATACGCAGTGTTAACGCCCGCTCCTCTCCAGGGTGTCGCACACACCAGCCTCTTAGCTGGGCGACCTCCAACCCCAGGATACAGGCAGCAAAAAGCAAACAGAACCAGAAACAGCTATACGCGGTATACGCAGCTTGAAGCAAACACAAAGCAACAACGTAAGAAGAAGGGAGGACAAAGCGAAACCTGGCATACTGTGCATCACATACACATTAACTTATAAGTTGAAACACATCACGACATCCCAGTGTTCACCTGGGGATGCACCACCCGGGCCGTTGGGCAGCAGCGGCTCCGTGAGGCCGCCACCACCCTCACCACCCCCACCCACCCCCGCCTCAGCATCCAGCCCCACACCTGTGCGCGTGTGTGGGTGATCAGCAGCAGGGCCAGGGTTAAGGGCTCAGAATGGCAGCACAAGGTTAAGAGTTAGGGTTAAGAATAGGGTTGAGAGTTTGGGACTTAGGGTGGCAGCAAGGTCAGAATCAAAGGGTTTAGGGGTTGGGGCTTAGGGCTGAGACCTTAGGGCGGCAGAATGTGGGGCTCGGGTGCAGGGTTCAGCGGGGTGACAGAGTGTGTGGGGACGTGTTAGGGTTTAGGGCTTAGGGTTGGTGTTAGGCTGGACGCAGCCTATGAGATCACATGTGTGGACACTTAGCCACTTCCTGCCGC
>QAXD01000189.1:1548543-1565221 GCA_004335575.1 Haematococcus sp. NG2 | reverse complement strand
GGGGGGAAAAGTTTCCCCCCCTTCCACACACAAGGAAAGTGCCCCACCGACACATCCCCCCCTCATACCCCCTCACACCCCTCCCCCCTCTATGAGGTCTCACACCTTGTCCGCGTCCACGCGGTACGGCTCATACGTGCCCACACTGAAGTAGCACATGAGGCGGTACGATGACCGCGGCAGCCCTGACGCGTTGGCCTGCACACGCGCATGGCACCCGCAGCTCAGACATGTAGAGATCAGGGCTCAAACATGAGTGTCTAGGCTGAAAAACAAACAGTGTCTAGGGCTTACAGTGCAGGGTGCAGGGTTCAGGCAGTACGCACTCTGGCAGTAGTTGGTGATGGCAGTACAGGGCAGTATGAAAATTGGCGCTCCCAACACAAGTGAAAGTGGCGCCCCCAACATACACTGTGCAAGCCCCTGCAGCGAACCTTGACACATTATGATAACCCCAGCTCCCACCTGCTTGTAGAAGTTGTGCAGGTCATCCACATCCACATCATAGATCTGGGGAATACACACCGCAGTCCATGTGGCAAGTGGGTGGCGGTTTTGAGGTATTGAATTGCTTTGGCAATGGCAGTACTGTGTCGTGAATTCATGATCCATCATCAGCTTTCCATCGTTCGTCATCAACCATCCTGTCAGCATGCATACCACTACGTAATTCACTATCCTGAAAGTAATGTTGGTGCAGCGTATGACATTCTCGAGGGAGGTGCCGGGTCAGCAAAATGCGCATGGTTACCCGCCTGCACAACTGCAACCCTGGCGTACCAGGCTCGGAAAGGGTTTGGGTCTAGTGTTTAGGGTCTAGGCAGCAAGGTGAGGTTTTAGGGTTTAGGGCTGAGGTAATAGCACTCAGCTCCCGCTACACCGCACACCTGCACGCGCTGCTTCAGTATGGCGGTGTAGTTGGAGCCTGACAGCTGGATCTGCCACCGCGTACCTGCATGCACCCGGGTGAAGGGCTCCAGGGTTCAGGGCTTGCAGGTTAGGGTTTGCAGTTTAGGGTTTGCAATTCAGGATTTGCGGGTTTAGGGTTTGCGGGTTTGTGGGTTTAGGTTTTGAGAGGTTTCCCGCTTCAAGGTTGGGCTTCAGGGCTGGAGGGCTTGGGGTGCAGTGTGCAGGGTGTACGGTGTAGGGTGCAGGGTGTAGGGCTTTAGGGCTTTTCAGCCGGGCCTAAACCCTCGCTTTAGGCGCAAGCCGTTTGCAAGGTTCCTCACAAGTTACGCAGTGTGACGCAGACCCTAGACCTAAACTCAGGCCCCAAACCCTACACGCAGACGCCAAATAAACCCTAAACTCAGACCCTAAACCCGCAACCTTTACGCTTAAGCTGCATTTGCCACCACGTACCTGCTGCCGGCCGCCACCAGGTCACATTAACGTTATTGACTGAGGTGGGGGTGGGGGCGCGGGGGCGGGGCGCGGGCTGCGCTCATGGCTGCGGGGCCGCACGCGGCCAGCAGGAGGAGCAGCAGTGGCATCGCATGGAGCAGGAGCCGTGCATGGCGCAGCGGCAGTGCATGGCGCATGGGGGTGAAAAGGACGGTCAGGGTACCGCTGACTGGCCCGGCGCTCGGTGTCCTGCTGCACATGATCTGCAGTCAGCAGCAGTGTGAAGGACCCCTGCATCCGCAGTGCATTAGCAGCCATTGGGACAGCAGGCAGGAAAAGGTGCTTGAATCAGTTGGCAGCACAGCATGCACCCTGAAATGAATCTGTGCACAGTGCCCGCATGCAAGCATTTCAAGCTTATGCGCACCTCGCAATGGGAGCGTACATCGTCGCAGCAGTTGCTGCTTTGTTGCTCGCACCTGGTTTAATGCGCGGACTCCAGCAAACACCGGCAGTCGTTGATTAACTGCCCTTGAGCACGATCCCGCGGCACTGGAATGCTGCCAGCCAACAGCTCTAAGAATTAATTTTGCATTGTCACGGACATAACACGACCAGCGATGTTCCGGGCACCTTCTTGCAACACATGCACAACAGTCCCGGTGCCCAATCAGACGATCAATGACTACCGGAATGGGAGTAGCCCCTATATCTGGTTCACAATCTCCGCGCAGTCTGACGGACGCAATGATGGACCTGTGATGTTGACCAGGTTTGACCAGCCGGCTTTACACAGATCTCGATCAAGTAGCTGAGCTCAAGATACGCTGTTCTAAAGGTGCTTGCGCTGATCACACCTGTGCGCTGTGATGTTGTTGGGTTGTTTGGCCGAGACGCAATGAACTTAAGTAAAGATTGCTTTAGTATCACCTGAGTGTTTACATCCACCTCAACATCAGCCAGGGTAACATCGGCAGTAGTGCACTACTGTTCACATGTCTGAGCCATCGACATCAGCGTCCGTGGAGGCGTATGCTGCGGAACGGTTTGGTCTGAGAGGTCGCACGGCCCTGGTGACAGGCGCGACCAAGGGCATCGGCCGTGCGATTGTGGAACACTTCGCAAGGCTGGGGGCGCGGGTGGGTGCTAGCCAAACATCCCGCATGCGCATCGGCCGTGGCGTGCATGGCAGATGTTTGGGCATGGGTGGTGGGCATGTGATATGCATGGTGGAAGGTGGTGGCATGTGCCCCCTCTGAATTAGTCATGCATGCTGCATCATCCACACCCGGCACACAGCTCCAAGCGCACACTGCATATGTGATGCACAAACCTGGGGAGGCCTGAAGTGCCTGCTTAAAGTAAAGAAATCTCTGGGCCGCCCACGCTGGCCGGTAGGCGCAGGTCCGCATGTGTCCTCCTCATGCGATTGCATGTACCGATGCTGCATGGGGTCTGTGTTTGTGCACGCCACTGCTGCACAGCAGCTGCACTCATGCAGGCATGCTGCATGGGCGCGTGCGCGCGTGCAGGTGTTCATCTGTGCGCGGAGTGCGGAGGATGTGGCGGCGCGCGTGGCTGAGTGGCGCGCGCAGGGACTGGACGTGCAGGTCAGGGTTTTAGGGTTTAAAGCTTTAGGGTTTTGAGCCTGGTTTTTCAGGGTTTAGAGCATAGGGTTCAGGTCGCAGGGTTCAGAACTGGGGTTAGGGCGTAGGGTTCAGGGTTGGGGTTGCGGGGTTTTGGGGTGGTAATGGGGTGAGCGGTGAGCACAGGGGCTGGGTGTGCAGGGGCAGCTGGTGCACCCATCAACTCTGTCACTTCGCAAAACGCACATGCACACTCGATCGACACGCGCACACAACCTCGCACATGCACACTGCAGAATGCGCACACCGGCATGCGCACGCCGGCATGCAAACGAGCTTTAACTTTGACCATAAGCGCGCTGCACCACGCACACGTGCCACCACTCACACTCCTGTGCCACCACCCACACACCTGCAGGGCCAAGCGGCAGATGTGACCCAGGCGTCCGACCGCGCGGCGCTCATGCAGGCGGTACGGGTATTTCCATGCAGGCGGTACAGTACTTGATGTCAGACGTGATGGTTCTTGCATGTGGGCTCAGTCAGGTGGTACGGGGCTCCCATTCAGGCGGTACAGAGTTGTATGTCAGATGTTATGGTTCCTGCATGCAGGCTCAGCCAGCCGGCTAAGGCTTGTGCTGGTCGGGGCTCTCAGGCAGTACAGCCTCACCCTAAACCCTCAGCCTTAGAGCCTAAACCCTAAACCCTGATCCCTAAGCCCTGAAGCCTAAACCCTAAACCCTATTAAACGGGCACCCGTGTGCACGGCACGCCTCACGGCCCAGGTGTCGGCCGCGTTTGGCGGCACACTCAACATCCTGGTCAACAACGTGGGCACCAACATCCGCAAGCCCACCGTGGACTACTCAGAGGCCGAGTTCAACACCCTGGTCACCACCAACCTGGGGTCGGCGTACGCGCTGTGCCAGGCCGCACACCCGCTGCTCAAGGCGTCGGGCGACAGCGTGGTCCTGTTTGACTCGAGCGTCGCGGGCGGGCCCACGGCCATGCGGTGGGTGG
The DNA here is from genome assembly GCA_004335575.1 of Haematococcus sp. NG2. Taxonomy (NCBI): domain Eukaryota; kingdom Viridiplantae; phylum Chlorophyta; class Chlorophyceae; order Chlamydomonadales; family Haematococcaceae; genus Haematococcus; species Haematococcus sp. NG2. The sequence goes on along the minus strand of QAXD01000189.1, from coordinate 1,561,271 downwards.
GGCTGCTGTTTAATTGGGTATTAAATCCTGTATCTCTTTGGTCGGCGGTGCGGTGGGTGCGCTGCAATTGTGCTTCTTCACTCTCATGCTCGCATGCTAGTTGCTCGGCTGCGTCTGGCCCCCCCTCCCTACACAGCTCGGGCACCATCTACATGGCCCACTCCCCCCTGTCCTTAGATGCTCACTCTCTCTGCTACGGACACTCTGTTCCACTCTCTAATTCTTCTCGTCCCTGACCGTTCCTGACTCATCCTTACCGTCTCCATCATTGCTCCCTCTGCTACTGTTCCACTCTTCCCCTATTACCCACTCTATCACCGTTCTCTCTATCACTCGTCCACTTCTGTATTCCCAACCCTACCATTCCCTCTGTCACTGTTCCACTGCTGCTGCACTCCAAACCCTTCCCATCCCCCCCCCCTACTCCCAATCACACACACAGCTCCGGCACCATCTACGCGCTGACCAAGGCGGGGCTGAACCAGCTGGCGCGCAACCTGGCGTGTGAGTGGGCGGGGGACGGCATCCGCACCGCCAGTGTGGCGCCCTGGTACACCTCCACCGACCTGGCCAACCAGGTGGGAATAGTATTAGTAACAATGACATGGCGTTTCACAGATGTTTCTGCATGTCGGCCGATTTATGCATGCATGCCAACCAGGTGATGGTGCAATGATATCTTGATACTGGTAGGAACTGAACTGGAAATGCAAGAACAATGGTGATGCAACGATACGATGTTTAGGTGTCGCCTGGTCATGCTGACAAAAATGTTTGCAGTTTCTGGCTTTTTTGGGGTTCAACCTGTTGTAACCGCAAACCTAAACCCTGAACCCAAAGCCCTGAAACCTAACCGTAGAGCCTGAACCCTGAACCCTACAACACTTGTTTTTCAGCCCTAAACCCTAACCCTGACACCCTCGTCTCTAAACCCTACAACCCTGAAACCTGAGCTCTAAACCCTGTCAACCCTGAACCCTCAACTCTAGCCCCCAACCTCTAACACCCTCATCTCTAAAACCCTCAACCCTACAAACCCCTTGTTGCTGTAGGTGCTGGCGGACGAGGGTTTCAAGGCGGAGGTGCTGTCGCGCACGCCCAACAAGCGGATTGGGAGCCCCGACGACGTGGCGGCCGCGATTGCGTTCCTCGCCTCCCCCGCCGCACGCCACATCACGGGGGTCACACTCCCCGTGGACGGCGGCTACAGCGTCATGGGCCTGTACTGAGCGCGTGCTGTGCTGCTGCCCGTAGTGCTGCCTGTGCCGAGGCTGTAGTGCCGGTAGTGCCAGAGTAAAGGCACTACAGTCATGGGCATGTGCTGAGCTAGCCCGCGCTGTGCTGTGCGGCGCGGTATGGGCAACCCATACAGGCAGTACGGGCAGCGGTGCAGCCAGAGGTACAGGCAGCGGTGCAGGCAGCAGTACAGGCAGCAGTACAGGTAGCAGTGTATGATGTATAATGTACTGCTGTCTGTAGTCCTGTGTGCTGCGTATGGTGCTGTGTGCTGCGTGCTGCGTGCCGTGTGCTGCATGCTGTATGCTGCGTGGTAGTGCCGGCCGTAGCGCTGACAGCGTCATGGGCCTGTGCTGCGCGTGTGCTGCAGTGCTTTGTGTGTAGTGCTGCCTGCACTTAGGCTGTAGTGCCAGTAGTGTCGGTAGTTGTGCCCTGCTGTATTGAGCGCGTACTGCTCACGGTGGGGCTGATGAGCGTAGTGCTGCCTCTACTGAGCATGTAGGGGTTGCGCCGAGTGCTAGCAATGGTTCCATCTACCTGGCCGTAGTGCTACCTGGCTGTAATGTCTGTACTGCTGCATGTACTTCACTCGCTGCTGCCTGTACTGCTGCTGACAGCGGTGGCCATGGAGCCGCCTGTGGGGCTGTGGCTGTGGTGCACATGTTGCAGGGCTGGCTGCAGTGTTGCGCACGGTGCTGTGCTCAGCGCGGCATGTCATGGCTGGGTGTACTGCTGGCTGTTGAGGGTTCATTAGCTGTAGTACCACATGTGGCGCTGTCTGTCTGACTGACCGTACCGCTCTTGCCCTAGCTCTGGACTGAATGAGTTTCGCTGTGGTGCCTACTGAAGAGCCTACTGTGGTGCTGCTTTAGGGTTTTGGGTTTAGGGTTCAGTGCTGTAGTGCTGCATGCCGTGTACTGCTTGTACTGCTGGCCGCAGAGGGGTGGTTGTACTGCCCCTGCTGGGCTGTGCTGGGCGTACTGCTGGTTCACAAGCGCTTTAGGGTGTCAGGGTTGTTTTATGTGCTGGTTTAGGGTTTAGGGTTTGGGATCAGCTGTGCAGGCCTCGCTGCGGCATGAGCCCTCTGCCGATGACTCTGCCTGGTGCTCTGGTGCTGATGGTGGCATTAAGACAGTTTAGTGCAATGAGGGAGGGCAGCATGCAATGCTGGCAGCACGGTGCATGGGATCTGAACTGATACGGGAATACATATGCGCTCTGTAGCCTGCCTCTTTGTTCTCTCAGCGATGACGCTGCCTGGTGCTCTGGCACTGGTCGCAGAATTGTGTGCATTCAATCGGACATCACCCACTCTTCTGCACAGCCTGCGCGTCAACGCCCACAGGTCCCAGTTGTTGCTGATGTTGATGCCGTTGTTACACCGTAAGCCCGGCAAGGGCCCATGGGCAGCATACCATTTCAGTTCTCGCGTCATATCCTCGATGTTTCATATCAGGTGCGTAGGCCTCCTGCATGGACTGCATTCACCCACCCCTTCTGCCTCCCGGCAGCTGTTGCCCATACCCACAGCTTCCAACAATTTCCCAGTACCAAGCCAAAATGTCCTATGATATCCTACGTACCTGTTCCCCGTGTTCAACCTGGCCCATGTTCTCCTTGACCTCAACTGCAATCCGGCCTCAACTGCCTCAACCCTGAACCCTGACCCCACCCTTCACCCTGAACCCTGACCCCGCCATAAACCCTAAAGCTTGAAGGGAGGCCTATGCGAAGGGCCACCGAAGGAGCAGCAGCCCCACACGGGCCATGGGTGAACGGTCCGCTAAAGCCGAGAGCAGCTCCCGGTACTCGGCCTCCCACCCCTTGACATCCACGCCATCGGCCGCGCCCACCACGCGTGTGTCGCCGTTGCACACCTCCCGCAAGCCACTGCACCCGCTCACGTCCACCTCCACCACCTCTGTCGCCAGCATGTCCAGCTGCTGCAGGGCGGTGCAGGCGGACAGGTTGAGCGAGGTGAGCTGCCGGCACTCCATCAGGCGCAGGTGGGTGAGACCGGGGGCGGGCGTGCAGTCCAGGCGAATGAGGGGGGTCTGGGACAGGTCCAGGTGGCGCAGCGCGGCGCAGCCAGTCAGACTGAGCGCGTGCAGGCAGTCCACGTCGACCGCGTGCAGGGCGGTGAGGGAGGGGGGAAGGGGCTCCCGGAAGGGCATGAACAGGCAGGACGTGCAGTTGAGCGTCAGCAGCGCGGTGCAGGGCGACAGGTCGACCGCCTTCAGGCGCGTGCGCTGCATGTCCAGGTGCTGCAGCGTGGGGCCCACAGGGGCCAAGTCCAGGTGCTTCAAGCAGTACGCCTGGTGTGGGTGGCGGCAGGTAAGGGCATACCGGTAGTTGTTAGATGTTGATAAGAGCAAACATCTTAACTAGAGCATAGATTGTAACAAGAGCACAGATCTTTGCAAGAGCATCGATCTCAACAAGAGGATGGTCTGCACAAGAGCAGCAAGTAAGATTCTGATGTGACACCAGCCGCCATCTGCAAATGCATCATCTGCTGACCTGTGCTGATCTGAGTGAATGAAGGTCGTTACACTGGAGGGACAGGGAGGACTGGGCACCTCCCGCACCGCCAAGCAACAAAGAACTGGACAGGGGAAACCGAACGGACCTGGAAAGGAAAAGAGCCTGGGGAGGAGTGGTCTGGCGCGCACCTGGGCACACGCGAGGTAGCACAGGCGGTGCAGGCCCCCCAGGTCCAGCTCCTTCAAGTAGCACTCGCGGATCTCCAGCTCCTCCAGGGTCGCCCCCACATGGGCAAAGTCGCGCGGCAGCACGCTGCTACGGAAGTCGACGCGCGTGAGCGACAGCCGCTGCAGCTGCTCAAGCCCGAGGCTCTCCAGCCTGAACCCCACACGCACGTTGCGCAGCTCCAGGACCGTGAGGTGGGGCAGCACAGGCGGCGGCAGGACGTGTGGGAAGGCCTTCCAACAGAGCCTCACCACCAGCTGCTCCAGCCCCGGGGGCGCGTCTGACAGGTCCAGGACCTTCACCAAATGAGTCCAGTAGCGATCCTCGTCACAGACCCACAGGGATGCCAGGCGCGGGAAGCGGTGCAGCCCCAGCTGCACGCCGCTCCGGATCGTGGCGGCAGGCACCTCAATGTGCGCGACCACGGCATTCACCGCGGCACACACTGCGTGGGACACAGCACGCACAGCGCCCCAGTCCGTGCCGCCCTCGGAAAACTCCACCACATACTCGCTCAAGTCATTGGGCAGGCGCGCGTAGTGCGGCATAAGGGCTGCCAGCCCTGCGTGCATGCGAACAGGCGGTCAAGTTGATAGATAGATGTTGAGTTCCATGCAAGCATGCAGCATGCATCAAGACAGCTGCACCTGCTGTGTCCGCACGGAGCAACCTGGCGCTGCCAATCAAGCAGCATATGGCGCAGCAATGCTCACGGTGCCCCACCTGCAGCTGGAATAAGCGTCGTCGGCATAGCACCTGCCCGCCTCCTGGCCAGATTGAAAATAAAGCTCTGAAATCCTCCTGGAAGCAACGTGGCGGTGCTTGTTGTTGGCGTCGATCAGCACCGAACTCGGGCCCCCGCTGTGTTGAATACAATAATGGATGCTTACTTGTGACACTGCTCAGAGCAGGTTTTGAGACGATAATCTGCTGAATCGTTTGCTTGATGCTGACGCCAGGAATGGAGGGACGGCCGTCAATGTATAGGGTTTAGCTCATCTGTCAGGGTTTGCCATTTCAAACCATATAATCCCATTGGTATGTGTGTTGACGCCTTCGTTATACTGGACGACGTGTTACGCTCCAGCACCGTCCATCGCATCATGTTGTGCACATGCAGCAGTGGGATCCGATAAATCATGGATTGCTCTTTTGAAATGCGGGGCACCCTTGAAGTTTACGTGTAAAAGCAGTATCCGACAACAACCACCTCAAGCCACTGCACTGCTTGGCTGCATGACAGGCCAGCGCTGACTTTGGTGCAGCGTATCCATCTGTGCTAGTGTGTTGCAGATGAGCATGTTGGAAAGGACGCAAGGGAGCGCTGGCATGTACTTCCACCTGGTGCAAGCAAGCTTACAACAGACCAGAGGCGCACGCTCTGTCACAAAACACCAGGGCTGGCTCAACCACCAGCACACATGCAAGCACAGTACGGTAATCAACACACACCACTGCTGGCAATGAGAGGTTGGACCGCACTCATCATGGCCCTGATCTGTGTGTGATGTCAGCACTGCAGCTGCTCATGCCATGTGCGCACCATGTATCATCAGCAAGCAGGCCCAGCACTGCACTGCTCTGCAGCAAACGCACAGACTGCAGGCAGTAGGCCAACCCAGAACCCACCACGGTTGACCCTGATGTGCACCTCGAGTGTCATGTCCAACCACCAGCCCACATCACACCTCCTTCCATCCTCAATGCACCATAAACAGACAGTGACCCCGAGCAAGCTTGCACCCTGCCTACCTTGGGCCCCAATTCAATTGTCCTATGCACCACTCTCAGCCCATGACAGTCCAAGGGCATGAAGGATGCAGGCATGCTGAATGGCCCCTCGTATCCCTCCAGCACCATGAGGGGCACGCAAGGGAGACTATCACTGTGCCTGACAGTGGGTGGACTCAACGATACCAATGCCATGGGTCAAACCCACACTCACTCAGTGAACACAGCCATATCACTGCACCCACATCGCACTTACTGGTTGTCTGCTACTTGCAAGCTGTCAAACATGCGCAGCACATGCCAGTCACCAGGACGGGCGTGGCTTGTTGGGGGCGGGCCTTCAGGCCGACGCCAATTTTCCTGTTGTGCCTTGAGTAGCGCACGCCTGCATGGCACATGGTCGCAGACATAATGTCAACACACTAAACCCAATTGTAGCTAATGAGAATAGTAACACGGCGCTTTACAGATGTTTCTGCATGCTGGAGCTGCAGACATGCATTTTACAGTGTACCATGTGGACCAGGTGCAGTCCATCAGACAGCCGCCAGCATGCTCACTTGTACTGGAAGTCCAGCACGCGAGCAAATGGGTCCGGTGGCTGTTGGCCGGTAGACTGCAGATCTTGCTGTTGCACATCTCCAAATGTCATGCCTCCCAGCTCCTGACGGACATACACCAGCTCCTCGTCCGTGACCTGTGCACAAAATGCAAACGACAAGTCAGTGACATCACTGTCAACAGGCGCACGCACACCGTGGGGCGGTTGCTAAGGCGTGCCTATCGCGCTCTCTCCAGTGTAACACCCCTTACCCTTACAGTGGGGCGGGTGGATGTTTGGAGGAGTGGAGGAGGGCAAAGGGTGCACTTGGCCGTGCCAACAAGCATGGGTAGCCCAATATGCAGTGCCATAGTGCAGCACGGTCCAGGGGTTGATGACCAGGCGCAGTCAAGATGCCCCACGATGGCGGGCTACAAGAATGAGATTGATGCACCCAAACAGCTGCATGCCAGCCTTCATTATTGCATGGGAGGCCACTTCACCTGGAACTTGTGTTGGCCCTGCAGCTGCTCCAGCTTGTCGACCAATCGCACATTCCTGAGCGATTCATCCTGCAGGTAGGCCTGCACGCCAATGCAAGGCATGTGGAGTCAAGTGCCGTAAGTAAACTATACACTACAGGCAAGGGCAGCCGATTGCGACTCCACATGCCATGGGGGAAAGGGGGTCAGCGGCGGGCGCCATGCAATGTCATGCAAATGCGGTTTGTTAGTTCATGGGCTCGGTCCCTGAACCTTGACATCTAATGACTAGTTCAATGCACCTGACGCCCAACTGTTGCATGAGTTTGCACAAACACTTCACATCACACCATTGCCTGTACCTGGAACGTGGGCGGGTTACAGGTCGTGTTGGGTACGATGGACAACTTGGAATTGTTAAAGGCCCACTCAATTGGCTTGAACAGGAGCAGGCCATTGCGGACGTCATTGATGTCGTCCAAGCCGATCATGTCGCAAACGCTGGTGTCAGGGGGTGTCACAACAACAACAACAAGATTGGGTGGCTTGGCAGTAGGGATCTTGGTACATGACATGGCATCTGCATCACCATGCACATGGCTCATGCATGCATGCGCATGGTCACACATCGCTCCCACAACTAGCTTGGATCTGGGGTGGTTGCAATGGCCTCAGTCACTTACCAGGCCCACTCACGCTTCCACAGATGCACCGCAATCACGGTGCTTGCTGGCAGGTACTTGTGCGTCAGCATGCAAAACGCCAGGGGGCCCACAGTGTCGGCACGTTGTGCGCTATAAGCTGCCAGCAGATTCGCCTGCATGGGTTTAAAGGTGTGCCAGCAAGGCATCAGACTCCAACGCCAGGGGGCAGATAGGTTGGGGCTCTTTCCAGGGTGGCGGGCAGGGCGGCAGCCTATCGGCAAGTATCTGAGGGGAAGCATCAGCTCCGTGTCACCTTGAAATCAGACACACTCGTGGCAGTGGCGTTGCCATCATCATAATCACAGAATCTCCACATGATGTCACTGGCAATTCTCAGTGCCCGCTGCTGGTCCATGCCGATGGAGGACCCTACAAAAAAGGGTGCAATACAGCTGGGTCAGGTGCTAAGACAGCATACCAGACAAGGGCGTGGGTCAGACCGGTTTCGCACCGCAAGCACGCATGCAAGTGGGTGGGCAGGTGTGGGGAGCTTGGGTGCTGCAGACTGTTTCAGCAGCCAACCAAGCGGCTGTAATGCCGGATCTCAGTGCGCTGGCTCCCATGGGCTGTTGTGTGACTGCCAGATATGAGGCTGCTGCGGCATTGCACATGCATGCTTACATAATCCCCAAAGTGTATGCAAGACACACTCATGCAGTCATGATGCACCCACCTGCTGCTGCCAACAGGGCCTCAAGCCGGCCCCTGACCTTGTCATTCGGGCCCGTGAGGTAGAAGGCCCAGCTCTCATGTTGCTCACGGTACAGCTTCACCCCCAGCATGCCCTGCTCTTCCTCCGTGAAGCCCAGGGCTGGATCTGCAATCTTCTCTGCCACCCGCTCCCAGGTCCATGCAGTCATTCTGCAGTGCACAACCCAGGACGGGGAGCTAGCAGCATGCTCGGCGTTTGCTGCATGGTGGCGGTGGCGCGGCATGCATGCACTGCGGTCACCGTCGCATGGCTGCTGTCAGTGGTTGGCCAGGGGACTCTGGGTGCCTGAGGGTCGCATGGACCCCCACCTGAACCCATGCATGCCCAAAGCCCCTGAAACTGTGCTGCCATTAGAAACATGGCACACCATTTGCACGCTCCCCATGCTCACCTCGATCCCTTGCGCTTGAATGATGCGGGTCCTCAGGCAGCGCTCTTGATCACGAACTGGAAGCCGCCCGTTGTGCCGCTGGTTTATGGTCTGCGAGGCAGGTGCTCTCTGCAGGAGAGGAAAATGCAGGTGGAGGTCCTCATTGCTCATCACGCATCCCTTCGGCTCATACATGGATACCTTAGGATTTCGAGACCCGCGAACCCAGTTAAAGCTTCGGTTTGTGATATATTATTAGCCCTGCGCATGGTTTGAGGTAGCTGTCGTAGATTGTGCAGGTATTATGCGTATGGGACGGGTGTCACACTCCACGTGGACCGCAGTTACATCGTCATGGGCTTGCACTGAGCACGTGCTGTACTGTTGCCTGTACTGCTGTCTGTGCCGAGGCTGTAGTGTCAGTAGTACTGCCTGTAATGCCGTGTGTAGTGCTCATGTACTGCTGTGTGCGATGCTGCGTGTGACGTGGTGAACAACTGCGTCATAGAGAGACGGCGGTGCACTCACGTATGCAACAGTATTGCATACTGACATGGACAGGCTGGATAAGCTGCCAGGCCCAGGGTGGTGAGTTGAGCAAGCGCGCGGTGGTTGTTGGCGGTTGGTTGAGCCATGCTGGCGCATGGCAGTTGTTTTGAATGGCGATGGAGCGGGGCTGGCGGTTGGTTTGAGTGACCTAGACCGAGGGGCCACAGGCTGCGAGATATTCATCTTATCGAGGGGCAGAGGCTGAGCTCAGATGCTGGTTGCATGCAGTGCATGTAATGTGGATGCATGCACTGTGCATGGCTGGTTTATGGTATGCAGGTATCCTGTGAACGCCGTGTTACTATTATTACGGGTCAGAGGTTGCAGACCCCTCTACTTCAGTTCATGCGAACTGCCTGCCACCAACTACGCAACACTCGTCAACGGAGCACCTATCACAAGTTGACTTGACTTTGAACCCTAAAGAACAACACAAGGTAGGCACAGCAACCGGGTGACCCCACTCACAACACCACCTATCGTACCGCACCATGCCACTCACTCGATGAGGCCCCTTCTGTGCAAGGTCCAGCCACCAGTGTGCCACTTTGCTCTTATCCAAGCAGCAAGCAGAACATGGAGCCCAGAAAAAAGCCATGGTAACGGCGGCAACCAACGATGTACGCACTGAAGCACCTGGGCTGTTGTACAAAGGCACACAGCAAACAGCAACTCAGCCGCAGTCGGCGTGTGGGCCATCACAAGCACATGCCATTTGTCCATTTGTAGTGCACGAGCGGTTGTCACAACCTGGGCGAGTTCCAGTACAACCCTGCATCTTAGTACTCTTAATGTCTCAAACTCTGGACGCAGTACAATCAGTAACCGGGGCAGGGGCTGCCCGACCACGCAGGGGTGTCAGCATGCACAGTAGCGCAATCTGTCTGTACTGCAAGTACCGCATGTACCGCATGTACTGCAGCACTCTGGTTGCCCAATCAGGGCAGCAATACATGTACAGTACGTACTGCCGCACTGTGTGTGTTGCAGTTATCAGTAGCACGCTCGCCCAGTCACGCAGTCACACAGTCAGGGCCCTCAGGTTGTACTCCGCACAGTCAGCATGTACTGCAGCAATACATACACTGCAACACAGTATGTACCGCATGTACTGCAGCACACACACACGTCACACAGGCTACCTCCCCAGTCAGTCACGCCCAGCGTGGCCCGTCAGCCAGGGGCAGCGCCACCAGTTAGTCAGCGTCAGGGTGACTGGTCAGTCAGGTCCAGTGCCACCCAGTCAGTCATACCAGTGCAGCCAGCAGAACCAGCTTATAACCAATCAAAAACGGCATCAGAAGCCAGCCATGCAAAGCGCGCGGTCCACGAGTCGCGGACAGCGCAGTCAGTCAGTCAGTCAGTCAGTCAGCGCCAGGATGACCCGTCAGTCAGGGCCAGCGGGGCCAGTCAGGCGCGTGGTAACCTCCCACCTCCCACCCCTCACCCACGATGCCGCCACCGCCGTCCACGAACGCTGCAGCGGTGCAACACGCGCACGCACGCTTGCATTCATTTTATGCGCCAGGCACGCATGAAAGGCAAGGGTAATTAGCATGGCGTTCGGGTTTGCGTACACGGGTTCAATGCGCGTGCAAGGCATACAAAGCGGAAGCCACCAGCCACGAGCCACAAACCCTGAACCCTAAGACCCCCCGAGCCATAAACCCTCAAGGTCCCCAAGCCACAAACCCTGAACCCTACACCCTGAACCCCAAACCCTAAACCCTAACAGTCCATCCGCACGCGCGCTCACCGGCCGCGCGGTCTGTCGCGTCGTCTGCCACCCCCGCGCCACACCCGCCCACCTCGCGCGCGGTCACTGCCGCCGTGTGTGCGGCCAGCTGCTGGGAGCTGCCGCTCGCGCTGCTCACGCCACCACCCCCACCACTGCCACCGCTGCCGCTGCTACTGCCACCAACACCACTGCCAATGCCACCACCACGGCTGCTGTCAAAGCCCCCTGTAGCCTCACGCCCCCCACACGCTGCGTCCAGCCGCCGCACGTTCATGTTTGCCGCCGCATCACTGCCCGGTGCATTCCCTGCCGCCGCTGCCGCTGCTGCTGCAGGTGGCAGCACCGCCGCGTCCGTGGGCAGCAGCCCCTCCCCCGCCGGCTGGCCCCGCGCCTCATCCGCGCTGCGAGGGGCACCCCCCTCCACGTACTCGGCCACGAACCACGCGGGCAGCGCGCCCATTACGCCGCCCTCTCCGCCCGTCATATTTCTTTCTCCGCCCGTCACACTTGTTCCCCCGCCCGTCACAACACTGTCTTCACCAGTCACACTTTTCCCTCTGCCCGTCACACCACTGTCTCTGCCCGTCACACCACTGTCTCTGCCCGTCACACCACTGTCCTCGCCCGTGGGCGCACCTGATGCGGCAGGCGGGTGGCCGCGCATGGTGCCCCCCCGCATGCCACGAATGGTGCTCCGCAGCATGTGGGGTGGCGGGGGTGGGGTGCAGGCACAGGGGTGGCGGGTGCTGGTCCGGGGTGCACGCACTGCAGCGGTTCTCACTCCTCTACCACCAGTGATTCTGCAGCAACATGCAACATGCAGCAGGCACGTGCGAAGCATGCACCACATTGTCCACATGCACGCGCAGTGCGCGTTCTCACATCACAACCAAAACTGCACCTGTAGCCATGTGCATGGCAGCATATCTGCATGTGGCAACGCGACCGCATGGCAGAAGGCCCTCATGGCCCTGCCGCATGCATGTATGGGAGCACCGCTTAGGGTTTACAGCTCCTCCAAACCCTGAACCCTGAACAAAATGCAATCCCCACCATCTGCACAGTCAAGCAGATCTGCATGACACAGCAGCCTCCGGACACAGCAGAGCATGCAAGCAAACAACTGACTGCTGTGTCCGGATGGAGGGCTGTAGAAGGGTGGAGTCCTCCACCCCCCAGAGCTATGGGGCAGCGGCTAGCTGATGGCATGGCATGGCATGGCATGCAACCACATGCGTGTCTCATGCCATCGGGCGCCATCCGACAATGCCCGACACGCATGCGCATGCTATGGACGCGTGAGCCGCATGGCCTGGATGCATGCAGGGGCCTCCATGCATGACCCAGGCATGACCTCCAGGCATGTTGGCATGACATGGCAAATCCTCGCGCATAGCATGATGTGACAAAAACCGCATGCCTGTCACCCAACGTGTGGCATGACAGCAGTTTCAAACTGAGTCATGGCGGGGCATTGATACATAGCATGAGCCAACGGCATGGCGTAGATAAGGGAGATAGCATGGAGATGGGTACTGGCATGCATTGAGGCGTGGCGGCAGCAAACCCCAACATAAACCCAGAGCGTGCAGGCAGGAACTTGTGCAACAAAGGGGCAGCAAAGGGGGCAGAGCACCTCACTCACCCTGTGATGTCATGCACCGCTGACACATGCAAGCATACGACATCTGTATCAAGCTATCAACACACACACCTCGCACCCAGGGCTCTGCAGCCGGGCCCATACACCCCTGCCCCTGCTGCCTCACATATGTCCAAAACCCTGCACCTTCATTCTTTGCAACCGCACCCTGCGCCCCCATGCAGCTGCCCATGCTCCATGCATCCTGACCCTGGTTTTTGGGGGGCACCGCCAGTATGGTCAATTTGCATGAGGTACCTAGCCCTTTCCTCACATGATCAGAGTTGGCTTGCCCCCACATAACCCCAGCACAC